>CM060337.1:34624219-34646719 GCA_030674155.1 Stramonita haemastoma
TTCTTTTTTATATGTAATTATAACAACGGGCAGACAAACCAAAAGCTGGATGGATAACATCAAGGAGTGGACCCGCCTGGACAGTCCAACACTCATTAGGAAGGCGGAGGACAGGGCTGGATGGCGACGGCTGGCTGCAGAATCGTCCCTCATGTCTCCTCCACGACCGTTCCGGTCATGAGAAAGAAGAAGAACAACAACAACAGATGATAAGCTTTATGCGGCAATCTTTCAGAATCCATGTGTATCAATTTAAACCAGAACCTTATACAGATATATATATATATATATATATATATAGAGAGAGAGAGAGAGAGAGAGAGAGAGAGAGAGAGAGAGAGAGAGAGAGAGAGGAGAGAGAGAGAGAGAGAGAGAGAGAGAGAGAGAGAGAGAGAGGAACACTGAACACTGAACACTGAAAAGTTTTATTGTACATCGGCCTTAGACCACTATACAAAACATGTTGAGAGAGAGAGAGAGAGAAGAGAGAGAGAGAGGAGAGAGAGAGAGAGAGAGAGAGAGAGGAGAGAGAGAGAGAGAGAGAGAGAGAGAGAGAGAGAGAGAGAGAGAGAGAGAGAGAGAGAGAGAACAATTGAACAATTTTAATATGTACATCGGCCTTAGGCCACAATACACGGAGCTTGGGGGGAATGAGGAAAACCAGTAGATTGGTATGCAAAATGTGATCAAAAAGAAAAAACAACAACAACAGATTCTTTAAGGCTAGCAATCGCAATGGCCATATTACCTAGAACAAGTTTAGAGTTTGTTACACATTCATGTTACGCTGCATCGCTACTTTAGTTAGCAGACACCACACTCGGTATCAGTCCATATACAACATTTCAATACTTTCATACTTGTAAATACAAATCTTTAACACACCCATCATTAAAGAATATTCTGACGCAACAATTCCTTCCTTCTATTAAAGGAATGAAAAATATATCTGGATAGATAATGGCTTCGTTCCATACATGATGTTGTAAGTAGAACTGACAATGGTGTATTGTTGCATTCAGTTAAAAACTTATCTCTTAAATCTGAGTACATTGGACATTCGAACAAAAAATGGGCTTCATTTTCAGATTTTGTTTTACAAAATGGACAGAACTTTTCTTGATCACTAACACTATATCTACGAACGTTATTATTAATTGGTAAAATATTTAATCTAACTTGTGTAATAGCAACTCGAAAACAGTAAGTATCAATAAAGCTGATGTATTTTTCTTTTCCAAAGATAGTTTTGAATGATCTATAATCTTCATACCTCTCTTTATCTCTTAAGACTCCATGCCACTCTTGTGTGAACATGTCTACTAATCTTTGCTTGAATATGCGTAAAAAGGCCTTTACATCCCCGACTCCTTGTTGTAGCCATACAATGTTAAATCCTGTTTCACACAGAACTTTTCTTATTTCTGATACCCAACAATTTTTTTCCATTTTTATCTAATTCCAATAGCATTTGGCAGGCATTGTATGGCAATCTGTTTGAACTCATTTGTAGTAACTTAAACCAGTATCTAAGGACATTTGTATAAGAGTTTACATACAGAGGATACCTACCCAATTCACCGTACACCATTTTATTTGGTGTTCTTATTGGAACTCCTAAAAACCTCTTACTTGCTGACATGTGAACTTTTTCAATATGGTCCATTCTAGTTAAACCCCAAATTTCCGAAGCATATAATAAAATAGGCTGAATTTTAACATCAAAAACCTTAAAAAATGTGCTTACATTCATTTCTTTATATCTATTAAATGCTTTATTTAACTGGATGACTGCTTTTTTCCCTTTGACTACTAGGTTTTCCGTTCCCAACTTTGTACTAGAAATCCCCCTTTTCTAAATACCATTACCTTAGTTTTATCAATATTCACATTTAGCTGCATATTTTCACAGTACGTTTGCAGAATATTAAGCTGTTGCTGTAAACCAGATGGTGTTGCTGAAAGTAAAGCTATATCATCAGCAAACAGTAATATAGATAGTTCAAAGATATCAGGTAGCATTTGGATTCCATGCCTGCCTTGCTCATTTATGTGATTAGCCAACTGGTTGATAAACATTGTTAACAATGTAGGGCTTAGTACACAGCCTTGTCTTACCCCTATTGGGCACTCAAAATATTCTGATAATTCATCATTAACTCTAATACATGAAAACAACGACATATACATAGCTGATAATGCAGCAAAAAACTTGCCTCTTATCCCCTGATTTTCAATACATTCAAGAAGTTTGTCATGTCTTACTGAATCGAAGGCTTTCTTAAAATCTATAAAAGCAACGTATAATTTTTTTACCTTTCTTTGACATACATTTTTGGACCACTGCATAGAGGTTAAAAATCTGATCGATAGTAGAGTATCTTTTTCGAAAACCCGCCTGATTTTCACAAATGAGATAATTACTTTCTAGCCACTCATATAGTCTTGAGTTAAGTATTGATGTATAGCATTTTGATAAGATGCTTAGTAGTGAAACTCCCCTATAATTGTCTACATTATCTAAATCTCCTTTCTTATAAATTGGAATTATCACAGCCTTTGACCAAACATGAGGATATATGCCCTTACTGAATATTGTATTGAAAAGCTTAGTAAGAAAGTTTTTAACTTGACAGCTTCCATTTTTCAACATTTCAGCCATAATTCATCAATGCCACTGGCTTTCCTGACCTTCAGTTTATGAACAGCTCTATTTACTTCTTCTTCAGATATCTCTTTGTTTAATGCATGTTCACTATCTTCAGACAAATCAACCTCTATGTGTGCATGTTGGTTATGCAAAGTTTCATTGCTTTGAAACACATTTTTAAAATGATTTACCCAGTCTGAAGTTTTAATGTTGTTTTTAAGTTTAACTTTATCATTACAGCCCATTCTTCTAAGTTCTTTCCAGAAAAGAGCTGAGTTACAAATATTTGTGGCAAGAAACTCTACTTTTTGCTTTCTGAATGCTTGTCGTTTTGATTTTAATAACTTTTTATACTTTTTTTCGTGCTGTGACGTACACAAGTCTGTTTTCATCTTTTCTTAGTTTCCTAAAAATATTCAAGGCTTTTCTAGTTTCCTTTTTAGCTTGATAACACTCCGCATCAAACCATTCTGCCTGCTTCCTTTGTCTCTTAACAGTTTTTACTAACATACATTGGCTGGATTCCTTTAAACACTGGACAAAAAGATCTAGACCATTATCTACATCACTGTCTAATAAATCTATCGCAGTTTTAATATTTTCTTGGATTATGTTGCTATTTAGCGATCTAATGAAGTCCTCTTTCTTATCCTCTTTCCACACAAGTTTTTCTGTTACAATATTTGTCTCTTTGATCTCTTCAATATTACTCTCTTCAAATATATCAATATTCCAGTCAATTGTCATAACAATTGGTAGATGATCTGACTCAGACATATTTTTTATATCAACAGCAACAATATTCATAGTTAGAAACAACTCACAAGAAACAACAAAATAATCCACAGTGCTAGCTCCTGAAGGTGAGATATATGTAAAACCATCATCAAATTTTGGTTGACACAGACCATTCAATATCATACAATCAAACATGTTACAAATTTCAAGAAGTTGTCTTCCAAATACGTTTGTGTTATTATCTTGAGAATTTCTTGAGAAATCATCTGTGGCAGATCCTGGTACATCAAAATCAAAATTATCATCACAAAATGAATAGTTACCATTCGAAGTCCTAGCATTGAAGTCACCCATTAACATAAAGTAAAAATCATCATTTGAATCCTGTAGTTCAAGTAAACATTGTTCCAACATTTCCATCCCATATCCATTTTGATGAAGTGACCAGAACATGGAATCATGAGGGGGTATATACGTGCATACTAACAGTATATGTTTGTCAGTTGAAAACATATCTTTGTGGATCTTAATCACAATTATTATTATTATTAATATGGAATTTGTATAGCGCTATCTCTTGTAAAGACAAATCAAAGCGCTTGCATTTGACCTACAGAGCCACAGATCATGCTGCCACCAGGCGCAAAGATCCCCAACTCCAACTCCCCGATTTTTCTTCAGGGATGGTGTCTAAACACGACACCTGTGTGCATGCTGGTTTGTTATAATTTTGTCATCCGCTCCTACCGGCACATGATGGCCTACTCTTCCGAAAGGTGGAACGGGGTTTTAACGTGTGCACAAGATGTTCTGCGTGCATTCGATTATATTATCATAATCAATGTTAATCTTTTCAACACAAAAAAACAATCTTTTTAATCATGACAATCCCCCTCCAGAATACCTTCCATGGTGGGACAATTTTTTAGCGCTTGAAGTAAATATATCAAAATCAGAGAATAGTGATGAATCAAAACTATCTGCAACAAAAGTTTCTGTTAAGCAAATAAAATCATGCATCAAAAGAAAATCTACAAAATCACTGTTATCTAGTTTCTGGAGCAGACCATTAACGTTATAATTAAGAAAACAAAGCTGTGTGTTATTTACATTATATACAACAGAACAATGGCTCTCTTTGGGCATACAAGCATCACCATGATGGGGACATTGAATAGCACGTGCATTAGTATCACTTATTGTGGCCCGGCCAGTGTCCTATTTGCTGGAGCCAGAGGCTCCTTTGGGATGAAATTTTTGTGTCTCCCCCTTCCCTTCACTCTTCTTGGAGTGATCATCCACTGACACTCGTTTGAGAGAGTCTAGGATGCTGGACTGGCTAACTGATCTGCGTGAGGCCCCCTGTGTGTTTTGTTGGGTGCCTGTTTGTTTTTGAGAGGCAGCACGCCTAGGTGGCCTTGCTTGCCTCCCTGATGATGACAGACTGGCATCATGAGTTTTACCCTTCTTTGCCTCACTTTGCTTTTTTTCAAGAATTATTCTTTGTGATTGGGGTATGTGGCTGCTGGCATTTGTGTCAGACTGTTCATCTACTGCATCCTTCTCTGGTGTATTCCTATCTTTAGTCACTATTACAGTGGATGTGCACCTGTCCTTTTCACTAAGATTTGATAGCCCAGCAAGTATGTCAAGATCTGTGTCAGTCACTTCTGGTGTTTCATCATGGTTTTGGTCTAAGTCAGTGTCGTCATTCCCATGACAGTGAATGTCACCCACATTGTCTACTAAGTTCTTGTCAGTTCTGACATTGCTTGCCTCGTCATCGTCATCGTCAGTAACTGCATCTTTACTGTCATTGTCACTGGTACTGACATAGCCCTAAACATTATTAACCTGCTCTCCTCTTTCCATTATAGCAGACTCATCATTGCTGGTCTGGTCCTCTCTGTTAATGTCCTGCACAAGAGAAGCACTGGTTTTCTGTTCTCTAGGGACAGACTGTTCTCTTGGACTTCTGTATTTGTTTCTGGTCCCTCTGTTCTTTTGGTCCTTGTCAAACATCAGTCTTCTGCTGTCGGGGGTTGATGGATTTCTCGCCACCTCGCTGTAAGTGGGGTTACCAGGGGCAGTTGGCTTCCAGCTGGGATCACGCCTTGGAGTGATTTGCCTCTCCAGCATAGTAGAGTCTCTGGAACTGTTCCTGACCTGGCTTGAGGCCCCATATTTTTGCTGACTGGACTCTTTGAAGTACGTAGTTCTGTTTACCACATTTGATGTGGTAGTGCCATAACTTGGTTGATAAGAAGACCTTGAATAGTACCTACTTGAATGTCCTCTGTTTCCACTTGGTATTCTGGTAAACTGTCCTGCTTCCTGTCTGCCATGATGGGGATATGGCCAGTCCTCAGTGACCAGCACAGAGTCCCTATCACCGTTCTTTCTGTTCCGTTGATCAGGTATCCATGACTTTGTGTGGGCAGTTTGTCTCTCTTTCACCTGTAATTTTCCATTGAAAATGTAGGCGATCTTTCCCTGACTACGATGAAAGTCGACCAGTTCTTTTTGGCGTTACGTCAGGTCAGCAGCAACACTGATCCCATTCCATCTGAGGTAATCTCTGAGATGAGTATCCCCCAGGACAGCCATTTTGTTGGCCCAGTGGCTGAACTGGACCAAGACTGGCCTAGGATTGCTTCCATGGGTTCGAGGTTTTCCAAGACGAAAGGCCCTGACGATGTCTTCTTTGTGCCAGCTGGTAGTAGAATCAAAAGAATTCAAGAGGTCCGTGATGATCTGAGTACAAGAGACCTTGTTTTTATCGAAGTCTTCTTCAATATTACAGAATATAACCTTGCATGCTTTTGCATCTTGTTCAACATGTTCAAGATTTTTTTCAAGTCGATCTAGTCTGTCCAAAATTGTTTTGCTATCTTCTTTTAGATCCTCAATGTCTTCTCTGTTTTCTTCCACCACCTGTTTCATCTCACTCATCTCATTTAATACTCGTGCCATATTGCTGTCTAGCTTTTTGAATCTATCATCTATGGCAGTTTTGATGCGAGTAGATTGAAGGTGAAGTTCTTGCTGAATTTGAGTGAAGCGCCAGTCAAAAAATTGCATGATTTTAAACTGGGGATGAGACATGTCCTGTTGTGACATTTTTCAATGTAGATTTATATGTTCTTGCTCGAGAGAAAACAAGGGGAAACACCCCCACTATCATCTAGCATAAATAAATTGACTGTGTTTATTTGAGTTCAGTCCCTTTGCCACTGGGCTCAAGGTACACATGCACCAAACTACTGTTAACACGCTGCCCTAACGTTCTGCGTATCACAAGTTCATAGCACGTGCAACACACGATGCGAGAAAGCAGAGGTAAGGAGAACGATGAATTATAGTTAGAATTTGCAGCAACAGTCTTTTTCTATATTTAGCCACTGATGATAAATATACTAATTACTAACTGTATGTTGATTAGTTTGAAGACGTTGGTTTATATCGGTGGAGATGTTGACAATCAGTTCTTGTTCCAAAAATTGCAAATTAATCTGCTCTGTAGACATCACAATTTCAAGAAAAAGGCAGAGCGTAACACCACACGTCTATCTTGAAAAAGATCTCAGAGCCCCTCCGAGAGAGAGAGAGAGAGAGAGAGAGAGAGAGACATGGAAAAGTTTATTGGTTTACATCGGCCTTAGGCCACTATACACACACACATATATATATATATATATAGAGAGAGAGAGGAGAGAGAGAGAGAGAGAGGAGGAGAGAGAGAGAGAGAGAGGAGAGAGAGAGAGAGAGAGAGAGAGATGGGCTCATCTTAAAGTCAAATCTAAAAAAAAGCCTCACGAATTAGATGAAGCCAATTAATTGGTCCATACTCCAAATAAAAGCAACTTCTAATGTTGTCATCAATTCTTTTTTTTAATTGTCGTGAGTATTTTTAACATATCATTGAAAATTGTTCTTGCAATTATGGAGGGGTTGTAATAGTTACCTCTTCTTTTTCTCCCTCCCTCCCTCCCTATATATAAATATATATATATATATATATATATATATATATATATATATATATATATATATTTATATATATATTATATATTTATATATATTATATGATTGTGTGTGTGTGTGTGTGTGTGTGTGTGTGTGTGTGTGTGTGTGTGTGTGTGTGTGTGTTTGATTTTACGTCTGTAAAAGTCTGTAAAAAGGAGGGGGGGGGGGGGCAATAAAGAGATAAGGGTTTTTTAAAAAGTGTGTTGGTAATTATGTACATAAGAAGACTGATTACAAAACTATATAACAAGAATGTTGCAAAACATGGCATAAGAAATGCAAATAATAACAAAAACAATCGAACAATAGAGAACTTTAAAATCTGAAACTGTAAGATGAACAATTGCAAACTACATGTAAAGGCTGCCATGAATAAAGCAAAAAGTACATTGCCACAGTAGGGTGTTACAATTTCACAATCTTCACAGTAGTACTTTATAAAAAAGAGAATACTGGGGATCGCATCAGAGACAATGCTATCTCACACAATAACTTTGGATTGATTAACACGTCTTGCAGTGACTTATCTTGAAATGGTGGTAGGAACTTTTTTAAACCTTGACAATGATACAAAACATGAACATTTGACAGTTTTTCACCGCATATACATTTCACATTTTTGGCAAATTTTGCTCGAAATGCATTTAATCTCAATCTGTGGATTAGAGAAACAATATTTCTAGTACTGGATTTTTGAAAGCCGTACTGAGTACAAAGGATGTTCTCAATATCAAGAACTGAACAAGTATGCTGGGAATAGCCAGCCTCTTCATGTTTCTTTTTTACATGTTTCCAGCAAACATTTTGAAGCAAAGCATAACCTCATGAAGAGAAAGAGGAATGTCCAGAACATTTGAACAGCTAGAATATTTTGCTGCCTTTTTGGCTGCTTTGTCAACCTTTTCATTTCAATAAAGACCACAGTGAGATGGAACCCAGCAGAAAGTGTTATTCGAACCCCTCAGAATGAGAAAATGTATCAAAAAATTAATGTAAGTAATAAGATTCTGCCTAACCATCGATGTAGAGTTATTAAGACACTGTAATGCAGATTTAGAATCAACGCAAAACAAAATTTGCAAAACAGTATTTGGAAAATCAAGCAGAAAGTACAAAGCCATCAAAATAGCGGTAAGTTCAGCAGTAAATATGGAATGATTTTTGCCAATATGATAGGACTTTTCAACTTTCAGAGCTGGAATGATAAATGCTGCCTCCGCTTCCTTATTTTCAAGAAGGGACCCATCAGTAAATATTTTAAGATGAGAAGGGTATGTATCTTCTAAGTGTGCATTTGTGTAAGAGCAAAGAATAATCGCATTTTCTTCTTTTTTTAATGAGAGATGGTTGATATCAAAGTGTGCTTTCTGAAGTTCCCATTTTGGAACAGGTGCTAAAGTAGCGGTGGATTTTTGCCAATCTTTAGGATTAATAGTTGCCTCTTTAAGAAGATTGGAAGAATATGTGCCAATTGAAGAAGAGAAGATATATTTTTAGCTTTGTTTGGAAAGTCTAAGTCAGATCTAATTGAAATTTCCGATGTAATATTGTTTTCAACTGTTGAACTTCTTAGGATATACTTTGAAACGACTAAATTACGATAATCATCTAAGGGTAATACTCCTATTTCTCTATAAGTTCCTAGAGAAGATGCATGAAACGGAACTCCTAAAGCGATCCGGAAAGCTTTACAATCTAGGCTTTAAAGTTTGTTCAAAAGATATCTGGGGGCACTGAAGAATAATTCTTGGCCATATGTTAGTTTAGAACGAACCAGTGATAATGATAAATGTTTTAGTATAACCGAATCCTGTGCCCATATTTGCTTACTGATTGCCTTTAGTATATTTAGACTTTTTCTCTTGTGTGTGTGTTGTGTGTGTTGTGTGTGTGGACGGGGCGGTAATTAGATTAGTTCCCATGCGATCGGGACTGCCAATCGCAGTGTCGTAGATCTAACGTCAGATCCACACCTGTGAATTGTGCGACGTTCTGTATCGTTGGGGGGAGGGGGGGGGGGGGGGGGGGGTCGAAAACCGTCCTCTGCACGCACTTTGCCCGTAGCGGTAAAATGTAGTATCTATGCAGCCACTTTCTAGAGGTCACATTCCCACTGTCTGACCGTGCTGTCGTTGCCGAGAAGTTGTACAGAGTCGCGACAGATCAAATATCTGCACTCTGTTATATATATATATATATATATATATATATATATATATATATATATATATATATATATATATATATATATATATATATCAAAAAGAAAGCAAGAAATGGAAAACATCTAACATCATAGAGAGAGGAGAGAGACAGATTTGATTTGATTTATTCTTTTATATCGAGGATAATGGAATAAGCACTTTTGTGCTTTTCTTCATCCAGTCCCCGTGTGTATGCAGTTTTTGAAAATGTCATCTGTTCCCACCGGCACACTCTTACGAAAAGTGGAACAGGATTTAACTTGTGCGCAAGGTGTTCTGCGTGCATTCGCACACGGGGCCTCGGTTTAAAGTCTTATCCGAAGGACTTTTGGGGAGATTGGAGTCAGCACTGATATTAACTCCAGGAAAATCTCCTCGACCGGACTCGAACCCGGGTCGTCAAATTGCCAGCGCAATGTTCTGACCACTAGGACTGATATTAACTCCAGGAAAATCTCCTCGACCGGACTCGAACCCGGGTCGTTAAATTGCCAGCGCAATGTTCTGACCACTAGGCTGTCCGTCCCAGAGAGAGGGAGGGAGGGAGGGAGAGTTAAATATATACAGTAACAGTGAAAAACAAAATTTAATAGGAATGCATAATAATATAAACTAACTGTACCATCCGAGGAAACAATTCGTGTAACTGAGACTTCTTACTGTTTGATCAAAACATTTGTGGTGAAAGCAGTGTGATATTTTCATGAGTCAACAAAAATCATAAAACAAAATCTTAAATCTGGAAAACTTTGTTTCATCTTTTTGGAAAGTTGGAAGCCTATTCCACAACCAGCTTCCAGAATATACTAGACTTGATTTAAACAGACTAATGACTGGTAAAGGAAGGTTAATTTTATGTGAATGTCGAGAGTTGTTTACGGTAAACATGCTGCTCAAAGAAGATGGGGCATTACCATGACGGATTTTATGCATTAGTACGCCTTTATTGAACAGCAATTTTCTTTTGAGAGGAAGAATATTTACATTTTTGTAATCTGAAAATGTCACTGAAGATGATGAAACAGTCACCCATCCAACTGGTAATCACGCTCGACGCTGCTTAACTTGACTCGGGGAAAGCCAGTGCTCCGACCACGGAGCTATCCCCCCCCCCTCCCCCCCCAACCTTTACCAACCGAAACGCATATAGCATCTCAGAATGAATCGGCAGCTGTTCTTACAAGGCGGTTTCCCAGTGCAGTAAATTCTCCATTCCTCAGTGGCTTTGCCTTGGTCTTCCTTTATGTCATCTGCGATGTTTTCAAGAACTGACCCTTATCTTTGGCAAAAATGAGAACATGTCTGGAAGGCCTTTCAACTGATTACGTTTTTCGCTACACTCGTTTTGGAGAATGGGGTTAACAAGGCAAAAACTCCCTACACAACAGGATCACAACCTCTGCCATCGCACAATGATCTGATTTGTTCTGGGAGATTTTACGTTGTCACAGAGAGAGGAGAGAGAGAGAGAGAGAGAGAGAGAGAGAGAGGAGAGAGAGAGAGAGGAGAGAGAGAGAGGGAGAGAGAGAGAGAGAGAGAGAGAGATTGTCTAGAATGTCTGCCTTGTAAACACACCAGTTATACAATGTTGATGAATATCATCGAGAAAAAAAATGCTCGCTGGATATAACATGTCCTATTTCTGGACATTCAGATTTGCCAGTGCTTATAAAATCGCGACTATCATATGTAAAGAACTGATAGTCGCTGTATATTCCTCACGTATAGAAGAATTTATTCACGGTATCATTATTGTTTTGCAATATCCAAATCACCCTGCATACTGATCTATGAATATTGTTTTGTTTGATGAGGTAGAAAAACCAACTAATATAATCAAAGCGACCCATACCCCCCCCCACTTTGTTACCCCATTTCTAAGTCACTCATACTCCTTTTCCACCAACCAAACCAGTATGTTTGACATGGTATCCTCTTTCTTGTCTAAAATCAGAAAGCAGCCAGAAGGCATTTGAAGGAGTTATTCTTTTCCACAATCTCCTGGTTAAATATTGCTAAATTGCAAAATAGTTATATAGAAGATGTTACTTGAAAAAAAGAGATGGAAGCTGACATCTTTGTGGACTTAATTATTATATCCAGTGGTTAAGTAAGCAAAATCATGAAGAAAACACAGGAAGAAGAATATATATGCAATAAAAAAAAACCTTGCCGATGATTTGAAGCCAATAAGCTATTTCAAGAAATCTCACGAAAGATTTGATTACCAGACAGGGAAGAAAAAAACACGACTATTCTTCTTTGCTAATCTCAAGGACTACAGGCTACAAGAAGAGAGAAACTGGAAATCATGGTTAATGTATAGAAGATAAGAGTAACAACCAACCATCCAAAAGAATGGTTAATGTATGGAAGATAAGAGTAACAATCAAATAACAAAAAGACTGCATTTATGCAAAACAAATCAAGGTATGATACCTTGAAAACATAGAACAGCACTAAATCTCTCTCTCTCTCTCTCTCTCTCTCTCTCTCTCTCTCTCTCTCTCTCTCTCTCTCTCTCTCTCTCTCTCTCTCTCTCTCTCTCTCTCTCTCTCTCTGAGTGAGGCATATTTTGTATAAATATATAGTCTCTATTTGCAACTTTGTTTTGCCAATTTCTTAAAATTGTGAAAATTCAGAATACGATTGTTATATATAGTGAATAAAATTCTCCCTGTTTTGACTAATTGTATACAATATGGCAAAATTGCCCAACACCAATGGTTGGCTAACTACATATGGGTTCAAAGTAGAATTTTAAAATATTTGTCATCTACTAGATAAAGTTTCAGATTTGCCCTCCATTTTGTCAAATGTAAATAGCTCCTTTCATGTTTTTGGCTTTTCTGAATTAAGGTTGTCACATATTGTGGCAGATGATATTGTATCAGTTTCATGCTATAACTATATCAGAAGAGATGCCAAAACCAAATTAGAAGCAGGGTTAAAAATCTATGTACATCAGCCTGTAAATTATATGCAGATAACATTATTTGATAATTATGGTATTGAATGTATATGGTTAGAAATACGCCTGAAAGGAGCCAAGCCAATGCTAGTCGGATTTTTGTATCGAAACCCAGATGAACGCATTAGTTGGTTTGATAATTTTGAACACATGATGGATGATGTTTGTAACTACTCCACAGAGATAATTTTACTTGGCGATTTCAATATTGATTTGCTTAAGCCTAATGATATCTAGGAAAAAAAATCTTTGAGGTCTATAATCTGTCACAATTAGTAAATACTCCCACAAGGAAAACTCTATGTTCCGAAACATTAATTGACCATATTTACACAACTAATCCATCTAACATTGTAGAACTGCCTGTACCTGTCTATGGTCTTAGCAATTATTCTCCTGTATGTTTAACATTGCCAAAAAAAAAAATGCTAAAATCCCCAGATGCAAACATAAATGCATTTCTTTTCGTAGTTATAGAACATTTAATGCAGATCTTTTGTCCACCTTATGCAAAGCTAACTTCTCTGATGTTTATTAGTCTACTGACCCCGACAAAGCCCTTGCAGTTTGGTATAGTATCTTTTCATCAATCTGTAATAGTCATGCCCCTCTTAGAACCAAAGAGTAAAAACTAGAGATAATCCACCATGGTTAACTGATGAAATAACTGAAGCTATAGCCATCCAGTATAAACTACTAAAGTCAACTGGAAAATATGAAAAAATTAAGGAGCAGCATAATAAATTGACACCCATGAAATGCATTGCTGAAAAGAAATATTTTAGGGAGTTAATTGCATCTAAGAAAGATCCAAAGTCCCTCTGGAAAGCAATTAATAAGTTATTTTGTAAATCATCCTCATGGTGTACTTTATCAGGTACAGGCCTATCTACAGAAAATATAAATAAACACTTTTGTACTATTGCTGAAAAAAGTATAAATGTTGACAACTCCGAATTCAATGATTTACTTCTTTTAGAGGAATTTTGTAACTCCAGGTCAAGAAAGTCTAAACTGAATTTCAAATATATTAGTGTGCACGAAGTGCATAAAGAGTTATCTTCGTTAAAGAAAGCAAACTCCCGTGGCTTAGACGATTTAGATAGCAAAATTTTCAAAGTTTCAGCGCAAGTAATCTCAGAACATGTTAAATATATATAATCTCTGTGTTTAAAAAAGTTGCTATCATCAAATGTTTAAAGATGCCAAAGTTGTACCTGTTCTTAAATCTGGAGATCCCGGTGACCCCTCCAAATATCGACCTATTTCGATTCTATCTATCTTACCTAAACCCTTAGAAAAGCATCTTAAACAACATCTTTGGTCATACTTTACCAAACGTAACTTATTTCATCCTAATCAAAGTAGCTTTAGAGAAAATCGCTCATGTCATACTGCACTCAGCAATCTCATAGAGCAATGGCATTTAAATATCAACATTAGTCTCTTAACTGGAGCAATTTTTGTAGACTTTGCTAAAGCATTTGACTGTATTGATCACAATCTCCTTGTAAAAAAGCTGGTTGTGTATGGTTTATGCGCAGACGCACTTAAACTGATTACCTTGTTTCTTGTTAAAAGAAGACAATCTGTTTACCAAGGTTCAATTATTTCGTCCCTTTTGCCTATAAAGTATGGTATTCCTCAAGGTTCTGTGCTAGGGCCTGTGTTTTTCTTAATATACATCAACGATCTTCCTCTTTCTTCCTCTTGTGAGCTCTTTGCTGACAATACTACCAGTCATTATTTAAACTCTATAGGTTCAATTTTGCAAAAAAGACTTAAATAATCTAGCAACATGGACAGAGTATAATCATATGGCTTGCATTCACAGAAATCAAAATGCACGGTGGTTGCTACAAGACAAAAAGCGCCAAAACTTTCAAACTAAGCTAAATATAAAAAATATACGATAAAGTACTAGAAGATGTCAGTTCACATAAACTGCTTGACCACCACATTGATAATAACATGTCATGGTCATATCATGTTTTTATTATTTCCAAAACAATATCTAAGAAGCTGTTCCAACTCAACAGAATAAACATTTCCTTGATCAACACACTCGTAAATTATTCTTCTACTCTTATATAAAACCAGATATTGACTATGCATCTACATGTTGGGATTTAGCAAGTAAAAACTTTACGACAACTTGAGAGAGTATTTAAACGTTCTCATGTTAATTCTCCTTAGAACTACTTCCTTGGATTTTAATTGTTACAAAGAGTTGAACATTCTTCCTTTTAGTCTACATTGTCTCTTTAACAATGGTGTTTTTATGTACAAAATGATTAATAAACTAGCTCCACATTATCTTTGTCACAGGTTCCCTGTTAACACTGTTCGTAATAAAAGCAGCGTCCAAGAACCGATCTTTTCATGTCATCTCTTGATTTTTCTGGTAGCAAATTATGGAACAAAATCCCAATCCTGTTCAAAGAGAAAAGTAGCATATCACCTTTCAAAAAAGGGTACCACACACATTTGTTCAATTTCTTGTAATAGACATTCTGTGAACATGCTTGTCGTACTTGGTGTGTATGTGTGTGTGTGTGTGTGTGTGTGTGTGTGTGTGTGTGTGTGTGTGTGTGTGTGTGTGGTGTGTGTGTGTGTGTGTGTGTGTGTGTGTGTGTGTGTGTGTGTGGTGTGTGTGTGTGTGTGTGTGTGTGTGTGTGTGTGTGTGGTGTGTGTTGGGGGTGTGTGTGCGTGTGTGCGTGTGTGCATGTGTGTGCGTGTGTGTGGAGAGAGAGAGAGAGAGTGTGTGTGTGTGTGTGTGTGTGTGTGTGTGTGTGTGTGTGTGTGGTGTGTGTGTGTGTGTGTGTGTGTGTGTGTGTGGTGTGTGTGTGTGTGTGTGTGTGTGTGTGTGTGTGTATGTGTGAGTGCGTGCGTGTGTGTGTTCAGTGTGTAGGTGCGCGCTGGTTTGCTTGCTATGATTTTGTTCTTTTATCATTGAACTTGTGTGTATTTGTTATTTTGACTAGGTATTTATTTTCAGTGTTTAAAGGGCACGAGAGTACATGTGCAAGGACACGACGTGTGTGTGTGTGTGTGTGTGTGTGTGTGTGTGTGTGTGTGTGTGTGTGTGTGTGTGTGTGTGTGTGTGTGTGTGTGTGTGAGTGGGGGTGGGGGGGCGCGCGTTTCCTTTGACTTTTGAATCATTGCTGCTACGTGTCGGATTTTTTTTTTTTTTTCAGTTTTACTGTCTATTCTATGAATTTTGCGAAGAATTCACTTTGTCATGTTAATTAATAAAGGACTAGATTAATTGTAAATTTGAATATCGAGTTAGATTATTGAATTTTATGCGCATTTATATAAATGTGTGTGTGTGGGGGGGGGGGGGGGGGGGGGTTGGTGCAAAGTGACTAAAATTGATGGAATACCTTAAGTGGTTATGTAAAATAACTGCGTGATTGATTTTGTTATGGTTTCTTGATTTGTTTACTAACTTGCTGATTTAATTACGTTTGTTTGGCTTGTTTATTTCCTTTCGTTATTGTTTGATTGCTTTGTGGGGGGGGGGGGGGGGGATCTGAGGGCCTGGTGTAAAGAAGCCTATGGCTCATCCAATTACTCTCATTAAAATTTTCGAGTTTCGAGTTTCTGTCTGTCTGTCTGTCTCTTTCTCTCTCTCTTTCTTTCTCCCTCTCGTAACTTTTACTAGTGCCATTAGAAATAGAAATATGAAACTCTTCTTTCTCTATATCGATCTCCTATTCATTTATCTATAACAAATATTGAAAACATACAATATTCCACTAGTTTTAGAGGGAAACAGACGTGGGATCAGGGTGAAGCAGTAAGACATGGATGATGTCATAGCGATCAGACAGGCAGGCTGCAGTCCTTTCTACCAACCCCACCAGTCTCGGTCTTGTCTTCATCCCCCCTCCCTCAGCAACACGCCCACAACACCACAGCCATGTTCTTTGCCCTGAAATTGGCAGGTGGTCCAAGAGCTGTTGGGGTGATTGCCTTTTTCACTGATGCTTAACTTGGAGAAGGAGGTTGATAGCTGGAATTTGCCATCCACAAGGGACCAGGGCTATTGTCTGGGTACAGAGAACTTAAGTGTTCTGGTGCTTTGAGGCTTGATGAGGAAAGGTGACCGGTTCTTCCATCTGGAGAAGGGGGTAAATAAAGGCAAGGGAGACAACACTCGGTTATGTTTTTTTGACGCCATGAAAGAATGTTGGATTATTTTTGAGAGAGAGAGAGAGAGAGAGAGAGAGAGAGAGAGAGAGAGGAGAGAGAGAGAGAGAGAGAGAGAGAGAGAGGAGAGAGAGAGAGAGGAGAAATGAAATGAAATGAAATGAAATGAAATGAAATGAAATGAAATGAAAATGTTTTTAATGAACATCAGCCTTGGGCCACAATTCAAAACGAAGTGGGAGATGGGGGAGTGGATGTACGTGCATAGGCTATAACGAATTTGTTCAAAGTCTCATCATAAAGCAACGGTACACACTTGATACAACGCATCTTTTTCACTATCAGATCTAGATCTACTTACTTTACATAAGTTCTGCCACTGTCTGTCTTCTTCGAATAGCACGGAATAAAAATGTTGCTAGCTGCACTGAACGCCATCTACTACGTGCCTGAAGATGAAAAGGCATAGGCACATGAAGATCTTTCAGGTAACTGGTTCGTAAATCTGTATATAATGGACAAATATATATTAGATGGTATTCATCTTCAATAACGTTTTTGCACAAAGAACAGTTTTTATCTTGATTGTTGTTGCTGTATCTATTGAGATTATTATTTAAAGGAAGAACATTCATTCTGGCCTGTGACAGTGCAACTCTGAAACAATAAATATCAATACTATGAAGATACACTTCTTTTTCAAAAACAGTCTTAAAAGATCTATATGTTGCATACCTATTACTCTCTCTCATGACACCTGACCACTCCTGAATAAACATATCTATTAATCTTTGCTTGAATGCACTAAGGAATCCCTGAATATCACCAACACCCTGTTGTAGCCAAACAATATTAAACCCTGAATTGCACAACAATTCCCTTACAATTGCTACCCAACATTTTTTACCTTTCTGATCTAGAATTAATTGCATTTCGTAGGCCTGTCTTGGCAACCTCTGATTACTCATTTGTAGTAATTTTAACCAATATCTAACTGCACAAATATATGAGTTTATAAATAAAGGATATCTGGCAACTTCCCCATAAACCATTTTATTTGGTGTTTCAACAGGAACTCCCAAAAAACGTTTACAAGCCATCAAATGTATTTTTTCTACATGTTCTAAGCGATTTACACCCCATATTTCAGATGCATATAGCAATATTGGCTTAATTTTTACATCAAAAACTTTGAAATAAACCTGGTAAGAAATATCTTTGTTTTTTTTTAAATGCTCTAATTAAACTTAGAGAGACAGAGACAGAGACAGAGGCAGACAGACAGACAGACAGACAGACAGACAGACAGAGAAAGAACGAGACAGACAGAGACAAAGACAGACAGAGACAGACAGAGACAGAGATAGAGAGCTGAGATAGACATAAGAAGAGAAGAAGAAGGCACCCATCAGTCTCGGAAGACTATGGAGTTGCGCTCTAGTCTTTAGAGCAGAAAGTCTGGGTAAGTAAGTATGGAGGGCAAGCTGTTACCATGCAGCAACCCCCCCCCCCTCCACACCACTGGAATGATCCATTGGAAAGGCAATGACCAATACGAATGGTTCCAGTACCGTCGCAGGAGCCACCAGAATGTTGCCATTATACAACCCCGAGCTGCCCTGGGACTCCAACTCCCCGATTTTCCTCCGGGATGGTGTCTAAACACGACACCTGTGTGCATGCTGGTGTTTTTTTTTTTTATATAAGTTTGTCATCCGCTCCTACCGGCACACGATGGCCTGCTCTTCCGAAAGGCGGAACGGGGTTTTAACGTGTGCGCAAGATGTTCTGCGTGCGTGTTCGCACACGGGCCTCGGTTTATAGTGTCCTCCGAATGACTGACATACAGACAGAGAAATGAAACTATTTTTTTCAATATCGTTTTCCATTAACTTTCATATACATTAAGAATCTGGGACATCTGTTTGTATTCACAGACAAACAGCATCAAACATCACCTTCCTCATGGTTACCTTCAAATTTCCAGGTGGGCTTTGTAGCACACTGCAACACAAAGGTGACCTTCAAAAACCAATCGCCTTGATCTTATTATTAAAACAATTCACAACGACTGATGTGTTTCCATGTTTTTAAATGATACAAATGGCTTGTAACATGGTTATATTGTTTACTTCTTAAAGCACATATAACATACCTCACAGATAATACAACTGGCATGTAACATGGTTATATTTTGTACATCACAAAGCGCATGTAGCATACATCACAATTGATCTTTTGCTGTCCCTTTCCCAAACAAAGCAATTCCACCTTGACCTTACAAAGCAGTTTGACACTGCAGCAAATTCTGTTTTTTCTGTTCTTTTTCTACACCTGATCTTGGCCTCTTCTCCCGCCTGCAATGCGTTTGAGGAGGTAGCCCTCTCCCAGACAAAAATGACAACACGGCTGGAAGGCTTTTCAACTGATTACATTTTTCGCTACACTGATTTTGAAGAAAGAGGTTGATAAGCAAAAATGATGGCCGCACATCCGGTTCAAAACCTGTTATTGAGCGCTGAACTAGTTTGTTGTGGGAGACTGAAGCTGTCAGGACAGGGTAAGGTCTACTGCAGCAGACTGAGGGAACAAAGACTGGAAAGGAGAATGGAATACAAAAAGAAGTAACAGGGATAGCCAACATTATCTGCACTGTGGTCTGTTGACCGTGGGACAGTTTTAGAACAGTGATTGCTTAGAGAGAGAGAGAGAGAGAGAGGAGAGAGAGAGAGAGAGAGGAGAGAGAGAGAGAGAGAGAGAGAGAGAGAGGAGAGAGAGAGAGAGAGAGAGAGAGAGAGAGGACAGACAGACAGACAGACAGACAGACAGACAGACAGACAGACAGACAGACAGACAGACATCGGAGAGAGAAAGAGAGAGACAGACAGACAGACAGATGTCCATCTGACAGACGGACACTGAGAGAGAGAGATACAGACAGACAGACAGACAGACAGACAGAAAGACAGACAGACAGACAGACAGACAGACAGACGGACGGACGGACGGATAGAAAGACAGAAGACAGACAGAAAGACAGAAGACAGACAGACATACGGGCAGAGATTGCAGATAAGGAGAGGAAGGGAGGTATCACCCCCTCCCCTCCGCTCTGCCCCCTTTTTCTGAATTGTATATAAAACATTCGGCTGGCAGTAGCAGAATCTACGGGCAACATTGAAACTGATATTACAGTAGCTCATCATTCTTCTGGACTTAGCACTGTGTTTCCTCCGCCGCTAGCCACACCTGCTTTGGCTGCACAGGGTCAGTTCTGGATCAAGGCTGACTGGGGATCACTTCCATGCCGTTGAAGGTAGGTACCCAGGTCATCTACCTCATTCCTGCTTCTTCAAAAGCAGCATAGCCAGGAGTTATTTCAGGTGACCCCATCTTCTGATTGGCGAGGAAGGTCACCTGACTGACCAGCACTCCTGACCATGCAGCATGGGAGAAGGAGACTGCTATACTGTCTTTTTGTACCTTTCATTACAGGTTGTATTATCTCATAAAGCACACACATCTTTGTCAATACAAAACATTCATTTAAATCGTCCAATATCAATTAAAGTGGAAGGACGTTAAAGCGAAAAAAGTTCAATCCCAATACAGTATGTATAGCATGCTGAAATCGTTATTGTAGTACACAATCATACCACTGTTTCAATTATGTCTGCTATACTGTCTTTGTCATCCGAAGTTCTGAAGCCTGGGGGGCACAGGCCATGAGCAAAGGATGGCCAGCCATTGGCAGTTGGCTGAAAGATGCCTTTTTTATTTCCAGAAGGCAGGAGGAAATCATTAGAACGGAGGTGTTGTTTCTTTTTGTTGTTGTTGTTGTTGTGAGGTATTTCTGGCCTCTTTGCTTTTCTTCCCCTGAGGGTGGGGTGAAAGTGGACAAGAATACTGATTTTGTTTTTCAAAGGCGTTTTTCCCCTGTCAGTTGTATGTTGCTGTTGTTGTTGTTGCCTCTAGAACATCCTGGTTACAATATACAATACAAGTCTATCAGTTTATCTATTATGGGTCTTTCACTCCTTTCAACACCCAACGGTCAGTCTCCGTTTGAAACACAGCATTTCTCCTTGAGGGGGTGCCTGGGGCCTGTCAGTATAAATAGGCATCCACACCTTCTGGAAATTATGGGCTAGAAATGTCCTTTTCTTCTATTCCTCTCTTTGTCTCTGTCTTGTTCCTTTTCGTCCTGTCACCTCCTTCTTGTTTATTTTCTGCCTTCTTGGTTCATTCTTCTGATTTTCTCCACAAAAGACTTATAAGATAACAGAAAACGAGAGAAAGAGACAAAGTGATAGAGAGATACGAAGAGAGAGAGAGAGAGAGAGAGAGAGAGAGAGAGAGAGAGAGAGAGAGAGAGAGAGAGAACAGACAGACAGACAGACAGACAGACAGACAGACAGACAGACAGACAGACAGACAGACAGACAGACAGACAGACAGACAGACAGACAGACACAGACACAGACACAGAGAGACAGAGACAAACAGACAGAGAGATGGATAGGCAGACCTCAGACAGACGCACAGACAGCCAAACAGGCAGACAGACAGAAAGACAGACAGACACACAGGCGGCCAAACAGACAGACAGACAGAGACAGCAGACAAGGAGAGGAAGGGGGGTATCCCTGCAAATCTGAAGTGAGTTTTTGAACAATCTCGGGGAAAAGGAGGCCAAAATTAATGAGGACGATGATGATGATGATGATGATGATGATGATGATGATGATGATGATGATGATGATGATGATGATTGATGATGATGATGATGAATGATTTTTGCTATCTCTCAATGATGACGTCGCAACAAGCACTCACATTGATTAATTGAGTTAAGAAAGAGAAATGTGAAAGCAGACTGATGATGGTCATTATAACGTAAATGTGTAAAAGACCAACTTCTTAGATAATTGGAGGGGGTCTATTGCTATTGTTTTGTTGAAATTGTTGTATTTGCTGCTGCTACTGCAACACTTGTTATTATTGTCGTTGTTGGTGGGTTGCTGTTTTTTGTGGCTATTGCTCACCTTCCTCTTCTCCCTCTTCTTGTCCATATTCTTCTTCTTCTTCTTCTTCTTCTTCTTCTTCTTCTTCTTCTTCTTCTTCTTCTTCTTCTTCTTCTCCTTCTTCTTCTTCTTCTTCTTCTTCTTCTTCTTCTTCTTCTTCTTCGAATTTTTCTTCTTCTGTGGACTTCTTCTTCTTCTTTTTTTCCTCGTCTTCTTTCTCTTTCTCTTCTTCTTCGTCTTTCTCTTCTTCTTCCTCTTCTTTCTCTTCTTGTTCTTGTTCTTGTTCTTGTTCTTGTTCTTGTTCTTCTTCTTCTTCTTCTTCTTCTTCTTCTTCTTCTTCTTCTTCTTCTTCTTCTTCCTCTTCGTCTTCTTCTTTCATCTCCTTCTCCTTCTTCTTCATTCTTCTTCTTCTTCATTCTTCTTCGCAATTCTTCTTCTTCTTTGCTGTTCTTCTTCTTCTTCGCAATTCTTCCTCTTCTTTTTCTTTTTCGCAATTCTTTCTCTTCTCATGAGTTCTTCTCATCAATTCTACACAATTATTCTTCGCAATTCTTCTTCGCAATTGTTTTACCCAATTCTTTGCAATTCTTCTTCGCAATTCTTTTTCGTGAATCTTGTCAATTGTTCTCTAAAATTCTTCAGAGATCTTCGCATTTTTTGTAATTCTCTTTCGCAATTCTTCTTCTTCTCATTGTTCCTTTTTTGTTAGTCCATTTCTTTCTTCTCTTTTTC
>CM060337.1:34651719-34681719 GCA_030674155.1 Stramonita haemastoma
ATAAGGCAGTATCATGATAATATAAAGGACTAACATGTCTTGGAGAATAAGGCAGTATCATAATAATATAAAGGACTAACATGTCTTGGAGAATAAGGCAGTATCATGATAATATAAAGGACTAACATGTCTTGGAGAATAAGGCAGTATCATTAATAATATAAAGGACTAACATGTCTTGGAGAATAAGGCAGTATCATGACAGTATAAAAGACTAACGTGTCTTGGAGAATAAGGCAGTATCATGACAGTATACAAGACTAGCATGTCTTGGACAATAAGGAAGTATCATGATAATATAAAAGACTAGCATGTCTTGGAGAATAAGGCAGTATCATGACAGTATAAAAGACTAGAATGTCTTGGTGAATAAGGAAGTATCATGACAGTATAAAAGACTAACATGTCTTGGAGAATAAGGCAGTATCATGACAGTATACAAGACTAGCATGTCTTGGAGAATAAGGCAGTATCATGACAGTATAAAAGACTAGCATGTCTTGGAGAATAAGGCAGATATCATGACAGTATAAAAGACTAGCATGTCTTGGAGAATAAGGCAGTATCATGACAGTATAAAAGACTAGCATGTCTTGGAGAATAAGGCAGTATCATCATAATATAAAGGACTAACATGTCTTGGAGAATAAGGCAGTATCATAATAATATAAAGGACTAGCATGTCTTGGAGAATAAGGCAGTATCATGACAGTATAAAAGACTAGCATGTCTTGGAGAATAAGGCAGTATCATGACAGTATAAAAGACTAGCATGTCTTGGAGAATAAGGCAGTATCATGACAGTATAAAAGACTAGCATGTCTTGGAGAATAAGGCAGTATCATGACAGTATAAAAGACTAGCATGTCTTGGAGAATAAGGCAGTATCATGACAGTATAAAAGACTAGCATGTCTTGGAGAATAAGGCAGTATCATGACAGTATACAAGACTAGCATGTCTTGGAGAATAAGGCAGTATCATGACAGTATACAAGACTAGCATGTCTTGGAGAATAAGGCAGTATCATGACAGTATAAAAGACTAGCATGTCTTGGAGAATAAGGCAGTATCATGACAGTATACAAGACTAGCATGTCTTGGAATAAGGCAGTATCATGACAGTATACAAGACTAGTATGTCTTGGAGAATAAGGAAGTATCATGACAGTATACAAGACTAGCATGTCTTGGAGAATAAGGAAGTATCATGACAGTATACAAGACTAGCATGTCTTGGAGAATAAGGCAGTATCATGACAGTATAAAGGACTAGCATGTCTTGGAGAATAAGGCAGTATCATGACAGTATAAAAGACTAGCATGTCTTGGAGAATAAGGCAGTATCATGACAGTATAAAGGACTAACATGTCTTGGAGAATAAGGAAGTATCATGACAGTATAAAAGACTAGCATGTCTTGGAGAATAAGGCAGTATCATGACAGTATAAAAGACTAGCATGTCTTGGAGAATAAGGCAGTATCATGACAGTATAAAGGACTAACATGTCTTGGAGAATAAGGCAGTATCATGACAGTATAAAAGACTAGCATGTCTTGGAGAATAAGGCAGTATCATGACAGTATACAAGACTAGCATGTCTTGGAGAATAAGGCAGTATCATGACAGTATAAAAGACTAGCATGTCTTGGAGAATAAGGCAGTATCATGACAGTATAAAGGACTAACATGTCTTGGAGAATAAGGCAGTATCATGACAGTATAAAAGACTAGCATATCTTGGAGAATAAGGCAGTATCATGACAGTATAAAAGACTAGCATGTCTTGGAGAATAAGGCAGTATCATGACAGTATAAAAAGACTAACATGTCTTGGAGAATAAGGCAGTATCATGACAGTATACAAGACTAGCATGTCTTGGAGAATAAGGCAGTATCATGACAGTATACAAGACTAACATGTCTTGGAGAATAAGGCAGTATCATGACAGTATACAAGACTAACATGTCTTGGAGAATAAGGCAGTATCATGACAGTATACAAGACTAGCATGTCTTGGAGAATAAGGCAGTATCATGACAGTATAAAAGACTAGCATGTCTTGGAGAATAAGGCAGTATCATGACAGTATAAAAGACTAGCATGTCTTGGAGAATAAGGCAGTATCATGACAGTATAAAAGACTAGCATGTCTTGGAGAATAAGGCAGTATCATGACAGTATAAAAGACTAGCATGTCTTGGAGAATAAGGCAGTATCATGACAGTATACAAGACTAGCATGTCTTGGAGAATAAGGCAGTATCATGACAGTATAAAAGACTAGCATGTCTTGGAGAATAAGGCAGTATCATGACAGTATACAAGACTAGCATGTCTTGGAGAATAAGGCAGTATCATGACAGTATAAAAGACTAGCATGTCTTGGAGAATAAGGCAGTATCATGACAGTATAAAAAGACTAGCATGTCTTGGAGAATAAGGCAGTATCATGACAGTATAAAAGACTAGCATGTCTTGGAGAATAAGGCAGTATCATTGGCAGACAAATATCAATCATATTAAACAGCTTGAAAAGCTGACACAAAAACACATGTACCAGAAATTCATAAATAACTCTGTATCCCTTTACTCTGCTGTACAATTGTTTGAAATCATCTCGACTCGAAAAAATAACAGTGGAAAGGTTAAAGAGATCAGTTAAGGGAATGCTTTTGTAACAGGGCGAACTCAAAAGGAACAAACAAAACTTCAAGCTTGCTACAAGTGTAGTCAGTGTTTTTCAAAGACAGCTTCTGCCACGTGTGATGCACTATTTGAAGCAAAGAAAACGCCCTTTGAACTGACACCCTAGATCTGCAGAGTGTGGCCACCTTCAAATCCCATCACACGCCACAAGCCAACACGCCCAGCTTTGATTTTCTCTCTTTTTTTTGCAAAAGAAACTTTCCATAGAACATTATACAGGACACTACTGCTTTTCTATTACAAATGTATGTCTGACTTGCCAAATACTTTTTAGGGGGAAGGAATCTTGTTGCGCCAGATTCCAAAGTGGCTCTTTATTTTCCAGTGTACCCCACAAGGGCCTGACTTCAAATAACTTGTCCAAGGTTCATTGCCTTCTCTTTGTTTCTGCAACAATCTGCAGTCTTTGAGGTTCTTGTCCAAATTGGACACTGCCCGGAAGGTTTTTCAGATGATTAAATCTCCCCCTGCGCGTCATTTCAGGGGAGAGGCTCGCAGACCCAAAAACCCATCTTGGAACTGAGCACAAAGCCATTGTCTCTGAACACTCAGCTGAAAAATCGGGGAACCTTAGAGCAGTGGAGGGGAAAGGGTGAGCAGAGGGCAAGCAGAGCGTGAAAGACGCTGCAAAGGAACTGGTCTATGAAAGCCCCCTTCAGCCCCTTGTATGCAATTTGGGACATAATTAGTGAAAGGACACGAACCACGTTCATACAGAGAGAAGAAGAAGAGGAAGAAGAAGGAGAAGGAGACAGAGACATAGACAGAGAGAGAGAGAGAGAGAAGAGAGAGAGAGAGAGAGAGAGAGAGAGAGAGAGAGAGAGAGAGAGAGAGACACACACACACACACACACACACACACACACACACACACACACACACACACACACACACACACACACACACACACACACACACACACCCCAGACAAGCAGACAGACTGACAGACAGACAAACAGACCGATCCACAGACAGCGTATTCCTATTAATCTCTACAGTGCAAGCAGGCTGAAATAGTTGCAAATTTCTGATTGTAGTTTTGCTAGGCTCAGTCTAAATGGGTCTTCCGTTGGTGAACAGGGTAACCAACATGTACAAAATCCATGCTCCATGTTTTTACCTAACATTATTTTTTACCAAATAACTTTAATTTCAGTAATATGTCACGGGTTTAAAAACAATACCCAAATAAATCTGTAAAGTAGCTGGACGGTAGTAGAAATCATCTTGTTCATGTTGCTGTTGATGGCTGTTGTTTTACTTCATTTTCATACCACTTTGTCACGACAGATTTCTCTGTGAAATTCGGGATGCTTTCCCCGAGGAGATCACGTCGCTACAAGAGCAGCACAACCCGTTCTGTTTTTTCTTTTCCTGTCTGCAGCTGTATTTGTTTCCCTATCAGAGTGGCTTTTCTCTACAGAATTCTGCCAGGGACAACTTCCTTGTTGCCGTGGGTTTCTTTAAGTTTGCTAAATAATTATCCGTAACACACAGGACCTCGGTTTATCGTCTCATCCGAAGACTAGCACCCACACCCAACTCACGGTCTAATGGATGGGAAAAAAGTGTTGGGCTCAAACAGTGATCAAACTACCGAACATTTCCGACTCGGACTTTTTGCTTCCAATCAGGTGCGTTACCTCTTATTCTTGCTCTTCTTATTCTTCTTGTTCTTCTTGTTCTTGTTCTTGTTCTTCTTCAGAATTCTTCTCCTTCAGAAATTCTTCCTCACAATTCTTCCTCACAATTCTTCTTCTTCAGAATTACTATTCTTCTTCTTCTCAAAGAGGGGCTTGTCCCAAAGCTATTTACAACGCTTTTAATTTTTCCAGTGGAGTTTCAAAGCCTGGCATCTTTGTCACAGATTTCCTTCTTTCCTCTGTGATGCTCATTCCGAAATTTAAGGGGAAAATGTTATTCTTGTTGTCCATGTCTTCTGCCTTCATGAGAGAACAACAATAGCTTTTTCCGCATTATTCTTATGGGGGACCTAGAAAACTGATAAACCTTCAAACCTTTGAATCAGTGCATTGGATGTTTGAGCATAGAAAGACAGATGAACTCTACTAGAAAGCAAGCCCTTACATAAAGACAAATGAACTGTATTAGAAAGAATGGAGCAGGCCAGCAAGCGCGGATAAGGAGTTATGAAGTAACTGGAAAGTAAAAGCCAAAGAGAGATCAGTGATTCAGGTAAACAGGCATAAGGGGGAGATGACTGTGTATCCACCTGCTTGTTCGCTACTCCATGGCCGTTTGTATAGGGGGACTTTTCCTCGTGTGGTGACCGATCTCCTCTTTCTCTCTCTCACCTCTATCATTCACGTTGCTGCTTCCTTTCATCAGTGAAGGTGGCCTGAGTACGTTGGTAAATCCATTTCTGTCATCCTCAGAGGCGGAGAGCCATCAGACTGTATTGATTGGACAGTGCTGCTCTTGTGGTGAACTGTCCGCGGTGTAAAGCTAAGGGCAGCACAGCCTGGGGTAAGTCATTTCCCTTGTCCACTCTAACGTTGTCTTCACTCCTACAGAAAATGTCTCCTCCTCATTAAAATCCCATTTGAGTGCCCAAGACTTTTAGGCATGTTTATCACTCTACCTCGTGTACAAGTGTTACATCTTGTTCTATTTTATTTAGCTACTAGTTTTAGGAAAAACACATTTGTTACCTTTGTGTTGTGGTTAAAAGAAAATATGGATTTTTCAGTGTTTAAACATGGAAATGTTTGTTTCTATTTTAGCTATTTTAGTTTCTGATAGCGAGTAACATAGGTACACACACACACACACACACACACACACACACACACACACACACACACACACACACACACACAACACACAATAAATTTTTGGATTCACATAATAGATTCAAAAGAAAATAGCTATTTGAAATTGTTATATAATGAAATGCACCAAAACAATGAAAAAGGTCACTGGATTTATATAATCAAAACAATAATTCATAAGATTGGATTCAAGCATGTGTGGAATAATCATAGTACATTAAATATGAAAAGATTATGCTATGCTATAAAAACAAAACTTGAAGAATTATACAGACTGTTTTGGAATCAACAAAAAAAGTTATTTTCTAAGCTGAATTTTTACAACTCTGTTTCACATGTTTACAGATTGGAGCCGTATCTTTTGATATGCAGGAATGAAAATTATAGGCGCCTATTCAGCAGATTTCGCACCAGCTCCCATGATTTAATGATAGAGCAAGGGAGATATATGAATATACCGAAAGAAGAAAGAAAATGCAAATGGTGTAACAAAATAGAAGACGAGTATCACTTACTTGATGTTTGTACATTATATGATGATTTAAGAAAAAAATTATATCTAATGTCAATATTAAGGAAATGAATAATATGAATAACTACAAGAATCTGAGTAAGTTTTTCAACAACGAGGACTGTCTGCTAGATATGATCAAATATGTGCATGATTCTTTTTCCAGAAGAGCAAGAACATAGATACATTACATATCTAAGAATCTACATCTTTTAAGAATGTTAAATACGTTTACGTTTGGTGTCAAATAAGTCTCGTTCTGACTTAATGGCAATAAAGTTTTCTGATTCTGATTCTGATTCTGATTCTCACACACACACACACACACACACACACACACACACACACACACACACACACACACACACACACACACACACACACACACAGAGAACATCTTGCGCATCTTGTTCCGCTTTTCGTAAGAGTAGGCCATTGTTTGCAGGTGGGAACAGATGACAAGATTTACAAAAGCGCATGCACACGGGATCTGGATGTAAAAAAGCACATGAGTGCTTACTCCATTATCCTCAATATCTATCTATCTATCTATCTATCTATCTATCTATCTATCTATCTATCTATCTATTACTATCTATCTATCTATCTATCTATCTATCTATCTATCTATCTATCTCTTAGTCTGGCGACTGTGGGGGCACCCCTGAAGACTTCACACACACACACACACACACACACACACACACACACACACACACACACACACACACACACACACACATGGATGACAAAATGTACACAACTGCATTCACACGGAGACTGGATGTAAAAAGCACAAAAGTGCTTACTCGATTATCCTCGAAATAAAAGATCAAATAAGTAAATAAATAAAATAAGCACACACACACGCGCGCACACGCACGCACGCACGCGCGCGCGCACGTGCGAACACACACACACACAAACACACACACACACACAGAGAAAGAGAGAGAACTTTGGATTGTTTAATGCACATAGGCCTTTGGCCACAATACATGTCAAGGTATGAAGGTGGAAAAAGGAAAAAAGAAAAACCTTACCAATCGTAACCTCTCACAAGCTTTTCTTAGACCTTGGCAGCACAATGGTGTACACTTATGCATGCATATTTCAAAAACACGCATAAAAAGCTGAGACCAAAAATGCGTACAACACAGATCAGATGTCTTCATTTACCTTGCGTTTACCACCATTTACCAACTGAATCCAATATTACCTGGAAATAATATTGATAATGAGGTAATACTTAATATTGCTGGTATTTACCCCATAAAAGCATCAAGTACAACATACATCGAGTTAATTGAAATTAACTGTATTTAAAAACTGTTGTATTTTCAAGAATAGTATCCCTACCAGAAAAAGTGCCTACTGAGTGCACTCTTGACAGCCCTGAGAGAGAGAGTCAAATCAAGCCAAATTCTTTTATTTCGAGGATAATGAATAAGCACTAGTGTACTTTTTCACATCAGTCCCCCACCCTTATCAAAGTTAAGATCAAGATTTAAAAAAACTGTAACTAAACAACAACACTAATAAATCAAATGCCAAACACTGGTCGGTGTGACTAATAGCAAACAACAGACAAGAAGTAAGTACAGAAAGACCATAATGAAATAGTCTAACAAAAAATATACACACTCAGAACTAAACAATTAATATGATTATGATTTTTTTTTTAAAGGACGCTAATAATTAAGTAGCATACGGGAAAACATAACGAGTTAAGCAAGTGAAAACACCATTCCACCACCATCTATCATAAAATTAAGTCATATGAATCAAAACATTTTGATGTAAGGGAGGAACAAATTTAACCAACGTCTTCATTATTGGGGGAACAAGTGCAGGTAACCCTTTACAACTTCTGAATCATACTGAAAATTACATTTCAAACATTCAAAAAATGAAAATTAAAAGAAAAAGTACATTCTAAAGAACAGTCCGTCTATGGCAAACACATGCCTTTGGCCTGACCTGACTGAATTTCAGCTCCTGGATAAACCTTCATCAGAGGTCCCTGTGGTAATTGAAACTCCACCTGCTGTGGTACCTTACAGCAAGACACTTTCCAGAATTAAAAAGTGTCAATTGCATTCACAAGAACATTTGATGTCCCTGTGGCCCTTTGAAGCTGCCATCAAAAGACGATGATAACAAGAGAAAGAAAATATGCTTAGAATATATGTTGAAGAAAAAACAAAAATAAGTGAAAGTAAACTCCTAGTGAATCTTTGTGCCTTATGTTTGGGGATCCTATTACAAGGATGCAAGGGAGGTCATAAGGTTTGTATTCAGCCAAGTGGTCAGCCTTAGCTAGATAATAACCCAAACATTGCCATACACATAAAGCCCAGGCACAGGCAAGAGAAAGTTGGGGGGAAAAACAGATTAAAAAATGCATAACAGAGAGAGAGAGAGAGAGAGAGAGAGAGAGAGAGAGAGAGAGAGAGAGAGAGAGAGAGAGAAGAGAGAGAGAGAGAGAGAGATTTAACTATTTTATTCTTTTATATCGAGGATTTATTTATTTATTTATTTATTTATTTATTTATTCTTTTATATCGAGGATAATGGGATAAGCACTCATGTGCTTTTTTCATCCAGTCCCCGTGTGAATGCAGTTGTGTAAATGTCATCTGTTCCCACCGGCACACGATGGCCTACTATTACGAAAAGTGGAACAAGATTTAACGTGTGCGCAAGATGTTCTGCGTGCGTTCACACAAGGGGCCTCGGTTTATACTCTCATCCGAAGGAGAGAGAGAGAGAGAGAGAGAGAGAGAGAGAGAGAGAGAGAGAGAAAAGAGAGAGAGAGAGAGAGAGAGAGAGAGAGAGAGAGAGAGAGGGGGGGGGGTCATTTCAAGGCCGTTTTTGTAGAACAGTAAACACATTTCGCCACTTGCCAGGGACCAGGGATACGTATTAAGGGCTTATTGATTTCGCTATGTTAGTGAAGGGTGTTTTGTCGATAACTGGGACAGTGCAGTTCAGGGAGTGAATCCATAGATCACCACTCTGCTTTGGGGGATACTTTAACTTCACAAGACTATGACCCATCACAGGGACAGTGCAGTGCAGGCAGTTAATCTATAGATCACTGAAAAAAATGCATAAAAATGCATGCTGACTTTACAAGAGTGTTTTTTTACTGTGACACTGTCACTGTGCCAGCCTGCTGAAAACAAACAGTAAATGATGAAAGGCACGTCAACGTGTATTCAGCTTCTTAACTGCATGTTTGTCCACGCACAACACACACACACACACACACACACTCACACACACACACACACACACACACACACACACACACACACACACACACACCCGCGCGCACGCACGCACACACGCACATACACACTTTCAACTGCTGTAGCCTTGAGTGAGGAGAGGTGTTCCAAATGATGCCCAAAGGCAAAGCCCCCCGCCCTTCCTCCCCCTCAAGCCAGCAGTGACCGGCTTTCTGTCTTGCCCACTCCCTTATCCTCCACTACTCCTTGCCAAACCGCCGCTCCAGGGGGACCCTCCTCCATTGGATAGGCCTGACGTCTTGTGCTGCTTCTGGGAATGGTTGGTTGTGGAGTGAATGAAAGTGTTTGGCAATCTCACACACACACACACACACACAACACACACACACACACACACACACACACACACACACACACACACACACACACACACACACACACACACACACACACACATATTTAATGCCATAGGCACTAGGGTAAAATACTAACCGTGTTGACCTGATCTTTTCTGTGTCATATTGTATGTATGAGTGACAAAACTCCTTTAAACGAGTAGATATTATTTTTTGTCATGTACATACCTCTTCTATCATTTGTTGGCATTGTAAGAAATTCGTATATGTCATCTTATGTTATGTTTTGTGTCTTTTTATGTATTTTTTCGTTGTGCTTTGTCGTGTATAACTTAGCTGTGATCTCAAAAGATCAGTGGATTTATCTTAGATTAATTTTAATCCTTCACAGTAAGGAGTATTGTACTCCTCCAGTGCCCTACATTTTCATTCAGATTCACTGGAGAGCATATCGCATGCTAGGTATGTATCTGTCACTCACGCCATAGGATTTAGCTGGCCTATTATCCGATAAAGCCGCCGCTGTAGCCTAGTGGTTAGGGCGTTGGACTTGTAATCTAATGGTTGCGGGTTCGATCCCAGCTTTCGGCTATGGCGTTGTGCCCTTGGAAAAGGCACTTTACGGCTATTTTCGCACCCCACCCAGGTGTAAAAGGGGTACCAACCTTGCGTTGGGGGTTAACCCTGCGATAGATTGGCGTCCTATCCAGGGGGGAGTCTATGACTCTCAGTGGCTTAACACCACAGAAACCGGGATAAGCACCGGCCTGATGAGCCTTATGGCTCGGGACAGACTTTAACTTAACTATTATCCCATAAAAGATAAATGAATATTGAATTAGGGTCAGTTATTTTCTGCACACAGTTGCACATGAGGGTGTGGTTCATAGCCTTTTCAGCAGGTATTGTAGAAGAATGGAGTCAAAACTACTGCTCATTTCAGGATAAAAATCTCCCTTGAATATATGGCTCAACTGAGATTCAAACTCAGATCCCTGAGATCACAAGTCTGCCTTTTAACCACAGGGTTATCTGTCCTTCAAAGTGCTGGGTAAAAGAAAGCTATGGCCATGGTGTCTGTGTACAGCAGAGAAACAGAACAGTGTATTGATTCTGGTGGCGGCACTCCCCATATAGATAGATGTAGAGGAAAGCATGACAGAGGCAGTGAACAATGCCCTCCGCCTCTGGGGGGTGATGTTTCACTCACATCAAAGGGCCGGTGTGCTGCAGTGAACACACACTGCTGTGCAACGCTGTGGGAATACAGGTCTGAGGACAGGCTTTGAAGGAGCCATGGCCGGCAAGCCGTGTGTTTACAGCTCTGTACCACTGATGCCACGATAACTGAGGGCACATTGAAGTCCCCACTGAGATGTTCATTCTAGGAAAGTTTTGCTCTTGGCCTAATCTTGGTGTTGATTCCATTTTACGGGGGTCATTGGGATGAGACTCTAAACCAAGGCTGTGTGTGCAAACGCATGCAAAACATCTTGTGTATGCGTTAAATCCTCATCCACCCTTGCAAGAAGATGCAGGGAGTCATTAAAAGAATTAATGAAGAATTCAAGTCAAGTCAAATTAAGGCCTGCACATATTTCCTCATCCACCCTTGCAAGAAGAGGCAGGAAGTCTTGAAAGAATTAAAAATGAATTCGTCAAGTCAAATTAAGGCCTGCACATATTTTATCCAGAGATCAGTCAGTATAAAATTTCAATGATGGAGTGATGAGGTGTCATATATCAATCAGTCTAAAATGTCAAGAGATCAGTCAGTCTTAAACGTCAAGAGATCAGACAGTCTTAAACGTCAAGAGATCAGACAGTCTTAAACGTCAAGAGATCAGACAGTCTTAAACGTCAAGAGATCAGACAGTCTTAAATGTCAAGATCAGACAGTCTTAAACGTCAAGAGATCAGTCAGTCTTAAATGTCAAGAGAGCAGACAGTCTTAAACATCAAGAGATCAGACAGTCTTAAATGTCAAGATCAGACAGTCTTAAACGTCAAGAGATCAGTCAGTCTTAAATGTCAAGAGAGCAGACAGTCTTAAACGTCAAGAGATCAGTCAGTCTTAAATGTCAAGAGATCAGACAGTCTTAAATGTCAAGAGCAGACAGTCTTAAACGTCAAGAGAGCAGTCAGTCTTAAACGTCAAGAGATCAGACAGTCTTAAACGTCAAGAAATCAGTCAGTCTTTAATGTCAAGAGATCAGTATATCAGTTTACTGACCCAGATAAAGCTCTTGCTACTTAGTCTAGCATATTTGCATCAATATTCGATAGTCACGCCCCTCTTAGAGTAAAACGTGTTAAAGCTACCGACAAACCACTATGGCTCACTGATGAAATTAATGAAGCAATAATTATCCGTGATAAACTACTAAAATTAACAGGAAAAAATGAATAGTTTAAGGAACAACGAAATGAAATAACATATATGAAACAAGTTGCAAAAAAGAAATATTTCAGTGAACTAATTTCATCCAAAAAAGATTCAAAGTCTATCTGGAAAGCAATAAACCAATAAGCTGGTAAACCATCCATAACAAATGCTCAGCAGAAAATATCAATAATCATTTTTGTACCATAACTGAAAAACTTATAAATGTTGACTTCTCTACACAAAATAATTTACTCCTTTTAAAGCAATTTTGTAATTCTAAAACTACTAAGTCAAAACTTACCTTTAGGTTTATTGGTGTGCATGATGTGTATAAGGAATTATGTTTATTAAAGCAAACAAGCTTGTGCGGTTTAGACAATCTGGATAGCAAAATATTGAAAATTTCTGCACCTGTGATCTCGGAGCATCTTGCTTACATTTATAATCTTTGTATTGAAAAAGGGTGTTATCCTCAAATGTTCAAAGACGCCAAAGTAATACCCATATTCAAATCTGGTGATCCTATTGACCCTTCTAATTATAGACCTGTCTCGATACTATCTACATTGTCTAAGCCTTTAGAAAAAACATCTAAGACAACATTTCTTGTCACATTTTACAAACTATAAATTATTTCATCCTAATCAAAGTGGGTTTAGGAAAGATCATTCATGCCATACAACACTGAGCAATCTAATAGAGCAGTGGCATTATAATATTAACAGCAATCTACTAACGGGTGCAGTTTTGTTGACTTTGCTACAGCCTTTGACTGTATTGAACACAACCTACTCATATGGAAACTGACAATGTATGGCATATGTCCAGATGCATTTAAACTTATTAACTCATTTCTTAATGACAGGAGACAAATTGTTTATCAAGACTCGACAATGTCGTCTTTCTTGCCCATAAAATATGGTGTTCCTCAAGGGTCTGTGTTAGGGCCCGGCCTCTTCTCTATATACATTTACGATCTTCCCCTCCATGTATCGTTCACTTGTGAACGTTTTACAGACGACACTACCATACATACTGTAGGTAAAGACGTAATCTCTTTGAGTGCAGTATTACAAAAAGATTTGGACAATCTGACAACATGGACAGAACATAATCACATGGCTCTCAATCCTCAGAAATCAAAACTCATGGTTGTTACAAGGCGAAAGCATCAAAATTTCAAAAGCAAATTAACTGGAATAAAAATAAATGATAATGATTATGTTGGAATAAGTAAATTCATTTAAATTACTTGGTCTATATATTGATAACTTATCCTGGTCAAATCACATTTTTAATGTCTCAAAGAAAATATCTAAGAAGCTTTTTCAACTTAACAGAATAAAACATTTTCTAGATCAGCATACTCGCAAACTATTCTTCTCTGCTTACATAAAACCAGACATAGACTATGCCTCTACTTGCTGGGACTTGGCCAGTACAATCTGTATAAGGCGAATCGAAAGAGTGTATAAACGTTCACTAAAGATGATTCTCCTCAAAACTAATTCCCTGGATGTTTCTGACTATAAAGAGCTGGACATTCTTCTATTAAGTCTGAAATGTCGCTTTAATAAAGGCCTATTTATGTATAAAATCATGAATAGTCTAGCTCCACGATATCTTTGTCAGAGATTTCCAGTGAAAACAGTTCGAACTAAAAGTGTGATTATTACTCCTCGACCAGGAACTGATCTTTTTATGTCCTCTCTTGTATATTCTGGTACCAGACTATGGAATGAAATCCCCATCTCTTCTTCTTCTTCTTTTCTCATGACCGGGATGGTCGTGGAGGAGACATGAGAGACAATTCTGCCGCCAGCCGTCGCCATCGAGCCCTGTCCTCCGCCTTCCGAATGAGTGTTGGACTGTCCAGTCCCCATCTCAGTTAAAAGCAAAAGTAGTGTATCATCTTTCAAAAAAGCGTACCACGCATACTTGTCCAATTCCATGTGATTGACATTAGTGAGCTCCCTCTGAACCGTGTGTGTGTGTGTGTGTGTGTGTGTGTGTGTGGTGCGTGCGTGCGTGCGTGCGTGCGTGCGTGCGTGCGTGCGTGCGTGCGTGCGTGCGTCGTGTGTGTGTGTGTGTGTGTGTGTGTGTGGTGTGTGTGTCAAAATGATCTTTATTGAGGGTAAAAGATTAAGTTTACACAACTTTTTTTCATCCTGCCCTCACAAAAAAATCATGTAAATTGACTTCTAAGACATTCAAAGACAAAATATCAACCGTTGTTGAAAAACTAAAATAAATGAGGATTACTTTCCAACAAATCTCTCAAAATAAAAAATAAAAAACCCAAGACAGTACAACATAAGCTCACATCATACATACAAATGATAAAAATACAAAATAACATGGGCATGAATAACAACAAGCAGCCAATGTGAGGTAGTATCGAACATAAACGCGGACTTACAGTTTGTCCATCAGATATTTCTTCAAAAGTTTCTTAAACATTTGTTTTGAAGGAACTGATTTTAGAAAAGGAGGTAGGTTATTCCACAATGTTCTTCTGAATATGCAAGGCTTGATTTATAGAGATTATTATGGGGCCTGGGCTGTAACAGTCTATGGGTAGGCCTGTGTGTGTGTGTGTGTGTGTGTGTGTGTGTGTGTGTGTGTGTGTGTGTGTGTGTGTGTGTGTGTGTGTGTGTGTGTGTGTATGTGTGTATGTGCGCGCGCGCGCGCGCGCGCGTGTGTGTGTGTGGTATGTTGTTTTGAGCTTTACTAATAATGAAATTGTAAGAGGTTTTTTTGTTGTTATTCTTGTTTGGTTGGTTGGTTGGTTGGTTGGTTGGTTGGTTGGGTTTTTTTGTTGTTGTTTTTTCTAAAATGATCTAATACGTATCTTCATTATTATGCTATGAGCATATCCCACTGTATAGGAGAAAATGTACATGCCTATGGATATGTGTCCAGGATTATTGTGTGTGTGTGTGTGTGTGTGTGTGTGTGTGTGTGTGTGTGTGTGTGTGTGTGTGTGTGTGTGTGTGTGTGTGTGTGTGTGTGTGTGTGTGTTGTGAGTGTGAGTGTGTGTGTGTGTGGGGGGGGGGGGGGTGATTGTTTCTGAGTGTGCATACTTGTGTGTGTGGACGAGGTGTTTTGTCTTGACTTTTGGGGAAACATTGTTTGTTTACGGGAGGGGGGGGGGTGTTTAGTGAGGGGATTTTTTCATGTTTGATTGGTCTTGTTTATTCCTTTGATGGTTAACTTATGTTGTCTCTCAATGATTTCCTTATTCATCAATGATTTATTGAAAAGATGACTGATTGATTACCTTTTTATATATTACATTCATTCGTCTGTTTATGTATTGATTTATTCATATTTATTTCATATTTTCGCCCATGAGGGCCTGGTGTAAAGAAGCCTCTGGCTAATCCAATTACCCTCATTAAAATTTCGAGTTTCGAGTTTCGAGATCAGTCAGTCTAAAATGTCAAGAGATCAGTCAGTCTTAAATGTCAAGAGATCAGTCAGTCTTAAATGTCTAGAGATCAGTCAGTCAAAATGTCTAGAGATCAGTTAGTATAAAATGTCTAGAGATCAGTTAGTATAAAATGTCTAGAGATCAGTTAGTATAAAATGTCTAGAGATCAGTTAGTATAAAATGTCTAGAGATCAGTTAGTATAAAATGTCAAGAGATCAGTTAGTATAAAATGTCTAGAGATCAGTTAGTATAAAATGTCAAAAGATCAGTATAACATGTCAAGAGATCAGTTAGTATAAAATGTCAAGAGATCAGTCAGTCTTAAATGTCAAGAGATCAGTCAATTAAAATGTCAAAAGATCAGTATAACATGTCAAGAGATCAGTTAGTCTAAAATGTCAAGAGATCAGTCTAAAATGTCAAGAGATCCATTTAGTCTAAAATGTCAATGATGGAGTGATGAGGTGTCAGAGATCAGTCAGTCTAAAATGTCAAGAGATCAGTTAGTCTAAAATGTCAAGAGATCAATTAGTCTAAAATGTTAAGAGATCAATTAGTCTAAATGTCAAGAGATCAGATCGTCTAAAATGTCAATGATGTGATAATGAGGTTGTCAAAGTGCAGGTTTGAAACCTCAGCAAGCAGCTCATGCTTTTACCAATAAAAGTAATAATCCTTATGTGAATTTAAAAACAGTCTTGTCACAACTTTTAAATCAGATGGTAATTTCAATTCTCTTTTAAAGTGAACCAAGTGACACCCATTTACTAGTTAATGGTGGGCGAAAAACATTTATTTTTCAGTGGCATCTATTGAAAGTCCGTTACCTTAATTATACTCTGATGCCCCTTATCAAAGTATAAACTTTTTTCTAGTTTGTGAAATGTACTCTAGACTGTCGTGAACGACCTGTCAATCAGTTCAAAATTGTTTCAGAATTTCATCTGATGTCATTTTGCGCAGTTTAACTTTCTAGATTCATTACAGATGGTGCATGTTGCTAAAAAAAAAAAGAGAAAAAAAAACCGCCATCGATTTTCTTTAAAAAAGCGACTTGTTCTTCAAAACAGCAAGTACATAAATGCTTCTGCCCAGTCATCGGAAAAAGTGCCACAGCAGGCAGGGGGAAGTGCTTCAGATAGCATTGGCCTTCAGATGGATAAGGGGGAGGTGGATAACATGAACAGTAGCAGCAAGGGCTATGCAACCCATCCCTGCAGTTTGGCAGCTTGACTCAGATCAAAGGTATTGGTCCAGCCCCACCATACATGACCAAGAGCTGTAGGAAAAGTGTTGAATACCATTCCATAGGGTTTCGCCTGCTTGTGATACAGTTTTCAGAATAAAAATAGAAAGCTAGTCAATCCACGAAAAAATGCCTGGAATAGGATTTTCTTAGTTTTCTTCTTTATTTGGATGTCAACTGAGTCTTCATTTACTGACTTTCCTCGGGAAAAAAATATGTACATCCCCTTTCCTGCCTTCACTCCTGTTCTTGTCACTCATGCACAAAAACTGCAATTACAAATCATGAAAACAAACTACATAACAAAAAAGAAGGAGAAAATGATGATGACGATGGTTTTGATGACGAAGATACCACTGTCGACAAGGAAGACAAGGTGAAAGGAAAAAAAGAAGAAGAACGAAAGGCAGGAGAAGTAACGGGAAAAAAAACAGACAAAGAAATCCAAACTGAAAATGTGAAAAAGGCCAACGAATTCCAGACTAGTAGCCCCTACGTTTTTTCTGGGTTCCTGCACTTTGTTGGCTGCACCAAAATGAGATTGAAATCTTGTTAGCTGAACACCACGCCTTGAAATATGACAGCTGAATGTTGACAGCCTCATTTGGTGCTAGTGCCTACAATCAGTTCTATTCCTGCATTTGTTGTTGCCTCTTATTCTGTGACGTTTCTGTGCTGATGTTCTCACGCCGCTCATTTTGATCTCTTCACACCCAGGTTTGTTATGTCTCATCCTCAAGGTCATTTAAAGCGTACTGTCCGACTCTCTGCAATATGTAAAGAGAATCATCTATGATAATAGTAATAACAATAGTAATAATATTCGTAGTAATTATTCTCTTTTTTATTAGTACTACTATAATTACTATTATCATTACTATTATTATAGATGATTCTATAATGATGGTAAATAATATATAGTAGATAATAATGAATGATAGTTCATAATCATAAATGAATTGATTAATTTATTATTCATTATATTATTATTATTATTATATATTATTATTATTATTATTATTATTATTATTATTATTATTATTATATTATATTATTATTATTATTATTATTATTATATATGAGAGAGAGAGTTGAAGAAAAGGAAAAATGAAACAAGAAAGAGCAGAACAATATAGGGCACTCAACAAAAGAATCAGAGAGTCCATGACAGAAGCAAAGGAGAAATGGACTAGTGAACAGTGCCAGAACATTGAAGAAAACATCATGAAAAACAACAGCAAGAAAGCATATCAACTGGTGAAAGACCCGACTGGCACAAAACAGGGAAGAAGCTCAACAATCCATGACAAAAATGGGAAGTGCCTCACTGATGACCAGGACATTCTGAACAGATGGACAGAATACTGCTCCGACCTGTATAACTACAAAACCACAAGAGATACAGAAGTCCACAATGTCCCCACAAGCACAGATACAGACAGCCACCCTATCCTCCGAGAAGAAGTGGAAACAGCGGTAAGATCGCTGAAAAGGGGAAAGTCAACATGGGCTGACAACATTCCAGCTGAGCTGGTTCAAACCGGAATGGAAGCCATGATCAACGCTCTTATAAAAATCTGCAACAAGATCTGGCAGACAAGAAATTGGCCAACACTATAGATACAGTCACTTATCATTACCCTCCCCAAGAAAAGAAACCTTCAGCAGTGCCAGAATTACCGCACAATCAGCCTCCTATGCCATCCAAGCAAGGTCATGTTGAAGATTATACTGGAAAGACTGAAGTCACAAGCAGAGACCATTATCGCTGAGGAACAAGCAGGCTTCAGAGCAGGGCCTAGCACAACTGAACAAATATTCAACCTCAGAATACTCTGTGAACGGTATCTTCAACACCAACAAGACATCTACCACGTATTTATTGATTTTAAGATGGCATTCGACAGGGTGTGGCATGCAGCTTTGTGGGCAACCATAAATTTGTACAGCATCAATGCAAACCTGATCAGAGTCATCAAAGAGCTGTACAACAAAGCCACCAGTGCAGTGTTTTACAACAGCAATATTGGCGAGGGGTTTCGAACAACAGTTGGAGTAAGGCAGGGCTGTCTACTCTCACCCACTCTTTTCAACATCTTCCTTGAGAGAATCATGGCTGATGTACTGGAACACCATAAAGGTGGTAGAACGATTGCAAACCTCCACTTCGTAGATGGCATTTACGGACTAGCAGGATCAGAACAGAAGCTTGCCAGCCTAACAGAACACAAGGCCTCTAAAACATACGGCATGGAAATCAGTGCAGAGAAGACCAAACTGATGACCAATAACACCAAAGGCATCAGCACTGATATCAGGGTCAATGACCAGAAGCTAGAAACGGTTCAAAGCTTCAAGTACTTGGGAGCTGTTGTATCAGACAAGGGTTCCAAGCCAGAGGTAGTAAGTAGGATTGCACAGACAGACAGCACTGCCAAAACTGAACACCATCTGGAAAGATAAAAATATTTCACTCAACTCCAAGATCAGACTAATGCGCCCTTTTGTCATATCCATATTCCTATATGCCTGTGAATCGTGGACCCTGACTGCTGATTTGGAGAGAAGAGTACAGGCGGTAGAGATGAGATACTTCCGGAGACTCCTTGGCATCTCCTACAGAGACCACATAAGCAACAAACAAGTGCATAACAGGATCCAGCAAACCATTGGACCCTACGAAAACCTCCTATCAATCTTAAAGAAGCGTAAACTTAAATGGTACAAGCATGTAACAAGATCAAAAGGACTTCCAAAAGCAATACTGCAATGGAGGAAGAAAAAGAGGCAGACCAAGGAAGAGATGGGAGGACAACATCAGCAAATGGACAGGCCTAGAACTCAACAAAACTTTAAGAAAGGCAGAACAGAGAGAGGAATGGAGGGAACTGGTTATCAAGTCTTCATGGGTTCCCCCACGGTCACCAGACTAACGGTAGATAGATAGATAGATAGATAGATAGATAGATAGATAGATAGATAGATAGATAGATAGATAGATAGATAGATAGATAGATAGATAGATAGATAGATAGATAGATAGAATAATAATAATAATAATAATAATAATAATAACAATAATTAATGATCAAAATGTAATTAATATAATGATAGTAATAATGATAATAATAATAATAATAGTATTAATGATGACAGTATTCGGGTTCGGGTGAGACTATAAACCGAGGCCCCGTGTGCGAACGCACGCAGAACATCTTGAGCATACATTAAAACCCCGTTCCGCCTTTCGGAAGAGCAGGCCATTGTGCGCCGGTAGGAGCGAATGACAAAATTATATTAAAAAAAATTTAAAACAGCATGCACACAGGTGTCGTGTTTAGACACCATCCCTGAGGAAAAATCGGGGAGTTGGAGTCCCCAGGGCGGCTCGGGGCTGTATAAAAAAATAATAATAATGGGTAGGCGCTGCACTTGTTGCGACGCGCTCTCTCCGGGGAGAGCAGCCCGAATTTCACGCAGAGAAATCTGCTGCGACAGAAAGTGGTATAAAAAAGTAGTAGTAGTAGTAGTAGTAGTAGTAGTAGTAGTAGTAGTAGTAGTAGTAGTAGTAGTAGTAGTAGTAGTAGTAGTAGTAGTAGTAGTAGTAAAATAATGATATTAATGATAGCATAAATGATAATAATTATTTTGATTATCAATAATAACAATAATCATCATCATCAATCATCATCATAATCATAATAATCATAATAATGAGAAGAAGAAGAAGAAGAAGAAGAAGAAGAAGAAGAAGAAGAAGAAGAAGAAGAAGAAGAAGAAGAAGAAGAATATAGAGACTTTTTAAATGTATAGCGCTGAATCTTGTAAAGCAAACAGATCAATGCGCTTGTACTCAAAGCATTCACATGCGAAGGACACAAAAATATGAACAGATTTCAAATTTGGACATGGACACATTGTGATGCTTGCTTTTTTTTCTGTTTCCACAGACATGTTCAGATTCAAATTTCAAGATATTTTCGTGTAAGAGAAAAAGTAATACTAGCCATTAATAGAAAATATATAAGAAGAGCATTAATTAATAGTTCAAGATAATGAAACGTGAAATGAAAGGCTAAAAGTAACCTTTTAAAAAAAACAAAGGCCACAAGCAGCTGCGTTATGTATTCAATGATAAACTAACGTAGCGGTAAATATTTTTATGCAAAGATCTGTTAATTAAAAAAAAAGAATGAGAAAGGTATGAAAGAATACAGGGAGGCAGGAAGCAAGCAAACAAACAACGGGGGAAACATTGTCTCTAAACAGACAAACAGACAAGCAAGTGATTAAGTCAATCAATCAATCAGTTGATCACTCACTCGAGTACTCACTCCACCAATCAACCAACCATTTAACCAGCCAATCAATCACTTGGCCAATCTATCAAAAAAGCACGCATCATTAAGAGTGTATCTATTGCCTTAATTATGGCATTGTCATTATGACGATTTTTGTCACCATCAGCAACAAAAGCAGTAATTACTGCACCTTCACAAGCAACAAAACTAAAGCAACAATGACAACATTATTTACAGCAGCAATTACAACAACAAAAACGGCAACAACAAGATCAACAACAGCATCACCATCAACAAGAGCACAGAAACCAAGTTTAAATCAACAACAACATATTTCCACAATCATAAGGCATCCCTGAAATCGATACGCCTTTTTTTTCTTTATTAGGAAGGTTTGTTAAGGAGTTAACATCTCTCACAGACCTGGTCCAAAACAAGAATCTTAATTATGAAATAAACCCTGCAACAAACATGTTCAGGAGATGGCTATTTGGCGCTTGTTTGTTTGTGTTTGTTTGTTTGTCTGATTGTTTGTTTGTCGTTGGGTGGCGTGGCGTGCTCATCAGTGACAGGTTGTCTATGAGATGCTGCCAGCCTCTGGCACTTCCTGTAACTAATGGACACGCAGATGGGATAGCAGAGAGTAGAGCAATAAAAGGGTTCTTCCTTTTTTAGCATGACATTCATCAGAAGTGGTGGTGCTGGTGGGAATAGTGGTGGTGGTGGTGGTGTTGATAGTAGGGATGTGTGTGTGTATTTGTGCTTCTGTGTGTATGTGCGTGCGTGCGTGAGTGCGTGTGTGTGCCTGTGTGTGTGCGTTCATGCGTGCGTGCGAGCGAGTGTGTGTGTATGTGTGTGTGTGCGTGCGTGCGTGCGTGCATGCGTTTGTACGTGTGTGAGAGCATGTGTGTGCGTGTGTGTGTGTATGTGAAAGCGTGTGTGTGTTTATTTATTTTTATTTATTTATTAATTTTATTCTTTTATATAGAGGATAATAGAATAAGCACTCACATGCTTTTTTACATCAGGTCCCGGCATGTATGCAGTTTTGTAAATCTTGTCATCTATTCCCTCCGGCACACGATGGCCTACTCTTAGAAAAAGCGGGACAGGATTTAACGTGTGCGCAAGATGTTTGCACACGGGGCCTCGGTATATAGTCTCATCTGAAAGACTTTTGGGGAGAGTGGAGTCAGCACTGATATTAACTCCAGAGGAAAAATACTCTCGAACGGGACTCGAACGTGGATCATCAAATTGCGAGCGCAATGTTCTGACCACTAGGCTATCCCGTCCCCCCTGTGTGTGTGTGTGTGTGTGTGTGTGTGAATACTTGCTATTTGGGAGTTGTGGATGTCTCTAATTATCGTTGGCATCTTTCAGTGGCAAGAGGCCACGGCTGTTTCATGGCAGTAACGCTGAGTCAGCACTGTGGCAGCGGGTATTCTTTCAGTTGAGGAAAAAGGATGAACACGGGGACTAGATAGAAAAAAGCATAGAGTGTTTATTCCATTCAAAAAATAATAAAAGACAAATGAAAAAATAAATGAATAGGTGCCTACTATACTACAGACCCTAGCACAGGAGATAACCTTTTATGTGAGAAACAAAAAAACGGAAATAAATGTATTATCAAACACTGTTGTTGTTGTTATTGTTGTTGTTGTTGTTTTCTTCTTCTTCTTCTTCTTCTTCTTCTTCTTCTTCTTCTTCTTCTTCTTCTTCTTCTTCTTCTTCTTCTTCGCAATTCTTCCTTCTTCTCCTCTTTTCTTTTTCTTCTTCTTCTTCTTCTTCTTCTTCTTCTTCTTCTTCTCTTCTTCTTCTTCTTCTTCTTTCTTCTTCTTCTTCTTCTTCTTCTTCTTCTTCTTCTTCTTTCTTTGCAGTACTTCGTAATTCTTCTTCATCTTCGCAGTTCTCCTTCGCATTTCTTCCTCTTTCTTTTTCGCAAGTCCTTTTTTTTTTTGCAAATCTTCTTTTTTCTTCGCAATTTTTCTTTTTTGCAATCCTTCTTCTCCGCAGTTTTTCGGAATTCTTCATCGCAATTCCTGTTCGGAATTCTTCGCAATTCTTCTTCGCAATTCTTCTCCTTGTTTGCATTCTTCTTCTTTGCGCTCTTCTTCTTCGCATTTGTCTTCTTCGCTTTCTTAGTCTTCTTTGCGTCCTTCGCATTCTTCTTCCTTGCATTCTTTGCATTCTTCTTTGCATTTTTCTATTCTTCTTTGTCTTCTTCTTTGCATTCTTTTCGCATTTTTCTTCGCATTTCTTGTATTCTTCTTCCGTGTCTTCTGCTTTTTTGCTTTCTAGTTCTCCTTTGCATTCTTTTTTACGTTTTTATGCAGCATTTTCTTTTTCTTCTTCTTCTTCTTCTTCTTCTTCTCCTTCTTTGCATTTTTCTGCTTCTTTAGAAACGTTATTAGCATCAACCTGTTTTATTGCAGCAACAAGCACCACAATAATGACAACCAGCATAAATTCAACGATCATGATGCAGATCAACACAGCATGTTCAGAGGGCCAGCCTATTTCTCGTGGATCAGTTCTGATTTTCTTTGACGTTTCCCATTAAGACGAAGGCTGTGTGACCCCTGTGATGGCATCAGGACAAATTTATCAGCTGTCCCTTAGAAGTGGGCCTCGTGTGTAGGCCATGTTGGGCTGTGCTGTGTTATGTTGTGCTGTGCTGTGCTATGCTGTACTGTACTGTCTGTACTGTACTGTACTGTACTGACTGTACTGTACTGTACTGTACTGTACTGTACTGTATTTTATTTATTTATTCTTTTATATCGACGATAATGTATTACATTGTATTGTAATGTGCTGTGCTGTGCTGTGGTTATATATATCTATCTATCTATATACACATTATTATTTAGCGCACGTAAAAGAACCCACGGCAACAAGAGGGTTGTCCCTGGCAAAATTCTGTAGAAAAAATCCACTCTGATAGGGAAACAAATGCAATTCCAGACATGAAAAAGAAAAAAAAATGGGTAGGCGTTGCACTTGTGGCGATCTAATCTCCCCGAGGAGAGCTACCCGCATTTCAAGCAGAGAAATCTGCTGTGACATAGAGGTATAAAATAAAATAAGATAAAAATCAAATCATTTTTCATGTGTGTCTTGAACTGATTTTTGTTTTTTGATACATTTTAGACTTCTTTGGAGCTTGTTCCAGGGATCTCTTGTTGAATATAAGAATCTTGGTTCTTATTTCTTTGTCTTGCAAATGTTAGTTGGTGATTATTGCCTGTTCTCATTAATCTTGAAGCAATTAGTGACTTTCGAGGGTCATTTCCATTGATAACGTTCCGTACAAATATGGCTTTATTGAAATAAAGTCTGTTATGGAAGGTTAGAATATTTGTTTACTTATAATCGTTGATTGTTGGGGAGCTTGATTTTAATAGAACAAGTTTTAGTGCTCCTTTATATAATCGATGAATGAATTTCAAATTTGTGTCACTGCAGTGTCCCAAAAAAAATGAAGCAAAGTCCACGATAGGCAAAATATGGTCACAAAAAAAGTTTGCGTGAATGGTCATTCAGGAAGTGTTTTATTAATTTAGATAACTGAACTATCTTGTTGCCAAGGCGTTTTCCTAGTACCATCACATGGTCAGTCCAAATAAGATTTTCGTCAATAATGACACCAAGAATTTTGTGGGAGTCAACTTCTTCAATTATTCTATTATCTATAAACAGGGGTAGGAATTCATTTTTCTTTTTTTGTGTGTATGTGTGTGTATGTATGTGTGTGTGTGCATGTGTGGTGTGTGTGTGTGTGTGTGTGTGTGTGTGTGTGTGTGGTGTGTGTGTGTGTGTGTGGTGTGTGTGTGTGTGTGTGTGTGTGTGTAAAAATCAACATCAAAACCAAGGTTTTAATTTCAAATGGTGCAGTGATTAAGTAAAGCGATTGTTTTTCTCATCACGCCATCGGAAGAACATCAGTCATTACTTACTTTCTCTGTAGGTGTGTCGTGTGTGTTTGTGTGTGTGTGTGTGTGTGTGTGTGTGTGTGTGTGTGTGTGTGTGTGTGGTGTGTGTGTGTGTGTGTGTGTGTGTGTGCGCGTGTTTGTGTGTATGTGTGTGTGTGTGTGTGTGTGTGTGTGTGTGTGTGTGTGTGTGTGTGTGTGTGTTGTGTGGTGTGTGTGTGTGCGTGCGCGTGTGTGTGTGTTTAAATCAAATCAAATCAAATTTTTATTTCCAGATATTACATTGAATAAGTATTATGTGTGTGTGAGTGTGTGTGTGTGTATGTGTGTGTGTTTGTGTATGTGTGTGTGTTTGCGTGTGTGTGTATATGTGTGTATGTGTGTATGTGTACATGTGTGTGTTTGTGTGTATACGTGTATATGTGTGTATGTGTGTGTGAGTGTGTGTGTGTGTGCGCGTGTGTGTGTGTGTGTGTGTGTGTGTGTGTGTGTGTGTGTGTGTGTGTGTGTGTGTGTGTGTGTGTGTGAGTGTGTATGTGTGTCTGTTCGTGCGTATGCGTGTGAGTTAGTACAACTGCGTGCGTGCATATGTGTGTGTGTGCATGCGTGCATGCGTGCGTTTGGGGTGTGTGTGTGTGTGTGTGTGGCGTGTGTGTGTGCATGCAGACAGACAGAGACAGAGAAACAGAGATAGAGAGACAGAGACAATCAGAGAGAACAAACACTAAAAACATTCAGAAAGTAAGTGTAAGAAAAGCCACACAGTTGCATTCCAAAGCCTTGTTAGGATTGATCTTGACATTGCTTACAGTATATTGTGTCTGAAGTAGAAAGAAAGATGCCATCAGCTAAAAACAATGTAGTGTAACATGTCTGTTCAGGGCATTTTTGTGGCTAAAGACCTATAGCTAAAGAGATGTAGCTAAAAACAAGATGTGCAGGGCATCAATGTGGCTAAAGAGATGCAGCTAAAAACAAGATGTGCAGGGCATCAATGTGGCTAAAGAGATGTAGCTAAAAACAAGATGTGCAGGTTATCACTGTGGCTAAAGAGATGTAGCTAAAAACAAGATGTGCAGGGCATCAATGTGGCTAAAGAGATGTAGCTAAAAACAAGATGTGCAGGGCATCAATGTGGCTACAGAGATGTAGCTAAAAACAAGATGTGCAGGGCATCAATGTGGCTACAGAGATGTAGCTAAAAACAAGATGTGCAGGGCATCAATGTGGCTAAAGAGATGTAGGTAAAAACAAGATGTGCAGGGCATCAATGTGGCTAAAGAGATGTAGCTAAAAACAAGATGTGCAGGGCATCAATGTGGCTAAAGAGATGTAGCTAAAAACAAGATGTGCAGGGCATCAATGTGGCTAAAGAGATGTAGCTAAAAACAAGATGTGCAGGGCATCACTGTGGCTAAAGAGATGTAGCTAAAAACAAGATGTGCAGGGCATCACTGTGGCTAAAGAGATGTAGCTAAAAACAAGATGTGCAGGGCATCAATGTGGCTAAAGAGATGTAGCTGCTCATAATGTAGGAACGTTCATCAGATGAAACCTGCCTCTGGCGTTTCCTGCAGCTAATAGAAAGAGCTGATATGTCATCAGAGAAGCGGAAAATAAAATGCTTTGGAGGGTATCATTAGGATCACAGATGGATTGGTGTTGTTGCTGTTGTTCTATCATTATCTCATCATAATCGTTATGATGACGATGATGATGATGATGATGATGATCATCATCATCATCATCACCATCACCATCACCATCATCATCTCCACCACCATCATCATCATCACCACCATCATTATCACCAGCAGCAACAGCAGCAGCAGCAGAAGAAGCAGCAGCAGCATTGCTTGAGTTGGTGGAAGCGATGATGATGCTAGATAAGTGAATGTGTATCCGTGCATGCGTGTGTGCGCGCACGCGGTGTCCGTTCTTTGTTTAACATTCTGACAAATTTAGCAGCATTTGGATATTAGAAAGTTGTCAATGTGAAACACAGGAGAGAGGGAAGTAGAGAGAGAGAGAGAGAGAGAGAGAGAGAGAGAGAGAGAGAGAGAGAGAGAGAGAGAGAGAGAGAGAGAGAGAGAGAGAGAGAGAGAGAGAGAGAGAGAGAGAACACTGAACACTGAAACTGAACACTGAACACTGAACACTGAAATGATTTAATGTACATTGGCCATGGACCACAATACATTTCATGGGCTTGGGATGTAATAAAGTGTTCATTCATATAACTGGCAAAGCAAAATGCACAAAAGGTTTGATTCATAACTGATCAAAGAAGCAAAACACACGTTATTCTAAATCATGATTATGACATTAAGCATAACCAAATCACAAAATTATGATGTTTCGGGAAAATTGTGGAAATCATGCACATCAATTACGTATCGAATCGTAACATTTTTTAATATACATCTTGAATTAGCATTGTCTTCCTTTTATTAATAGAGTGAAAAATATATCTTGACAAACTGTGCCTGTACTCATCATTTGTTGCTTTGAACAGATCGGGCAAAGGTACGTTGATACACTCACTTAAGAACTTTTCTCTTAAGCCAGTGTATATGCAACATTCCCAAAGAAAGTGGGCTTCATTTTCAACTTTTGTTTTACAAAAAGGACACATTTTTTCTCCATCATTCTCACTATATCTATATACATTATTATTAAGGGGTAGAACATTTAATCTTGCTTGTGTGATTGCTACTCGAAAGCAGTAGACATCCATAGAGTTTATATACTGCTCTTTTACAAAAATACTTTTAAATGATCTGTAATGGTCATACCTATCTTTATCTCTTATAGTCCCATCCCATTCTTGAATGAACATATCTACTAATCTTTGCTTAAACATACCTAAGAAAAGTTTTACATCCCCAACACCTTGTTACATCCAAACAATGTTAAAACCGGTTTCACATAAAATTTCCCTTATTTTTGAAATCCAGCAGTATTTACCATTTCTATCTAGCTCTAACAGCATGCAGTAGGCATTATATGGTATTCTGTTTTGATCTATTTGCAATAGTTTTAACCAGTACTTAATAGTTCTTGTACATGAATTGACATAAAGTGGATATCTACCTAAATCTCCGTATACCATCTTATTGGGTGTTCTTATAGGTACTCCTAAAAATCTTTTACATGCCATCAAATGAATTTTCTCGATGTGTTCTAGTCTGTTTGTGCCCCATATTTCTGATGAATACAATAAAATTGGCTGAATCTTAGTATCGAAAATCTTGAAGAAGGTACTAGCATTCATCTCTTTATACCTGTGAAATACTTTATTTAGCTGAACCACTGCCTTCCTTCCTTTCGTAACTAAATGCTCTGTACCTAATTTACAGCTAACCTTTGTTGTAAAACTGAACCCTAAATAGCAATACTGATTTTAGAAAATAATCACTTGATCTGTGAAAACCAAGCAGGTTTTAGGAAGAGATATTCTACAGTAGACCAGATTTTCAATCTATATTCAATTGTCCAGAAGTGTATGTCCAAGAAAGGTCAAAAACTGTATGTTGCTTTTGTTGATTTCAAAAAAGCCTTTGACTCGATTAAACATGATAAACTTTTGAACTGTATAAAAAGTCAGGGGATAAAGGGAAAATTTCTTGCTTCACTATCAGCCATGTATAGCTCCTTATTGTCTTGTATCCGAATGAATAGCCAGTTATCAGATTTTTTTGAATGTCCAGTAGGAGTCAGGCAAGGTTGTGTTCTAAGCCCCACGTTGTTTTCAATATTTATCAACCAGCTAGCTAATGATATCAATGAAAAAGGAATACATGGGGTTCAGTTGCTAACCAATAGCATGGATATTTTTATTCTGTTGTTTGCAGATGATGTTGCACTATTTTCAACAACCCCAGGAGGTTTGCAGCATCAATTAAACATTTTGAAAGACTGTTGTAATGATTTACAGTTAAGTGTTAACATTAATAAAACGAAGGTGATGGTCTTTAGAAAAGGTGGGTTTCTGTCAAAACAGGAGCAATGGTATTACAATGGTATTAGGTTAGAGAGAGAGAGAGAGAGAGAGAGAGAGAGAGAGAGAGAGAGAGAGAGAGAGAGAGAGAGAGAGAGAGAGAGAGAGAGAGAGACAGACAGACAGACAGACAGACAGACAGACAGACAGACAGACAGACAGACAAAGAAAGAAAGAGATAATGATCATAATGGTGATGATGGTGGTGGTGGTGGTGGTGGTGGTGGGTGGTGGTGGTGGTGGTGGTGGTGGTGTGCCTGCTGCTGCTGCTGCTGCTGCTGCTGCTGCTGCTGCTGCTGCTGATGATGATGATGATGTGTGGTGGTGGTGGTGGTGGTGGTGGTGGTGGTGGTGTGGTGGTGGTGGTGGTGGTGGTGATGATGATGATGATGATGATGATGATGATGATGATGATGATGATGATGATGGTGGTGGTGGTGGTGGTGGTGGTGGTGGTGTGGTGGTGGTGGTGGTGGTGGTGGATGATTGACAATAATTGATTGCTGCTGATTGCTGCTGCTGCTGCTGCTGCTGCTGCTGCTGCTGCTGCTGCTGCTGCTGCTGCTGCTGTGGATGATGATGATGATGATGATGATGATTATGACAAAGCCAACGTTGATAATGCCGATGGCAATGGTGGGTTATTGAGGAAATAGATGGTTGTAAAGTAAAAAGAAAGAAAAGCTGAAAGAAGAAGCAAACAAATCATAATTATTCAGAATCTTTGCCACAGGAAGCCATAGTATGATGATTAATATCAAATGAAATGACACAAAAAACAAAAAGGCGTGTGACAGAGAGAAAGAGAGACAGAGACAGAGAGACAGAGACAGATAGACAGACAGACCGGCTGACAGACAGATAGATTGACAGTAAGACAGACAGACAGAGACAGGCAGGGAAAATAAATGACTTCAAACTAAGCTTGTCTACCTAACTCTGGAGCAGTGTTTTGCGTGTACAGTGTGTGACTCCTGTCATAAAAGCAACCTTATTCCATCTTCCTGGAGATGAACACGAAAATACTATCAAAGAAAAACGTGATACAGCTTCCATTAGAAATGTTATTACCACA
>CM060337.1:34686719-34704219 GCA_030674155.1 Stramonita haemastoma
AGTGTATGTAGTGTAGTGTAGTGTAGTGTAGTGTAGTGTAGTGTAGTGTAGTGTAGTGTAGTGTAGTGTAAATGTAGTGTAGTGTAGTGTATGAAGTTAAGTGTAGTGCAGTGCAGTGCAGTGTAGTGTAGTGTAGTGTAGTGTAGTGTAGTGTAGTGTAGTGTAGTGTAGTGTAGTGTAGTGTAGTGTAGTGTAGTGTAGTGTAGTGTAGCGTAGCGCAGCGCAGCGCAGCGCAGCGCAGCGCAGCGCAGCGCAGCGCAGTGTTGTGTAGTGTAGTGTAGTGTAGTGTAGTGTAGTGTAGTGTAGTGTAGTGTAGTGTAGTGTAGTGTAGTGTAGTGTAGTGTAGTGTAGTGTAGTGTAGTGTAGTGTAGTGTAGTGTTATACTTTTAATAATAAATAATAATAATAATAATAATAATATAATAATAATAATAATAATAATGATAACGATAATAATAATAATAACAACAACAACAACAACAACATAACAATAACAATAACAATAACAATAACAATAACAATAATACATGAAAATTATATAGCGCTATATCTTGTAAAAACAAATCAAAGGGCTTGCATTCGACCTATACAACACACAAGCAATCAATAATAATTTATAGTTTTAGCAAATTCAAATGTACACTAAAACTATCGGCAGCTACATTCAGTACAACATGTAAGGATATGCATTCGCCTTCTGGAAGAAGATTCACAGGTGCTTCATTAAAACGTAATGGGAATTCTACAAAGTCTCAGTTTTCTCTTTGTCGAATAATAACATCAGCGGATGAAGTAGTCTGGCAACCATGGAAGACTTGACAGCCAGTTCCCTCCATTCCTCTCTTTGTTATGCCTTTCTCATTGTTGAGTTCTAGGCCTGTCCATTTGCTGATGTACTTTCATCTCTTCTTTGGTCTGCCTGTATCAGATGAACTCATGGCTTTGTAACTGGTAGATGAAAAATGTCGTATTAACTAACCACAACACATCAGCCTCTGTATCTCCATCAAAGGCTTCTCTACACTAGGCCCACATGAAATGGTCCCTTCTGAACAGATGGTGGCGAAAAGAAGGGTTCCAGGTGACAACAACACGTGAACAAACATGAATATTTATGATGAAAATTGAAATGTTTACAAAGGCACCACAACCATTGAAAACAATCATTACAACATGCATTTCTTCTGAAAACATTCCTGTACATGTTTGGTTGGAGGGAGGGGGGGGGGGTTGCATCTGTTTGGTGTGTGTGTGTGTGTGTGTGTGTGTGTGTGTGTGTGTGTGTGTGTGTGTGTCTGTCTGTCTGTCTGTCTGTCTGTCTGTCTGTCTGTCTGTCTGTCTGTCTGTCTGTCTGTCTGCGCACACGTGTTAATGTTATATTTATGTATATATATATTATATATATATATATATATATATATATATATATTATATATATATATATATATATATATATAGTAGTAGGCACCCGTCAGTCTCGGAAGACTATGGAGTTGCGCTCTAGTCTTTAGAGCGCAAAGCCTGGGTAGGAAAGTATGGAGGGCAAGCTGTTACCCATGCAGCAGACCCCCCCTCTCCACGCCACTGGAATGGTCCATTGGAAAGGCAATGACCGATACGAATGGTTCCAGTACCGTCGCAGGAGCCACCAGAACGTTGCCAGATAGCCTACAGCCCCAAGCCGCCCTGGGACTCCAACCCCCGATTTTTCATCAGGGATGGTGTCTAAACACGACACCTGTGTGCATGCTGGTTTTTATAATTTTGTCATCCGCTCCTACCGGCACACGATGGCTTACTCTTCCGAAAGGCGGAACGGGTTTTTAACGTGTACGCAAGATGTTCTGCGTGCATTCACACACGGGGCCTCGGTTTATAGTCTCATCCGAATGACTTTAACATTCAGTTCGATTTTTTCGTCAAACTAGGAAGAAAGGGCGAGGCTGGGTACGAATCCAGAAACTCGCGGTTTACATATTGGCAGGCGAACGTCTTAGCCATCCTGCCACCGTCCTTCCACACACACACACACACACACACACACACACACACACACACACACATATATATATATATATATATATATATATATTATATATATATATATATATATATATATATATATATATATATATATATATATATATATATATACATATATACATATATACATATATACATTATGTGTGTGTGTGTGTGTGTGCGTGCGTGCGTGCGTGCGTGCGTGCGTGCGTGCGTGCGTGCGTAGGTGCGTGCGTGCGTGCGTGTGTGTGTTGGACTTTTTCCATGTTTGTCTGCAGGTGAAGGTGTATTTGTGTCTGTTTATTTCTCCACACAGTCAATTATTCATGTGGCTGATGTACTGGCCTTGCTCTAATCGTATTAATGCTGTTGCAGTTCCCTGTGATACTAGCTTTTTCCTTCTTTCCTCTGTCTCTTTACAGCATTTTAGTTCCATTAGGCAAATGAAATGTGTTCTGCCACAGTGTTTTCTTACAATTTATTAGCTTCAAATTAAGACTGCAAAACATGTTGGCTGCATTGCAAGTTTGCAATATTCAACCCTCAAACACACACACACACACACATACACACACACATACACACACACACACACACACACACACACACACACACACACACCACACACACACACACACACACACACACACACACACACACACACACACACACACACACAGTCCTTCGGATGAGACCATAAACCGAGGTCCCGTGTGTGAACGCACCCAGAACATCTTGCGCACACGTTAAATCCTGTTCCGCATTTCGTAAGAGTAGGCCATCGTGTGCCGGTAGGAACAGATTAAATTAACAATACTGCATACACACGGGGACTGGATCTAAAAAAGCACAAGAGTGCTTATCCCATTTTCCTCGATATAAAAGAATAAACACACACACACACACTCCACCACACACACAACACACACACACACAAACACACACACACACACACACACAACACACACACACACACACACACACACACACACACACACACACACACACACACACACACACACACATAGATTATACGCCACTTACAAATAATCTATATGTTAGGACTTTCATGATTTGTGTAGTTTTCAGTTAAATCACAAGACAGACATTTTTTCTTTTTCATTTTCCAAAAGTTTGTACCTGTGTATGAAATGGATGGAGAGAGCAGGCAGGGAATGCCCACCCAATCTTCTGAGGGATTTCAACTCAATCTATTTTAATTCAAAATCAGTTTCAGTTTCAATACTTTAATTTCACAGAGAAATTTACGCAGTTTACAAGTCATACATAAAAACAGTAAATAGGTAAACGTTTATCAAGAACATCATGAAAAACACATTATTGTATCTGAACTTTAGCATATATGGACCAAAAGATAAAAAGTACCAGAACATCAGCAAAAGATAAAAAGTACCAGACCATCAGCAAAAGATAAAAAGGACCAGAACATCAGCAAAAGATAAAAAGGACCAGACCATCAGCAAAAGATAAAAAGTACCAGAACATCAGCAAAAGATAAAAAGTACCAGACCATCAGCAAAAGATAAAAAGTACCAGAACATCAGCAAAAGATAAAAAGGACCAGACCATCAGCAAAAGATAAAAAGTACCAGAACATCAGCAAAAGATAAAAAGTACCAGAACATCAGCAAAAGATAAAAAGTACCAGAACATCAGCAAAAGATAAAAAGTACCAGAACATCAGCAAAAGATAAAAAGTACCAGAACATCAGCAGTACCTAGGCCAGTCCTAATACTCACCAGTGTAAAATCACATGCACTCATGCATGTGCCAGTATATGCGCTCATCAACACTCACACATGCCTTGCATGCATGCAACACACACACGCGCGCGCGTGCACACGCACACACACACACACACACACACACACACACACACACACACACACACACACACACACACACACACACACACACACAGTGTGTGCTTTATCCAATCAACGCTTATACGCATTGATAAGACTGGAAATGGTTTGATGACAATGTAATAAAATAATAAAATATTGTTTCTTTGTAACCGATTCAAACCCAAAGACTTTGGTAACGGATGTCAGTGTGGAGCTATTTCTAACCCCACCCCTTACCCCCACGAAAAATGAAATAGATGCAGCATATATTTCTGCACATCCATAAGATAGATGTATATGTGCAATGTCTTCCCCGGGCCATGATTGTTCTCCAGAAGAAACCTGGCCTATGGGCATGGTTCCCACCTTGGGAAAAACATTGACCATAAACTAGGCCATTCTTCCTGCAGAACTGAGAAAAGAAATGGGTTACCAGTTTTTCTTTATGAAGATAAAGATCTGGATTGAAATAAGCTATGAAGAGATTTAGAGGGGAAATTGTGTCTGCATGACATCCATTCCAGTATATCATAGTTCGCTCTGAGAATTCATAGAATTGTTTACTCCTGGATGGCTGTTTATGTCAGTGATATCTTTGTGTGAACAGATTCAGTTTGCTCTTAAAGCCCATGGATTTGTTTGCTCTTGCTTATGTTGTTGATGTCATATTTATTGTTACTTATGCTACTGCTTTATCGTTGCTAACGTTGTTGTATTTGATGTTGCTGTTGTCTTTATTATTTTTACTGCTGTTGTCTGGTCTTTTGTAGGTTTGGCTGACCTGTTTTGTTGTTAGCATCATCCGTGTCGTTATTTTTGTTGCTGTTTTTGATGTTGTTTCCGTCGCTGTTTTTGTTGCTGTTGTTGTTGTTGTTGTTATTGTTGCTTTGATTGTAGTTACTGCTGTAGTTGGAAGTTTCCTTCATATTGCATGAGTTTGAGTGTGTCCTTGACTATTTTCATGTTTACTTGCTTACTTACCTCCTCGCTTCGTAAGATTGTGCTTGCTTGTATGTTTTGTGTAAGAGGGGTGTGTGGAGGAGGGAGGCTGTATGGGGGGGGGGGGGGGGGGCTTGCTAAGGAAAGCTTAAAACCAAGATTTGTGGAGGAAGCTGGTTGCAAAATCTTCGGTGGTGCCCGAACTGTCTATTCTGCAACGGGGTAAGTGAAAGTAATCGTCAAAAAAGGGGATTGGGGGTGGGGGGTGGGAGCAGAGTGTTAAAGAAAAGCTTTTTGTAATCCTTTAAACTTAAAAATAAATCAAGTAGGTATATTACTTAAAACGCCGAATGACGTACAATTTGTCATCCACTTTACTTTAACAGGCCCCAGAACATAATTATTATTTCTGAAACAAAGTAGATATTGCACAGGTTTTCAGTTTCAGATTCCTTCTTTGCATTTGTAGATACACTGCATGTGTTTGGAAAGGGTGGAGGGCCCTGTGGAAATACCGGGGGCCTATCAGTATAAGTAGCATCCCCACCTTCGGGAAATTCTATGCTAAAAATTCCTCTTATCTATCACTCTCTTTTTTGCCTTGTTCCTTTCTGTCCCTGTTACCTCCTTCTAATCTATTTTCTGCCTCCTTGGCCCATTCTCCTGCCTTTTTTCCCAGACAGACTTTAAAAGATAACCATTTTCTGCTATGCCGAAGTTGGATGCGCTGGGCCTGACTTGTCAGGCGTTTATAACGGCAGTATGGTGCATTTTCACTCAAATAAAAATTAATAGTTGCTGTCTGAGCATTCGACAAAGAAGAAGAAGAAGAAGAGAGAGAGGGAGAGAGAGAGAGAGAGAGAGAGAGAGAGAGAGAGAGAGAGAGAGAGAGAGAGAGAGAGAGAGAGAGAGAGAGAGAGAGAGAGAGGAGAGAGAGAGAGAGAGAGAGAGAGAGTGAGGGGAGAGATGGAGAGAGAGAGAAAGATATTTATTTATTTATTTATTTATTTATTTATTTATTTATTTATTATTTATTTATAAAGAGACTTGCTGTCTGAGCATTCGACAAAAAAGAAGAAGAAGAAGAAGAAGAAGAAGAAGAAGAAGAAGAAGAAGAAGAAGAAGAAGAAGAAGAAGAAGACAGAGAGAGAGAGAGAGAGAGAGAGAGAGAGAGAGAGAGAGAGAGAGAGAGAGAGACAGACAGACAGACAGACAGACAGACAGACAGACAGACAGACAGACAGACAGACAGACAGACAGACAGACAGACAGAGACAGAGACAGACAGACAGACAGACAGACAGACACACACACACACACACACACACACACACAACACACACACACACACACACACACACACACACACACACACACACACACACACACACACACACACACACACACACACACACAAAGAGAGAGAGAGAGAGAGAGGGAGAAAGAGACAGAGAGACAGAGAAGAAAGCTTTTGATCACACACGAAACAACTTGTGACTAAGTTTGTTTCCGGTAAGTCTGTGCTAGTTTCTTTTCTGATTTCAGAAAACAGACACGAACAGTGCCTATAAATTTACACAGGAATGTTCACAAAGCCTGTGCAAGTATTTGGAACTTTTTTGTTACAACTTGCATCTCTCTTTTTTTTTTAATCGATGCATACATTTTGTTTGGTGTTGTTTTCGGTATTTTTGTGTGAGCTCTTTTTTGTGTATGTTTGCTCGTACCTGGTGTTTTTGGCTGTGCCAGTTAATTTTTCCATAGGGTGAATTATTCATGAAGCCAATGTGTTGACCAGACTATTTTCTATTCCCAGTGATGCTGATGAAGCTTCGTGTCAAAGCTGACTGGTTCCCCGTTCCCTCACTTCCCTAGGTCAGTCACATCACGCTACTGAAACTGTTTTCAAACATAGCTTTTTTCACAATTGCATCGGTATTTTAGAATTTGCGGACAAAGTTATTTTAACTACATTGCATCCACCACACTGCACTCTCTAATCTTGGACGCGCAAAAGTCAGGATTATGCGTGACTTGCACATGGCTTGGTCATCAGATAAGGTAAAAGGTAAAGGTGTCCCATAACCTAAGTGGTCATAGGCGAGCGAGGTGTGAGAGACCTCAGCTTCTCTAGGGGCCAGCATGTTGAGGGAGGCGCCCATCTCCTCTCCCTCGCTGCTTTACCTTCTTTGACCTTTAAGAGGGCAGGTAGCCATTTACAGCTGGGGGAACTGTTCTGAAGCCAAGGTGCGCAACTGTCACCCATCCAACTGGCAACCAAATTCAAAATTCAAAATTTTATTTCAAGAAAAAACCCCAAGGGGTACATGAAATTTGACAAAACCAATGCTTGCAGATATGGGCGTGTGAAAAATACTCACAACAAAAATCCTAACACAATGGATGGCATAAAAAAGAAAAAAGAAAGAGTATTCACAATACATTAGGAGAACAACCCCCCCCCCACCACACACACACACACACAAAAGAACCCCCCCCCCCAAAAAAAAAAAAAAAAAAAACACAAAAAAAACAAACAAAAAAAACCCCCATCATGATGTTTAGATGGCGCGACAATTAATGCGTTCTCCCCTCTCTCTCTCCCTCTCTCTCTCTCTCTCCCTCTCTCTCTCTTCTCTCTCTCTCTCTCCTCTCATCTCTCTCACTCTCTCTCTCTCTCTCTCTCCCCCAGCATATCCGTGCAACGCTAAGCATCTAGAAGCACACGTATACTTACAGGCGCACACACACACACACTAACATACACTCATGCAGAAAGGCACTCTAATGTCTGCAGGTCAACCCTTAAGGGCACACCTGCCCAAAGACCCAAGCAACACAGAAGCATAAAAAAACAACAAACAAACAAACAAACAAAAAAAACAATAAGTGCACCACAAAAAAACAATACAATACAGTCCAAAGAACCAATATTCATATGAAAATACCAAAGTTCTCACTTGACGGGTGTATTGCACAATTATAGCTTGAACTCCTTCCGATTAATTTTAAGCACATAGCACCAAAAATCCTAACATAATGGATGGCACAAAAAAGAAAAAAGAAAGAGTATTCACAATACATTAGGAGAACAAAACACACACACACACACACACACACACACACACACACACACACACACACACACACACACACACACACACACACACACACACCACACCTCTCTCTCTCTCTCTCTCTCTCACAAAAATCAACAGCATGATGTTTAGATGACTCGACAATTAATGCTTCTCTCTCTCTCTCTCTCTCTCTCTCTCTCTCTCTCTCTCTCTCTCTCTCTCTCTCTCTCTCTCTCTCTCTCTCCTCTCTCTCTCTCTCTCTCTCTCCCCCAGCATATCCCTACAATGCTAAGGCATCTAGAAGCACACATATACTTACACGGGCACACACACACACTAACATACACTCATGCAGAAAGGCACTCTAATGTCTGCAGGTCAACCCTCAAGGGCACACCTGCCCAAAAAACCCACGCTGCACTCACATAAGCATAAAAAATATACATTAAGCGCACCACAAAACAACACAATACAATCCAAAGAACCAATATTCATATGAAAATACGAAAGTTCTCACATGACGGATGTATTGCACAATTATAGTTTGAACTCCTTCCAATTAATTTTAAGCCCATACCCCATACGCGCGCACACACACGCACCCAAGAGAGCGGGCACACTCACTCACTCACTCATGCAAACACACACCCCCACCCACACACACAAATTCACACACGCCCACACACACACACACACACACACACACACACACACACACACACACACACGCACACACACACACACACAGCCTTCATAGTCTATACCTACAGGGGAAGGAAATTGTCTATAGCATAAAACAATTTGCGCTAGTATCATTTATGAAAAAATATCAAATTAATGGTTTCAATGCTTGCAGATATGGGCGTGTGAAAAAAATACTCACAACAAAAATCCTAACACAATGGATGGCACAAAAAAGAAAAAAGAAAGAGTATTTACAATACATTAGAACAAAACTCCCCACAAAAAAACAAAACAAAAACAAAAACAAACAAACAAAAAACAACAACAACAACAACAAAAACAACAACAACAACCAAACAAAACAAAACAAACAAACAAAAACACAAAAAAACAAACAAAAAAACCAACCAAACAAAAAAAAAAACCCAGCATGATGTTTAGATGACTTGACAATTAATGGGTTCTCTCTCTCTCTCTCTCTCTCTCTCTCTCTCTCTCTCTCTCTCTCTCTCTCTCTCTCTCTCTCTCTCTCTCTCTCTCCCAGCATATCCCTACAACTGTAAGGCATCTAGAAGCACACATATACTTACACACGCACACACACACACACACTAACATACACTCATGCAGAAAGGCACTCTAATGTCTGCAGGTCAACCCTCAAGGGTACATCTGCCCAAAAACCCATGCCTGCACTCACATAAGCATAAAAAAAACAAATAAGTGCACCACAAAAACAATACAATACAATCCAAAGAACCAATATTCATATGAAAATACCAAGTTCTCACATGACGGATGTATTGCACAATTATAGTTTGAACTTCTTCCCATTAATTTTAAGCACACGGCACCCAAGAGAGCGAGGACACTCACTCACTCACACAAACACACTCACACACACACACACACACACACACACACACACACACACACACACACACACACACACACACACACACATACCCCCCCCCCCCCCCCCCACATACACACACCAAGCCTTCATAGTCTATACCTACAGGGGAACGAAATTGTATATAGCATAAAACAATTTGCACTAGTATCATTTATGAAGAAATATCAAATTAGTGTTTTTTCATTATTTCTTTCAGAAACTGTGTAACTTTAATAAGCAAAGATTTCCTCCTAGAGCTAAACAGTTCATGGAACTTGATAACGTTTGGATTTTTATGATAATATTTTGGGATAAATTTGTTTCTTAACTGCACAAAAAATTTACATTTGAACAAGCAATGAAACTCATCTCCTAACTCGCTATCTTCACATTTATCACAGACTCTCTCTGCTCTGGGAATACTACTTATTCTGCCTGTTTGGATGGGAAGTCTATGATTTAACGTTCGAAAATGAATAAAAGTTAGTAATGAGGTACGAGGAAGAATGGATAAGTAATGTTCAAAGCAGAAACACTTTTTAAATAGTCTATAATTGAGGAAGATGTCGTCATTGTCCACATGAGAATACCATTGCTGTAAATACTGATCTTGCAAACTACGTGTAACTTTGGCTTTAAACCATTCTGATGATACTCGGAGATCAAACTGATTCTGCCATATACCACTTAATCCAATTTCGTTTAATGTACGTTCTACAGTAACTAAATAAGGTGATTTGTGGGAATTAGCCATATACATATCATGTAAAAGTCTGTATACAATATTTGAAAACTTGGACTCGCTTCCTGCATCCACTAGTTTAAACCAGTAACATAGCATCCTTACTTTTGCTGTTATTTCCACAGGAAACTGACCCAATTCTCCATAAATCATTTTACTTGGAGTAGAGTTTCCAAGTTTAAGTATTATTTTAAAGAACTTAAGCTGTAATTTAGAAGCTAATTCACACATTGATGGTGTCCAAATTTCACACCCATAGAGCAAAACTGGGACGACCACTCTGTTAAATAGCTCTATCTGAATATCAATAGGAAGAAAGAGTCTTCTACATTTTTTTAACAAAGAGAACATACTACGACGTGCCTGGTCATATAAATGTTTTTGTGCCAGGTTAAATCTGTTATTATAATTAAGGTTTAGCCCCAGATACTTGAAAGAAAAAAACACTTTAATTTCTTTACCACAACATGTAAAACAAGGCATTTTCTTGATCTTTCCTCGAGAGAAGACCAAAACTTTTGTTTTTTCTACATTCATGTTAAGTTTCCATTTATGGCAGTAATTACACATAGCATTTATAGCTTCCTGTAAATCTTCTTTCGATTCGGCACAAATTGCCGTATCATCTGCATACAATAACAAAAACATTTTCAACAAAAGATTTTCTTTTTCACTTTCCCACCCAAGTTCTCTGGCTTCCTTTGACATTGTTGGTAAACCATTTATTTTTTCAATAATATAAGATTGCATATCATTCAAATACAAAGCAAAGAGTAAAGGTGACAAGTTTTCGCCCTGACGGACCCCAGATGTGGATTGAAAAAAATCAGAACGCTCATCCCCACCACCAACACATGACTTGGCTTTAGTATAAATATCTTTGATAACCTTTAAAATATTTCCATTCACACCATGACCGACCAGCTTCCGCCAAAGAAAAGCTCTGTTAACACGGTCAAATGCCTTTTCGAAATCAACAAAAAGACAATACAGTCGTTTTCTCTTGGCAAGGAACACATCAATCATGCAATGAAGTGTAAATAAGTGATCAGTGGTGGAAAAACCTGCTCTAAAGCCTGCTTGTTCTTGGCCAATAGTCTTGTGTTCATTGAAATATTTTGTCAACCTGTTGTTAATCACTGAAGTAAATAACTTTCCGAAGCAACTTAAAATTGTTATTCCTCTGTAATTATTAGGATCTTCTGGACTTCCTTTACATTTGAAAACTGGCTTTATAATTCCTAAGGACCAGGCATTTGGAGTTTTTCCAGAGCGAAGAATTACATTAAACAATTTAGCAAAAGTTCCAAGTAACCTGGTTGATGACGCCTTTAGAAATTCGTTAGTGATGTGGTCGTAACCACAAGCTTTATTTAATTTAAGTCTGGTAATTGCATTCTGTATTTCCTCCTCAGTAAAGGGTAAGTTTAATTCTTGGTTTACAATGGGGTGATCTGCAATAACATTATAGTCTTCTACTGTCTCTTCTGCATCAGAATATATCTTTACAAAATGATCCTTAAATGCCTGACATGAAATGGGTGTAGCTGGTTTGTCTTTTTTTAAGCTGGTCCCATTAATTACTTTCCAGTATGCCTTGGGATCAGAAATCTTTAATTTTCTAATTTTCTTTACAAGGTTATTTTGATATATCTTGAATTGCTTTTTTATTTCTTTTTTGTAGTCACGGCTTGCTTGTTGCCGGACAAGATACAAACTCTGGTTTCCTCTAGAATGAGCATGGCGGTTTACTGCTTTAAAGAATGCCTTTCGTTTGATTTCACAACTTGTGTTAAACCATGCGCACTTCACATTTTTTCTTTTTTGTGTTTTTTTAAACTTACGCTTTTTATTAAACAATCCATTAATTACCGCACTGTTTTTCATTATGTTTGTAACATCACGAACTAAACCATCTACATCAGATTGTGAAATTGGCTCTGTGGAGCCTAACAGACTATCTAGTACCTTCTCAACTCTAAAAATTTCGTCATTATCCAGTGAAGCTATATAATCGATTTCCTTGTCTTTGAGCCATCTTGGCTTGCCCCAAGAAAACTCTGAAACCCCTACCACCTTGTCTAACGTACAATCATCAGAGGCACAATCTGACCTTCTAACTTGAGTTTCTAGCTCATTAGAGACCGTTATACATAAAGTAAGCACGACAGGGCAATGAACATCAGAATACAATTCACAAAAATCGCAAACAACAAAATCTGAAATAGCAGTTATCAAATTCAATGAGACAATGGCGTAATCCACTACACTGACATTTTTACATGTAAATTTACCAAAGTTGGCGTCTTCTCCAATACATCCATTTACAATTATGACATCTACAGTCTTACAAAATTCTATTAGCTTCTTTCCCAGTTGTTTAAAGCTGCATTGTAAACCGGAAAGAACTCGTGAAATTGTGGCTTCTAATATTCCTTGTGCACCATCTGCTGCCAGTCAAACAGTCATTCTCTAATCATGTTATTATTATTCAATGTGCTAGTCCTGGCATTAAAGTCCCCAGTAAACATATACTTTCGTGTCAATATGAGCATTGCTCCTCTATCTCATCAAGAAGTCTCTGTTTTCAAAAGTGGAACTTCTGGTGGAAGTAGATAGCCAAAGAGTACATCTTGCTTCATCAGTTCTTGTTAAATTTGAAAACAAAGCATTCTCACACAAATCACTATCCTTACTAACAATAGTGTTTTTTACAAGTCATCTAACTTTATGTCTAATTGATACTTCCTTGCAAATGCATCGCTAGCCTGGTCAACGTATCCACACCTGTAATTACGTTGTATCTTTATTCTTGCATGACTTGCCCTACTATAAATGTATATTATGCATCTTTTTTAGAGGCCTTAACCTCTGGTGGAAAGTGTACGTCGCCAGATCAAGCATCTTTCGCTTACTTATTTTTTCGCTCGTAATTTGGGGTATTATAAAAGAGCTACAACCCCATGGACATTTGGATCATTTCATCATCATTCTATCACTTAAGCGTAAAATGTTTTCGTTCTTTTGAGATACTATAATAATGTCAATATCTTTTAGATTTTCTAATTTCCTTCTCAAATACTGTTATATAATGTACAAATTTTCTCTGATAAGAAGTATACCCCAGTTTTTCGCTTATATTTTTCCGATTTTTATAAAGCTACATACCCTGGAATTTGAATTTCATCAATATCATCTAGCTTGCTTTCTGAGATACATATAAATGTCATATTTAGAAATAAATGACGTGAAATCAGGGTTTCTCAGTTTAGTAAGAATACCACATACATTTAATGCCATGCAAGTTATCCGTTCCGGTAACGTGCATGTGGAGCTACAGACCCTTATGTCATTTTCAGAAATAGACGGTAATAATTCTTTACTATTTTCACTTGCCATGCTGTCTCGAGATGTGACCAAATTCCCACAACAGTTATCATCCCCAGTATTACTGTCAGTAAGAAAACTACTATCCTGCTTCGGTACACCACGTACACCGAGTGCAGCACATTCTTTGCAGCATTCTTCCTTACTTGAGTGCGCATGGGTACAAAGTGGTTTCCCGTAACTGGCATTATTATTGTTTTGGCACACTTTTGTGGCGTTTTTACCCACTACTAAATGTTCGACCATTCTCACTTCACTTTCACACTCCCCCTGACAGCCTTTTACATCCACCCCAAAGCAATTTTCAGTACAGTCGTCCCTACCTACATCATCATTGTCAACATCATTGTCTCTGTCCTCTCTATCTTCATCATCATCGTCAACATCATTGTCTCTGTCGTCTCTATCTTCATCATCATCGTCAACATCATTGTCTCTGTCGTCTCTACCCTCAACATCACCGTCAACGTCATTGTCACTGTCGTCTCTACCTTCATCATCATCGTCAACGTCATGGTCACTGTCGTCTCTACCTTCATCATCACCGTCAACGTCATAAGCAGCCATGCTCCAGGTGCCTCCAGAACATTTCCTATTATCATATCCTACTGTAATGCCAGTATCATCATCATTATCCTCATTTCCATCATCATTGTCCTTATCATCATTATTCTCATTATCACTTTTATCCCTGTCATAGATCCTACCATGCCATTTCCCAGTAACCTTTCCACTTTTATCTTCCTCTTCTTCTTCCTCCCTCTCCTCCTCTTTTTCTTTTTCTACTTCTCTGTCCGCCTCCTCCTCCTCCTCTTCCTCCTCCTCCTCCTCCTCGACATCACCAACATCATCGTCGTCGTCGTCATCGTCATCATCGTCATCGTCGTCATCATCATCATCATCATCATCATCATCATCATCATCATCTTCTTCTTCTTCTTCTTCTTCTTCTTCTTCTTCTTCTTCTTCTTCTTCTTCTTCTTCTTCTTCATCATCATCATCATCATCATCATCATCATCATCATCATCACACTTGTCACTATTTTCCTTGTCACAAACGCCACCGTGACATTTTGTATTCTCCTTTCCACAATTGACCCCTTCAATAATAAAATTCTCGATATTGCTATTAACATAATCATCATATTCATCATCATTGAAAGAGTCACATCTATCACAAACGCCACTCCAGCATTTCTCATTATGACCTCCGCCATCATCATCATCATCAACATCATCATCATCATCATCATCATCATCATCATCATCATCATCATCATCATCATATCATCTCGTCGTCGTCGTCGTCGTCATCATCGTCATCATCATCGTCATCATCATCATCATCGTCATCATCATCGTCATCATCATCGTCATCATCGTCGTCGTCATCGTCGCTCGACGCTTCTTAACACTGGCTGGGGGAAAGCGAGCGCCCTGACCACTGAGCTATCGCGTCCCTATCATCAGGACAATTGCTTTTTTCTTTGCTTTGTTTTTTTGTTGGTGACATCTCTTATATAATGATTGTCTAATTTCCAGCAGCTGCTTGCTTTTAAGAAGGAGTGGAGTGAAACGAGGAAAGAATCGTAGAAGGACTTGTGGTGGTGTGCACGATTGTCCTCCTTCTGTTTGTGCTGTCCGCCTGCTTCTGCACGGCCATGCTGTAGAAGTGTGTTTCTATCCTGTGTGTAGAGGTGTGTTTCTATCTTGTGTGTAGAAGTGTGTTTCTATCTTGTGTGTAGAGGTGTGTTTCTATCTTGTGTGTAGAGGTGTGTTTCTATCCTGTGTGTAGAGGTGTGTTTCTATCTTGTGTGTAGAGGTGTGTTTCTATCTTGTGTGTAGAGGTGTGTTTCTATCTTGTGTGTACAGGTGTGTTTCTATCCTGTGTGTACAGGTGTGTTTCTATCTTGTGTGTAGAGGTGTGTTTCTATCTTGTGTGTAGAAGTGTGTTTCTATCTTTTGTGTAGAAGTGTGTTTCTATCTTGTGTGTAGAAGTGTGTTTCTATCTTGTGTGTAGAAGTGTGTTTCTATCTTGTGTGTAGAAGTGTGTTTCTATCTTGTGTGAGAGTGTGTTTCTATCTTGTGTGTAGAAGTGTGTTTCTATCTTTTGTATGCATGGAGGAACCCACAGTATGCTGTCATGATGTGGACATGTTTTATAGCTGAACTGGACATTGAATATGTTTTGATTTAAATCTTGTACTTATGATTTAAATCATTTGAAGGAGTTTATACAGAAAGAAACACGGATAAAGACCAAATAGGGAAGAAAGATAAGAAAGAAAGGAAGAAAGGAACAAAAAAGAAGAAAGGAAGAACGGAAAAGAGAGAGAGAGAGAGAGAGAGATCGAGAGAGATGAGACGAAGAGAGAGAGAGAGAGAGAGATAGGAGAGAGAGAGAGAGAGAGAGAGCATAATTTTGCAAATATTAACATTTCTAAAATGCATCCAAACAACTAGTCATGTATAATCTATATTAATAATAACAAGAACGATGGTGATGATGATGATAATTATGATAACACAAATAACTATGATGAGGATGACAAAAAGAGACGCTAATGAGGATGATGGTGTTGAGGATGATGATGACGATGCTGCTGCGATGATGATAATGATGATGATGATGATGATGATACTATGAACAACGACTACGACAAAGGGCAAGAGACATGCTGAGTGACAATAATAGTGTTGATAATAGATAGGTTTAATACATGTTGGGTTCAATACATGTTTGGAGAAAGAAATGTCAAATCAGAGAGACTTATTAAATAATTAAACAAAATGGTTTTAAATATAAAAAAATTAGACTCACATTTTAGGAGCTCTGGACTATCATTCCATAGCCATCCTCCAGAGTACATAAGGCTAGACTTATAAGATTAATTGTTGTAAATAGAACATTCATTTTGTGTGAGTGTCGATAACTATTATAAGTAAACACATTCCTAAGGGGAATGTGGAGTCTTACCATGGAGTACTTTATACATGAGAATGCCTTTATTGTATGTCAGTTTGGCTGGGAGGGGAAGTAAAATTTGCTTGTTTATAATCAAAGTCTGTTACAGTAGATGACTTATTAATGACAATTTTAATGGCTCTTTTGTGAACACTAAGCAAAGGTTTAAGTACAATTTTACTCGCTAGATCCAGAGTGTAGATGCATAATCATGTGAGATTGTATATATGCATAAAAAAATAGTTTCCTAGCATGTAAATTGTAAAAGTTCTTTATTTTTCTAAACTGATAGTTTTGATGCTATATTTCTAGACATTTTTCTAAATGTTTTGACCATATGAGATTGTAACAGAGCGCAGATATTTGATCTGCCGCTACTCTGTACAACTTCTCGGCAACGACGACAGCACGGTCAGACAGTGGGAATGTGGCTCTAAAGAGAGGCTGCATAAATACTACATTTTACCGCTACGGGCAAAGTGCATGCAGATGGACGGCTTTCGACCATCCCCCAACGATACAGAACGTCGCACAATTCACAGGTGTGGATCCAAACGTTACACCACGACGCTGCGTTAGCAGTTCCGATCGCAAGGGAAGTATTCTAATTACCCCCTGCCACATCCACCACCGCTGACTTTTGTGCCGCGTCCCGAGGCACAGTGGGTACTGACCAGCGTATTTGACGCACAGTCAGTAGCCCTAAGTTCTTTCCATCCTGTCGGCGACGCCACTTTGTAACAGAGCGCAGATATTTGATCTGCCGCTACTCTGTACAACTTCTCGGCAACGACGACAGCACGGTCAGACAGTGGGAATGTGGCCTCTAAAGAGAGGCTGCATAAATACTACATTTTACCGCTACGGGCAAAGTGCATGCAGAGGACGGCTTTCGACCACCCCCCAACGATACAGAA
>CM060337.1:34709219-34711719 GCA_030674155.1 Stramonita haemastoma
AAGTGAATACAAAGTGAAAGAAAAAGAAGAAAGGAAGGAAGAAATTGGAAAAGAAAAACGAGTCTCTCTCTCCCTCTCCCTCTCCCTCTCTCTCTCTCTCTCTCTCTCTCCTCTCTCTCTCTCTCTCTCTCTCTCTCACATCTACACACACATTTACACACATACACACACACACACACACACACACACATACACACACACGCGCGCGCGCGCGCGCGCGCGCGCCGCGCGCTACAACAGGTCCAGCAAACGATGAAGTCAGCATCTGGTATTGTGACTGTTACAGGCGTTAATTGCAGGCTGACGGGGCCACAGGGCCACAGGGTGACAGGGCTACAGTGACAGCTGATGCCCTCAGAGAACCGCCATGAAAGTCTGTGGAGGGTCACAACGTTCACGATGATACAGGCAGACAAGTAGAGCATTGTGAACGTGATCCTTGCAATGCTTGTGGACAGTGTTTCCTGATGACCACAAAATAAGAGTGGCAGTGTTTCTTGCGGGTAAAACAAACTAAAACACAGTGTTGCAGTGCTTTGAAAATTGTTTTTTTTGTTGTTGTCCTGGTGGTAACCAACTGAAAACCAGTGTTGCTGTACCTTGAAAAGTGTGTACTGGTAGTAACAACATCAAAAGTGATAGACTTTTTTTTATATGACTACAACCCAAAGGTGACAGACACTCTAGCTGCAGAGTGTATGGTAGTGAGAGCAGTTTCCCTGGCTCCATTGCTAGTGGACCATCTGGATGCTGTTGATCGTTCTGAGAAATGCAGGTACTGTACCCGTCTCTTTTTCCTCTCAGTGTATCGACCTGTGCTGCATTGCGATGTGCTGTGCTGGGCCACTGTGATGTGTTGTGCTACTCTGCTCTATACTTTACTGAACTATACTACATGGCTCTTCACCATACTGTTTCGTGTTATATACTGTGCTGTGCTGTGCTGTGCTGTGCTGTGCTGTGCTGTGCTGTGCTGTGCTGTGCTGTGCTGTGCTGTGCTGTGCTGTGCTGTGCTGTGCTGTGCTGGTCTATTCTATATTGTGCCGAACTCTACTACACTGTGCTGTTTTGCACGGTTCTTTATTTCATTGTTTCGTTTTATATGTCACTCTGTGTTATGCTGTGCTGTGTTGTGTTATGTTATGTTGTGCTGTGCTGTGTTGCGCTGTGCAGTGCTGTGCTGTGTTGTGTTGTGCTGTGCTGTGCTGTGCTGTGTTGTGTTGTGTTATGTTGTGCTGTGCTGTGTTGTTACGTTATGCTGTGCTGTGTTGTGTTATGTTGTGCTGTGCTGTGTTGCGCTATGCAGGGCTGTGCTGTGCTGTGCTGTTTCATCACCCTGCACTGCAGTTAATGAGAGAATCGTGTGATCTTTAGGGTGCTGCACTGTATGGTGAGGTGCTGTATGGTGAGGTGCTGTATGGTGAGGTGTTGTATGGTGAGGTGCTGCACTGTATGGTGAGGTGCTGCACTGTATGGTGAGGTGCCGTATGGTGAGGTGCTGCACTGTATGGTGAGGTGCTGCACTGTATGGTGAGGTGCTGTATTGTATGGTGAGGTGCTGTATTGTATGGTGAGGTGCCGTATTGTATGGTGAGGTGCTGAACTGTATGGTGAGGTGCTGAACTGTATGGTGAGGTGCTGTACTGCATGGTTTAGAACTGTATGGTGAGGTGCTGTATTGTATGGTGAGGTGCTGTACTGTATGGTTTGGAACTGTATGGTGAGGTGCTGTACTGTATGGTTTGGAAGTGTATGGTGAGGTGTTGTATTGTATGGTGAGGTGCTGTATTGTATGGTGAGGTGCTGTAGTGTATGGTGAGGTGCTGTATTGTATGGTGAGGTGCTGTATTTTATGGTGAGGTGATATACTGTATGGTAAGGTGCTGTGCTGTATGGTGAGGTGTTGTATTGTATGTTGAAGTGTTGTACTGTACAGTGTGAAACTGTATTGTGAGGTGCTGTTCTGTATTCTGGGGTGCTGTACTGTATTGTGAGGTGCTGTACTGTATGGTGAGTTATGTATGGTGTGGTGCTGTACTGTATGGTGAGTTCTGTATGGTGAGGTGCTGTACTGTATAGTGAGTGCTGTAATGGTGAGGTGCTGTAAGGTAAAGTGCTTTACTGTATGGTGAGGTGCTGAACTGTATGGTGAGGTGCTGAACTGTATGGTGAGGTGCTGAACTGTATGGTGAGGTGCTGAACTGTATGGTGAGGTGTTGAACTGTATTGTGATGTGCTGTATGGTGAAGTGCTGTATGGTGAGGTGATGCATGGTGAGGTGCTGTATGGTGAGATGCTAAACTGTATGGTGAGGTGCTAAACTATGTGGCGATGTGCTGTACTGTATTGTGAGGTGCTTTATAGTGAAGTGCTATACTTTATGGTGAAGTGCTGTACTGTATGGTGAGGTGCTAAACTGTATGGGGAAGTACTGTGTGGTGAGGTGCTGTATGGTAAGGTGCTGTATGGTGCCAGTGATGTGCTGTATGGTGGGATGTTG
>CM060337.1:34719219-34721719 GCA_030674155.1 Stramonita haemastoma
CTCTCTCTCTCTCCTCCTCTCTCTCTCTCTCTCTCTCTCTCTCTCTCTGGGGACGGGATAGCTCAGTGGTCAGAGCGCTCACTTTCCCCCAGCCAATGTTGAGCAGCATCGAGAGTGGTTACCAATTGGATGGGTGACCATTTGCGCGCCTTGGCTTCAGTACAGTTCCCCAGTCTGCCTAGCTGTAAGTGGGTACCTGCCCTCTTTAGGGTCAGGAAAGGTAAAGCAGCGAGGGAGAGGAGATGGACGCCGCCCTCAATATACTGGCCCTGGAGAAACTGAGGTCTCTGATATTTCTCTCCCCTACAACCACATAGGTTATGGGGATCTCTGTCCCTGTCTGTATGTCTGTTTGCGTATGTCTCTCTGTGTTTCTGTCTGTCTCTGCCTCTTTGTCTCTCCCTGTCTGTCTTTGTCTTTGTCTGTCTGTCTGTCTGTCTGTCTGTGTCCCTGTCCCTGTCCCTGTCTCTGTCTCTCTCTCTCTCTCTCTCTCTCTCTCTCTCTCTCTCTCTCTCTCTCTCTCTCTTTTCTCTCTCCCCTTAAATCTCAAACCTTTTCCTGTATGCATCACACGCATCATCTCTTCCACCCATCTTCCTCCCCTCACTCTCCCACCCCTCTTCTTCATCCCCCATTCACCTCCCCTGTCCCTGCCCAGTGAGGAGGACATGTTTGGTGTTAGGCGTAAAGCTGCTCTGTCTAATTGAAAAAAGCTGGAATCCAGTCACATTCATCTTTGGCACGTGCTCCATGCCACTAATTTGACATTATTTTTTCCTGCCAATAATTCACACAGAGCTTCAGCAGACCTGGCTCAAAACCTTGCCGGCTTCCTTCTTGTCTCTATGTGAACCAGTGGGTATGTGCAACCGGTACCGGTACAGTGGGTATGTGCAACCGGTACCGGTACATTGGGTATGTGCAACTGGTACCGGTACATTGGGTGTGTTCAAACCGATACGGTATTTTTTTTTTAATATACTTTTTTATATTTTATCCTTTTATACCGAGGATAATGGAATTAGCACTCGTGTGCTTTTTTTCATCCAGTCCCCATGTGTATGCAGGTTTGTAAATATTGTCATCTGTTCCCACCGGCACACGATGGCCTACTCTTTCGAAAAGCGGAACAGGATTTAACGTGTGCGCAAGGTGCTCTGCGTGCATTCGCACACGGGGCCTCGGTTTACATTCATCCGAAAGACTTTTGGGGAGAGTGGAGTCAGCACTGATGTTAACTCCAGGGGAAAAAATCCCCTCGATCGGCAATCGAACTCAGGTTGTCAAATTGCCAGCGCAATGTTCTGACCAGTAGTCTATCCCCCCCCCCTCCTCCGTATAGTGGGTGTGTGTAACCGGTACAGTGAGTGTGTGCAACTGATACAGGTACAGTGAGTGTGTGCAACCGGTACCGGTACAGTGAGTGTGTGCAACCGGTACCGGTACAGTGTGTGCAACCGGTACCGGTACAGTGAGTGTGTGCAACCGGTACTGGTACAGTGAGTGTGTGCACAGTGGGTGTGTGCACAGTGGGTGTGTGCGACATGTACCGGGATAGTGGGTGTGTGCGACCGGTACCGGGATAGTGGGTGTGTGCACAGTGGGTGTGTGCACAGTGGGGGTGTGCGACATGTACCGGTACAGTGAGTGTGTGCAACCGGTACCGGTACAGTGAGTGTGTGCACAGTGGGTGTGTGCACAGTGGGTGTGTGCGACATGTACCGGGATAGTGGGTATGTGCAACCGGTACCGGAATAGTCGGGTGTGCAACCGGTACCGGAATAGTGGGTGTTTTCAACCGGTACTGGGATAGTGGGTGTGTGCAACCGGTACCGGGATAGTGGGTGTGTGCAACCGGTACCGGGATAGTGGGTATGTGCAACCGGTACCGGGATAGTGGGTATGTGCAACCGGTACCGGAATAGTGGGTGTGTGCAACCGGTACCGGGATAGTGGGTGTGTGCAACCGGTACCGGGATAGTGGGTGTGTGCAACCGGTACCGGGATAGTGGGTGTGTGCGACCGATGCATATTGAAGATATAGGGGTCCAAGTATGGGGCTAAACAGCCCAGTAAATAGAGCCTGGTGTTCACTGTAAGATGGTGATTAAGGACACAGCGTTGGGTCTGCTGAGGTACCTATTTGAGGGGAGTTTTCCTACAGAGATAGTGCTAACAATGTCTCCACTCCTGTATAATATTTTGGATGTGGCTAACTGGAGGATGAGGCTATAAACGCACGTAGAACATCTTGCACACACGGTAAAAACCCTTTCCGTCTTTCAAAAGAGCAAGCCATTGTGTGCCGGTGGAAGCGAATGATAACGAAATAAAAAATCAGCATGCACACAGGCGTTGTGTTTAGACACCATCCCTGAGGAAAAATCGGGGAGTTGGAGTCCCCAGGGCGGTTCGGGGCTGTAGGCCTCTAATTATGGCAACGTTCTGGCGGCTCCTGCGACGGCGCTGGAACCATTTGTATCGGCGATTGCCTTTCCAA
>CM060337.1:34724219-34844219 GCA_030674155.1 Stramonita haemastoma
ACCAAGTCCCTGTGTGTTAGCTGAGCATCCACACCCTGATGTTTAAAGCCAGTCTATTTCTGATACAACTCGGTTTTTTGTTTTTTTGCTTCTAAGGAACCAGGTTTGTCATGCCATAATTACTTCTGCACAGAAAAGGGGAAGGAAAAACGTGTGTAGGGGTGGATAATGAAGAGAGGGGAGATGGTTAAAGGAGAAGGACATGAAAGGTTCAGAATCCATGCTATAAATTTTTATTCATTCACACACCACACACACACACACACACACACACACACACACACACACACACACACACACACACACACACACACAGTTCTTCAATTAAATTATAAACACACCAAACTTAAAATTGAATAAAACACTCTACACCCCCATCCACAAAATTCACCCTCTTTTCTTCCTTCTCTTAGCACTGGTCCACATTCTCTCCCTCTCTTCATCATCTCCCATGCATCTGAGTCAGGAGACGGGCACTTTTTGTCACCAGATTAAAAGCCAATCCCTTTTGTTGACAGTGCTGGTAATCCTGTTACAGTGTCCCTCTGCACGTGCACAGCACTGCTGATGTCACAGCTAGCACAGAGTCCGTGTGTCTGGCAGCTGTCCACTCACGATTGTTTAAAAGCTTTCCATCCCCACCCCCCACCCCCCACACACTTACATTCCCCCAGCGTCACTTCGTGTGCTCCCCAGAGTTAACACCTCTTTCACCCTACCAGAGAAAACTGCTTCCTTTGGACCAGCTGCCCTGGCACACTGGTTAACATGCAAGGTTCTTGCCTAGCAGGTCATGGGTTTGAAACCTATAAGAGTCAGTTTCCTTAATTCCAGTCAGCTTATACCCAGAGAGAGTTTACTATGGGCATATTAGAAAGACCAGAACAGCACAGTAAAGCTTCACGCACATTGTGAATGCAGTTTTGACAGTGTTGCTCAAGTTATTTTACCAACATTGTGGTGTCAAATAATACCTCAGAACAGGATCTGCTACTACTGACCCTGCAGTAGTGAAGGACTCTTTAGGATAGTGGTCTAATGGCAACTTCGCACTGATAAGCTTCCTGTGCTCTCTCTGTCCCCATTCACTGCTAGTTAGGAGACAGGAACTTTTCATTCCAGTTTAAAACCAATCTCATCTGTGGACAGTGCTGGTAATCCTGTTACAGTGTCTCTCTGCACGTGCATAGCACTGCTGACGTCACAGCTGGCACATGGAGTCAGTGTCTCATGCAGCTGTCCCCTCTCTTTTGTGGGAAAGTCTCCCTCACTCTGCACCATCTCCAACAGTAAAGCAATGGCCATTCATAGAGTCATAACATTCATATGGTAGAAATAAAAGTCTTTGGATTTTGCTGCTCTTGTCACTTTTTTCAAGGATAACAACCTGAGGATCACTTATGGTAGACCTTCTTTCTCACTTAAAACACCTCAACATCACAGTTAAAATCATAAATACATATTAAATAATATGTTTGCATATATGTCTGTTTTTATGCATCTCACATTTTAGACAACCATACTCCAACTTCTTAGCCTTTTTTCTCATTGTAATGTTCAGACAAACAATGGAGATGATCTGAAAGAGAAAAAAAATGAAAACATAGCATGAATCTGATAGAAGCTTGCCACTTCGCATACATCAGTTATTTACAAAGGCTTGGCCAGGGTCAATTATGGATTTATCAAGGAAATAGAAGTTGAAAAAGTCAGTGGGTATGATGAAGAAATAAGTGAGTGGAAGGAAGATAGGAGTAGCAGGTCATCACAAACCCACGCATACACACACATACATGCAAACACACACACACATACACTCACATAAACACACACTCATACATGCATGTTTGCTTGTGCGCGCACACACACACACACACACACACACCACACACACACACACACACACACACACACGACACGCACACGCACACGCACACACACACGTCATTTTATCTGAAGTAAACATTCATTACATCTGCCTTGCTCTCAAGAAGAGAAAAAATTTTAAAAAACAGAGACAGACGGGCAGACAGACAGACAGACAGACAGACAGACAGGTAGGTAGGTAGGCAGACAGACAGACAGACAGACAGACAGACAGACAGACAGACAGACAGACAGACAGACAAACAGAAACAACAAATATCACAACAGGTCAGCAACATGAACAAAAATATCATGCAGAGACTGCATATAACACAATTACACTCTCTTTATGCAAGTGCACTTTGCTGCTAATTTCGCACCAGCAGCCCTCAATCTATCACATGGTCCTTTCCAAACTGCCTTTTAAACCATTGTGTTCTCCCCTGTCTTCTCCTGACCACACCCATAGCAGCAAAGTTGGCTGCTTCCCTGTCACCATGTTCTAGGGAAATTAGTGTGCTTGCATGTATGATAAAAAAAAAAGTTGAATGAAGAATTAAAGTGAAAAAAAATTGTAAACTGTAGTAATGGTTTTGAGGGATTGCAACTATTGTTTTATTTACAGAATGTTTCTTGCATATACACACATGCATGCACATGTGAACAAACACAATCACTCAGACACATACACACACATGCACACTCACACACACATGCATACATACATACACATATATACACACATAGACAAATGCACACACACACACTCACATATACACACAAACACATACACACACATACACACACAAACACACATACATACACTCACTGTCTCACACACACACACACACACACACACACACACACACACACACACACACACATATATATATATATATATGTATATATATATATATATATATAATATAAATACACCGACACACACACACACACACACACACACACACACACACACACACAAATACACATACACACACACAGACACAGACACACAGACATAGACACAGACACACACAGACACACACAGACACACAGACACACAGACACACAGACACACACACACACACACACACACACACACACACACACACACACACACACAACAAGTGAATGAATGGACCTGCCACACTTTACACCTTTTTTCCAAAGCAGCCTCTCTCTCTCTCTCTCTCTCTCTCTCTCTCTCTCTCTCTCTCTCTCTCTCTCTCTCTCTCTCTCTCTCTCTCTCTTCTCTCTCTCATAACTCCACTTTCCTTGCATCATCCCCCATGCACCTTTGGTAGGAGACAGGCCCTTTTCGTCACCAGCTTAAAAGCCAATCCCTTTTGTTGACAGTGCTGATAATCCTGTTACAGTTTCCCTCTGCACGTGCACAACACTGCTGACGTCACAGCTAGCACAGAGAGTCCGTGTGTCAGGCCGCTGTCCACTGGCTGCTGTCTGAAAGTCTCCCTCATGTTTCTGTTTATCTCTCCACTAGTTTCCTGTTCATACCTGGCACAATGGTGTTTCTATCGGAACAACACCAATAACGCAATTTGTGTTTGTAATGTGGGAACAATGAGAAAAAACACAACTATGAGTGGGTGCTTTTTATATTGTGGTAGATGCAAGCTGATGTTTGAATACTATGTTGAGGTGTTTTCGAGGTATTATGTTTACATTTTACTGTTTTATGTGTGGCTCATAACCCACGTGAATTTCTCGGTTGTTTTTTTTTAGATAATAAAGTATTGGAATTTGGACCAGCCGCCATGGCGCAGTGGTTAGCACCTTGGATTCCGGACTGGAAGGTTGCGGGTTCAAATCCCATGAGTCATAGAGATTTTTCGGGCTCCGGTCAGCTCCTACCCAGAGTGAGTGTGCTGTGGGCTCAATGGGAAGACTGGAACCACACAGTCGAGTTTCATCCATTTTACGGATGTGAGTTTGAGAGTTTTGCTCAAATTACCTGACCAACACTGCAGGTGTCTGTATCTCTCGGGACCGGTTGACGCCGGGATATATTATGATAGTAAGCGTAGACTACAGCCCTATCAAGTAGTCTCCAAGCACATGCACCTCCACAGCAGCATCATTATATCCTCCTCATTCTCATCGATCATCATGCAATGAAAAAGATTGCCTCTGATTCCATGGGCCCAGTTGCTCTGGTCTCATGGTGACCTCAGATTCGGTTTCCCTATACGCTTCTGTGCCCGTGGTGAGTTTGTGTCAAAGCTTTTGGGGTTGGATGTTCGGGGGCTGGGGTCGTTGGAGGGACGTTGTGGTATCGCCACCTCAGGTGGATGTCTCACTCAGTCTGGCTCTGCGACTGAGCTATTACTGTCGTTAGTTAGTAGGGGGCTTAGTAGGTGATGTCCTGCGTATGTTAGCTCAGAACAGGCACCACTAAAGACCACCAAAGTGACCCAGCAGAAGTGCAGGGCCTCTCTGGCTGGTGGCCCCGTGACGGCCTAATATCGATGAGCTCCCTGTGCACTTCCGACCCTGGGGATGAGACATGACAAGCCTGGGCAGGGCTGTGGCGGGAAAATTGAAGCAAGCAGCGAGGGAGCAGCGGGGACAGGAGCGTCACGGAAGATGAGGCAGCAAAAAAAAATGTATTAGAATTTGGATTTTGGAATTTGGGAAGAATGTGGAAGGTGAACGAGAAGTATGAGGCAGGAGCACAGGGTTGCACTTGATATGAAGTTCTCCCGTGGGGATGCCAGAGGAAGCCTGACAGTAGAAATAGCATCCTAACATTCAGGAAATTCTGAGGCAGAAATCTCCTCTTTTTTATCTCTCTCATTGATTCTGCATCGTTACTTTTTCTCCTGTCACATCCTCCTTGTCTATTTTCTGACTTCTTGGTCCACTCTACTGCGTTTTTTACCTAAAGACTTGAATAGATAACAACTCTCTCATTCGCCAAGGTCTCATGTCCTGGGCCTGACATGTCAGGCACTTCAAGGCAGCAGGACACATTTTTGTTCTTATAACAGATGCAGTGGTTGCTGTTTGCGCATTTGATGATGAAGAAGAAGATTCAAAGTGCTCAGAAAAATATAAAGAAAACAAGAGACAAACAGACAGACAAAGAGAGTCAGGCAGACAGACAGACAGAGACAAAGAGTAATAGACAGACAGGCAGACAGACAAAGAGAGAAAGCAGAGACACAAAGACAGACAGGCAGATAAACAAAGATACACAGGCAGATAGAAAATTATAGACAGGCAAACAGACAGACAGACAATAGAGACAGAGACACAGAAAGACAAATTAGAGTAGAGAAACAGATAGGCAAACAGACACAGAGAGAGACATGAAGGCAGTAAAAAAGCAGAGAGATCAAGCCTTGACAACATACAAATTCATTCCCCGGTATGTTGACACCACGTGTTGGAGTAACCCAGTGACTCTTTGTGTGCTTTGTGCACATGTCGGCTAATGCCACACCAGCAGCTAGCTGTCAATGTTGTCACGTGGACCGTCACACACTGCTTCTTAAAGTATTCCTCCTTCTCCCAGTGTCCACACATATGGCGGAATTAGCTGCGTCACTGTCACGTTTCGTGTGGAGAAAAGTTGGTTTGAAGTTGGGCAGAGAAAAGTGATACAGAGAACCAGTGGGGTGAAAAAGGGATCAACTGTAGGTGTATTTGGTGCACTCTGAATGGTGTTAAGTAAAGGGAAGTTTCAGTTGTTTTTGTTTATTGTTACTTTGTAGAGAGATCATAATCATTTAGGCATGTCGTTATATGCATGAATGCATACTGGTTAAGCTGTGTGTGTACGCGCACACTCACTCACTCACTCACTCACTCACACGCGCACACACACACAAGCACACACACACATACACACACACGCACGCACGCACACACACATACACACGCGCACGCACACACACATAGATAGCTTGATGAAAAAAAGCAAATTTATTGCGTACTCAATGTACCATCTGGAAACAAAATTTTGACTTTGACTTTCACACACACACACACACACACACACACACACACACACACACACACACACACACACACACACTTGAGGCAGAATGATAGAATGATAGATAGATAATAGATAGAATAGATAGATAGATAGATAGATAGATAGATAGATAGATAGGATCGAGGATCGATAGATAGATAGATAGATAGATAGATAGATAGATAGATAGATAGATAGATAGATAGATAGATAGATAGAGGGAGGGAGGGAAAGGCAGACAGACAGACAGACAGACAGACAGACAAACAAACAGACAGACAGAGGCAGAGACAGAAAAAGATAGAGCGACAGACCGACAGAAACAGACACAAACACAAACAGAGACACACAGGGACAGAAAAAAGAAGTGGCAAACAAAAATCAATATTTTACCCCCCAAAATGTTCACTGAATATAGAAAATGCCTGTAACCCAATGACAGTCTTTGTGTGCTCCCATTCACGGCTGCTAATTTCACACCACAGCCGTCACTGCTTCACGTGGTCCTTCCTTCACGAAACACCCCTCCCTCCTTCCATGCCTGTCTCCTGGCCTTTCCAAAATGCCTTTTAAAACGATTCTCCTCCTCCCTGTCCTCTTTCAGTGTCCATCTATTTGGTAAATTTAGCTGCTCCACTGTCACACTCTCTGAGGAGAAAAGTGTGCTTGAATTTTTAATGAGCAAAGTTGGAAAGAGAACAACGTGAAAAGATGATGCACTGTAGATTAATTTGGGACACAGCAAGTGATGTCAACTTCGAAGTTACCGCCATAGCTTTGCTTCAAACTTTTGATGGGGCGTGGATTTTTCTACACAGTCATATGCCCTTGAAAGTGCACTAGGTTATGAATTTACACACACACACACACGCGCGCGCGCGCGCTCGCACACACACAGGGGACGGGAAAGCCTAGTGGTCAGAACATTGCGCTCACAATTTGACAATCCGGGTTTGATTCCCATTCGAGGGGATTTTTCCCCTGAAGTTAACATCAGTGCAGACTATACTTTCCTAAAAAGTCCTTCGGGTGAGACTATAAACCGAGGAACGCACACAGAACATCTTGCGCACACGTTAAATCTTGTACCGCTTTTCGTAAGAGTAGGCCATTTTGTGCCGGTGGGAACAGATGACAAGATTTACAAAACCGCATACACACAGGAACTGGATGTAAAAACGCACATGAGGGCTTATTCCATTATCCTCGATATAAATAATAAATAAATAAATAAACACACACACATACACGCTCAAAACAGTAATAACAGTAATGTGATCATAATGGCATACAGTCATAATGGCATGCTATCAAAACTGTATGTGATAACAACAGCATCAGGTGGGAATGGCGCGTAGTCAGAATGGCACGTGGTCTCTCTCTCTCTCTCTCTCTCTCTCTCTCTCTCTCTCTCTCTCTCTCTCTCTCTCTCTCTCTCTCTCTCTCTCTCTCTCTCTGTTTTTTGTTTAAAGAAATGTTAAACTTATCTATCTTGCTTTCAGAAATTAAAATATAATATACTAATATCAAAGCTAATCAGAAAAATGTTTACTTGCTGCAGAAACTGCCTGTGATCATCTTAACCCCACCCCGACCCCCATGCACGTGCACACAGCCTCTTAATCAGCAGCCATCAGCACGTGCTGTAGAATATCAGGAAATGCCCGTGAAGGAATTCTCTCTCCTTCTTTCCTTAGCCAGTGTCTTCACATGTAGCCTACTTATCTGCTTCACTGTCACACTTTGTGAGGGGAAAAGTGGGCTTGAAGTTCTAATGAGAGCAGTTGGAAGAGGATCAGTGTAAAAAGAGTGATGATCTGCAGGGTGGGGGTGGTTGGTGCATATAAGTGGTGCTAGTAGCAGGGCTCTCACCCACTCTTTTCAACATCTTCCCCGAGAGAATCATGGCTAATGCACTAGAACGCCATAAAGGATCAGTCAGCTTTGGTGGCAGAATGATTGACGTACTAGCAGGATCAGAGCAAGAGCGTGCCAGCCTAACAGAACACCTGAACAAGGCCTCTAAAACATGGCATGGAAATCAGTGCAGAGAAGACCAAACTGATGATCAATAACGCCAAGGGCATCAGCACTGATATCAGAGTCAATGACCAGAGGCTGGAAACGGTTCAAAGCTTCAAGTACTTGGGATTTGTTGTATCAGACAAGGAGCCCAAGCCAGAGGTAGTATGTAGGATTGCACAGACAATAACAGCACTGTCAAAACTGAACACCATCTGGAAAGATAAAAAATATCTCACTCAACTCCATGATCAGACTAATTCACTTCCTTGTCATGTCCATATTCCTGTATGCCTGTGAATCGTGGACCCTGACTGCTGATTTGGAGAGAGATGTACAGGCGGTAGAGATGAGATGCTTCCGGAGACTCCTTGGCATCTCCTACAGAGACCACATAAGCAACGAAGACGTGCATACCAGAATCCAGCAAACCATTGGTCCCAACAAAAACCTTCTATTAATCGTAAAGATACGTAAATGGTAGGGGCAGCAACAAGATCAAAAGGACTCGCAAAAAACAATACTGCAAGGCACTGTCCAAGGAGGAAGAAAAAAGGTAGACCAAGGAGGGGATGGGAGGACATCAGCGAATGGACAGGCCTAGAACTCAAGGACATTTTGAGAAAGGCAGAACAGAGAGAGGAATAGAGGGAACTGGTTGTCAAGTCTTTAGGGATGTCCCCAAGGTCGCCAGACTAAGGTATAGATAGATAGATAGATAGATAGATAGATAGATAGATAGATAGATAGATAGATAGATAGATAGATAGATAGATAGATAGATAGATAGTTAGTAGAGGAACTGTTCTCCTAGTTTTGTTTCAAGGTTACTGATGGAGCTACATCACTTGCTCACCTATCTCCATCGCCACTGTCAACAGTAAGAGCTCCACACAGTGCCGCCAGAGTAGGCTATCTTTTTTCTTTACCTTTACTGAACTATTTTCATTTTTGAGCCTGCCCAAACGACTGACCTCAGTGATGTTGGTCATGTAGGATGTTGGTGGTCTGCCTCTTTTCCTTCTGCCCCCATCCTTGCTTTTAAAGACTTTTGTCATCACATCTGTTTATGCTCTTCTGATTGCATGACCAACACATCTGTCTCTCATTATAAATGTTTGCCAGTATTTGTCTTTGAACTGAGAGTTGATCAAGAATGCTTTCATTTGTTCTTCTGTCTGACCACTTGACTCTTAGAAGTCGCCGTAGAACCACATTTCGGCTGTGTTTATTTTGTCTCTTTCCAATGTTCGTAGTGTCCAGGTTTCTGACCCACACAGCAATACAGGTCACATTAGTGATTTGACAATAATTATCATTCTGGTTTTGATATCTTTAAGTATGCCTTTTTCTTTGCAAATAGTGCTTAAATGAACTAACGTATGTTTGGCTAAACCAATTATAGCTAGCTTTGACGTTGACGTCTTGTACACATGAGCCCTTATTCTCTTTTACAGAGCTTAAATGTCTAAAGCATATTCCAAATTTGTTCCAATGGTTTGGAAATTTTAAGGAGTGTCTTTACCATAAATGTGTACCACTTTGGTCTTTTTACCATTTAACTTCAGGCCAGCCGTATTGCAGTCTAAATTAAATCTCCTACATTGGTGTCTATGTCATCTATATCTGCCCTTCTCAAGAAGGTTTGCAAACTTACGCAATGGTGCACACTACTGAGATAGAGACTGAAACATGAAGACAAAAGCAGAAACAGTAACAGACAGAAAGATAGGCAGACAGACAGAGAGAGAGAGAGAGAGAGAGAGAGAGAGAGAGAGAGAGAGAGGAGAGAGAGAGAGAGAGAGAGAGAGAGAGAGAGGCTTAGACAGAAGGAGCCAGAGAGTGAGTGAGAGAGAGAGTGAGTAACAGAGAGAGGACAGACAGACAGACAGACAGACAGACAGACAGACAGAGAAAGAGAGACGCGGCCAAAATAAAAGCTGCCCCATGTTTTGGCCCGTGTGTTGAAACTGCCTGTAATCCAGTTACACTGTTCTGTGCACGAGTAATTCGCCTCTCATTTCACATCAACAGCTATCAATGCGTCACATAGACTTTAACAAAAGTCTTTGGAATGCCTCTTCCCCCCCCCCCCCCTCCCTTCCCTCTCCTCTTTCAGTGTCCACACATGATTGTGGCAAAGTTAGCTGCTTCCCTTCCACACCTTTGTTGGATAAAAAGTGTGATCTAATTTGCACAAGAGATTTCGACTCCTCTCCTTGAAAGGACTTGGCAGGGGAAGGCGTGAGAACCAGTGTTGATTCCAGAGAGGAAAAATCCCTTAAAATAGACAGGTTTGTAGCAACTTGAATCCAAGCTCTCTAATTATTTCAGATCACACGTAGGATGGTTTTTTACCCCCTGCAATTCCGTGATAAGGAAACCACCTCACCTCTTCATCTGTCTCCATCACTGCTGTCGAGGGCAGGAGCTGTAGGTCATGTCACCAGAGTTCGCCATCTTTCTCTGTATCTGCTGACCAGGGGGACGAGATAGACTTGCGGTTAGACATGAATCAATCTTTAGCCCACGAGCACCACCTGGAAAAGATCCACTCCGTGCCATACACTTATAAAAAATATATACATAAATACAGGTAGGCAGGCCTAAGTCGGTTTTTACATATCTATGTAGAGTTAGCATACAAGTATGGTTCGGCCATGTCACACGCCACAACACCTTCCCCAAGACAGTCCTACAAGGAACGCTAGAAGGTGGCAGACACGAGGCAGACAAACCAAAAGCAGGATGGATAACATCAAGGAGTGGACCCGCCTGGACAGTCCAACACTCATTCGGAAGGCGGAGGACAGGGCTGGATGGCGACGGCTGGCTGCAAAATCGTCTGTCATGTCTCCTCCACGACCGTTCCGGTCATGAGAAAGAAGAAGAAGCGTACAAGCACGCACACACACGCGCGCGCGCGCGCGCATACACACACACACACACACACACACACACACACACACAGCGGAACTAATGGCAATTCTAATGGATTTAAACTATATCAATGAACTACGTTTTCTTGTCAACCAAATTTTATTTTGTGTCGCTTCAAAATCAGCCTTACACTCAGATCTGTTTCAGTAAAACCGCGTTCTAATATCGAGGGTTACCTGCCAGAAGCGGCTATCGCCGTTCGACGCAGTTTCAAGAAAATGGCGTTTGAAAATTTCACATCACTGTGAGCTTTGTGCCTTTTATGCTGTATCCTTTAGCCAGTGAGAATTATTTTGTCACATATATTCGCCTTCCATATCTGAAGTTTCGATGGCAACAAGTATTGTTTTTATTGAATAACGCCTTCTTGTTCAACCTCAGTAGGAGCTAGCCAAGTTGGAAAGGTGATAACTGAAAAGAAAATAGCCAGCCCTGATTACCGAACCTGCTAAGGGCGGCACAAGCAATGGGCTGTGGAGGGAAAGAAAAATTAACTAAGGATGCCTGAAGGGGCCGTCTACTTGAAGTGTGTTGGGCAAGCATCCAGCCTGCCAGCTGCTTTACCGCGGGAAGTGGCGACTTGGCGTGGGGCAATTAGGCTGGACAGCTCTCCCTCTGACTGGGACCATGGAATGTTGTTTAAATCTTTGTTACCGTCGTTTTATATCACTGACTATATAAATCAGGGACCGCGAGAAGCGGCTATTTCAGAACATTGAAACAAAATTTGCTCTCAGATAACACAGGAGATTAGCACAGCCGCCAAGGGTTAAATTCTGACATGTAGAGTGACAGCAAGTCAGTTTGTACACAAATACCTGCTATCACAGTGAACACTATTAGCGTGGGAAACAATGAATCTGTGCTCCCTGGGAGTTATGGTAAACAGTAAAGTAATGCAGAACTCCTGGAAATGGGTTATTTTGATATTTTAAATCCTCAATAACCACCTCTTTCCCCCTACCTATCCCCTTCCTCCCCCCCACCCCATCCCCTATCTCCCCTCCCACCACCCCCTCCCCCCACCCCCACCCCTCCCCTCCTCCCCACCCTCCCCTTCCCCCATCTCACTCCCCCCATTCCCCCTCCTCCCCCCTATCCACCCCCTCCCCACCCTCTCCTCCCCCCTCCCCACCCTCTCCCATCCCTCCTCCCCCATCTCCCCCCTCCCCTCCCCCCATCTCACTCCCCCTCCCCCTCCTATCCTCCCCCTCCCCCTATCCACCCTCTCCCTCCCCCACCCCCTCCTCTCCTCCCTCTCCTCCCCCTCCCCTCCCCCCTCCCCTTTCCCACTCCTCCCCCCTCCCCTTTCCCACTCCTCCCACCTATCCCCCTCTCCTAAGCACAAACATGGGAAGATAGACAACACATCTCCTCCAAAGCTCGGAGGATTAGAAGTTAGGGGGCGATCCCCGTAGAGATCTGCCATTCCTAATTCTAAGCTTAAGTTGTGCCTCCATAGTTTTGCAGCATATTACTACACTAACAATTCCACACTTTAAAAGGTTCTTTTCCCATGTCTGCTCAGAAATTGAAAGAAAAAGTTTAATCTTAAACATTTCTTATCATCATGTCCTATTTCAAAAAGGTAAAACAGCACAGTTTACAATTTTATTTAAAAAAAAGATTGCTGCTTCATTTAAATTAGATACAGATTTTCCTCTGGACTTCTGAGTAACCTCAAACAATAAAAAGGAACATAACTGTTATGACAGCCTTTGAAGGGTGGTAATATGGCCTTAAAAAATAAACATTTTATCACGCATATATAATGTGTCAGAAGTTCTAAATACATGCAGCATAAATTAACACAGGTAAAACAACTTACAGTTTTTATATGGGGGCAATGCATGGGATAGATAAATGAAAGAGGAGGGGAAAATTTTATTTTTGAAATAAGTATATCTTGAGACCGGATTGAAAACTGTCTTAAGTAGGCTTTTAGCGAAGTGAGAGAGCGGGGGGTCATTCCAGACCAATCGACCGGAAATAGAGAAAGAGAAACACACACACACACACACACACACACACACACACACACACACACACACACACAAGATTCAAGATTTAATTCCTTTTACCCCTTTTGGGGCATGGAAGATAACAAACAAATTCAACAGTACTGATACTAGTATTATCAATACTAACAGGAACTGAAAAGCAACATGATAAGCAAACAATGTTACAGACTCCAGACATTTTAAAGTATATCAGTTTCTGTAAAAGACACAATCTACACTTGTGAAAGACAACAAAATGAAATTTCAAGAAAAACCTTCAAATGTTATGAGCTTTGAGGGAGACAGGAGAACTTTTCAAGATTTACATTTCCACAGACAGCAAAAGTCATAACTGGGCAGGGGTTGAAGAAAATGCTGAGGAATAAAATCTTGTCATAAATGTTTCAAGTAGGAAACATTCCATGATAAAAATAAATTTCTCCCCTAAAACAGACATATTGCATTTTAAACATACTCTTTCTTCCTGTGGTATGTTATGAAAACATCCAATCTCAATAGAAAGCTTGTGACAACTGCAACTAAATTTCATAAGAGTGTAAACATATACATCTTGAAAACAAATAATATATTTTTCCATACTAAAATTGGTTTTATAGTTTTTGTACTAACTGCATCTACTATTATCCCACAGCTCAGCTCTCCATTCATTAACAAACTTTTCTATTAAGAAGGTTTCGATAATTACATGAACTAGTAGAATTGATAGTTTAACAAAACTGTCTCTCCCACAAAGTCAAAATCTGCTTTGCACTAAAATGCTCTGTATCTTATTTAGCCATGCTGATTGAATCAGAGATTTTCATGTAAATCTTTCATCCTCTGGTAAACATGTGACGATAGCTTTCCAGGATGAAAGACAAGCACCTGCATCCAGAAACAAACCATTGGAACAGAAATAGACAAGGACTTTATGCCCCCTTCTCCATATACTAACGAATTTGACATCATACGCTTTAAACGAAAACTATATTTCAAAAAAATTAACTGGAACTTTTTAATTATTACTATATTTTCATAACCCCAAATTTCACACCTATACAACAAAATGGGTAAAACAATTTTATCGAAGAAATCAAATGTCACATGCATTAAGTAGTTCTTTTTGCCATGCAGTCCTTATCAGACTAAACAGGACTTTAGTAGCTTAAGCATTTTCCTTATATTTTGCAAAACTGCCACTCTTACTGAAAATAATTCCTAAATGTTTCAAACAGTTAACAACTTCCAAAGTTTTTCCAACATATATAAACATGCTACAAGATCTTTTTTGCAAAATATCATGATTTTCACACACACACACACACACACACACACACACACACACACACACACACACACACACACACATGCATGCATGCACGCACGCACATACATACACACAAACACACACTCACACATGCTGTGTGGCTATTTTATGTCAATATTACTTCCCCTTCACAGACTATCTTAAGCAATTCAATCCCTTTTAATTGTTCAATGTTGCTTAGTAGTCCAGATAAAACTTGCCATATTATGAAAAAGAAGCAACAACTTTTATATGAATTTGTAGGAGTTGCTGTTTACCTGTCTTGAACAAGTACAAGATGAAGTAAATGACTGTAAATATATATCTTTTTTCATTTTTAAACTAATACAGGAAAGCACCTTCAAAGTTTGGAATTGTTTGTTTGATAACATGTCCTAAAAATTAGATTGCAAGTAACTTAAGCTGAGTTAGAAATGGCAGCTATCTATAGAGATCTCCCCCTAACTTCTAATCCTCTGTGCTTTGGAGGAGATGTGTTGTCTATCTTCTGTGTTCAAGCCTGGATGAGGGGAAACGTGGTGGAGGGGGAGGGAGGGGGGGGAGGGGATGGAGGATAGGAGTGAAGGGGGGGGGAGGAAGGGGAAGGAAGGGTGGAGGGGGGGGGGGAAGTAGGGAGGGGGGAAGGGGGAAGAGGAGAGGGGGGAGGGGAGAGGGAGGGGGGAGGGGGGGAGGGGGGGAGGGGGGGGGGAGGGGGGAGGGGGGGGTGGAGGGAGGAGGGGGGTGGGGGGTGAAGAAGGGAGGGAGGGGGGAAGGGGAGAGGAGAGGGGGGGAGGGGAGAGGAGAGGGGGGGAGGGGAGAGGAGAGGGGGGAGGGGGGAAATTCTGTCAAAAAAAGCCACTCTGATAGGGAAACAAATACAGTTGCGTGCAGGAAAAAGAAAAAAAAAGGGTAGGCGCTGCACTTGCAGACCTGTGCACCCCCTTACTACTGATTTCAGTATTTTCATGGCAATTTTCAGTATTTTTCAACAAGTTTCAGTATTTTTTCGCGCTATTCGTGACACTTTTTCAACATGAAGCATAAACGTCTTTTTTTTAATTGGGTTTTTGTATCTCTATTTGTTTGCTCATCCCCCTTCCAATTTCTTTCCATTGTACAAAAGCTCATAAGCTTTTTCTTTTATCAACTAGCAAATCTGGACAGGTCTGATGACTTCATAAGTGATGTAATATACAGAGTGTAGAATTGGGAGGGGGAAAAAAAGAGGAAATTAAGCCGGGGTCCAGGGGCCGCTTAGGCCCCGGTGGGGTGCAGGGGCAAAGCCCCGCTGGGGGGCACAGGGGGGCAAAGCCCCCCGGCCGAAAACGATTTTTCGCATTTTAAAGGCAGTTTGGAGGCCTCTCCAGGCACCATTTTGTGCAATGTGGAGGCATGTGTGTGTGTGTGTGTGTGTGTGTGTGTGTGTGTGTGTGTGTGTGTGTGTGTGTGTGTGTGTGTGTGAGAGAGAGAGAGAGAGAGAGAGAGAGAGAGAGAGAGAGAGAGAGAGAGAGAGAGAGAGAGAGAGAGAGAGAGGACTCAGACCTTCCATAAAGAACCACCAGAGTATGTCAAACTTGTTTTAAAAAGATCTATTCTGGGTAGCGGTAATATAAGTTTGTGTGTACCACTGTGATGGTTAATGGAAAACGTGGAGAGAGAGAGGAGAGAGAGAGAGAGGAGAGAGAGAGAGAGAGAGAGAGAGAGAGAGAGAGAGAGAGAGAGAGAGAGAGAGAGAGAGAGAGACAGACAGACAGACAGACAGACAGACAGACAGACAGACAGACAGACAGACAGACAGAGAGAGAGAGAGAGAGAGAGAGAGAGAGAGAGAGAGAGAGAGAGAGAGAGAGAGAGAGAGAGAGAGAGAGGATCAATACAATCTCTGGTGAAGATTTAAGAAGATCCTATGCCTTTCTCATTTTATTTTTAATCTGATTTCGGAGTGGACTCACCATGACAGTTTGCATGGCCAGAAAACAAGTGCTGTGTATGTGTGTGCTCTGCTGCTGTCCAGTACAGCACCAGAGCGGAAGCCGTGTTCGGTACGATATAACTTCAGAGCGTCTTGATGTAACTTCAGAACAAGTCACTTTGCCGTTTATAACGATCAACTGATTTTTCGAAGATGCGAGAAATTTTACTGTTCCATGATTTTCCAAGAAATCAGCGCTTCTATAAATGAAGAGCCGTGGTTTGCTATGTTCCGACCGCATTCCAATTTTCGACACCACTTGCGAATGAAAAGTTCAACTTTCACTAGCGAGTAGCCTGATGCGAGAGATGTAGCGCAGGTTTCAAACCTTACTCGGCAAAACGAACAGCCAATTTTGCTGCTTATGCATCTATACCGCAACTGTACCTCTTTTAGCCCCATCCTGGCCTGTTAGCGTCATTTTGCATTCACTCCGCGTCTTTCTTTGCTTATAAGTGTATCAGTTTGGTCTGTTTCTCCGCGAGTTTACACCACTTTCCGCCATTTTGTTTTGAAGATACTGTTGTGCGCATGCGTCATCAGGGGAGATAAGTAACTGAACGATAGGGCCTAGCAGACGATGTAACGCGAGATGATCGGCATCGCTGAACGATAGAAGACGACGTTTTCGATTTCCGGATTTTTCGTTGACAAAAATCGGATTTTGATTTATAAAATCGTATTTCCGTATTTTCCAACTTTTTCCGGAACAAATACGGAAAAATACGGAAGGTGCACAGGTCTGCACTTGTGGCGATGCGCTCTCCCTGGGGAGAGCAGCCCAAATTTCATGCAGAAAAATCTGCTGTGACATAAACTGGTACAAAATACAAAATTAAAAAAAGTGGGGAAACAGATGGACAACATGGCGTTTCCTATGCCAGTATTGTACAGTTGTACAAATTGTATTGTCCAAAGTATGCGTATGCTGAGAAACAGGCTGTCACTCTCATTTGCAGGTTTTGCCCAATACCCTTGCATTAACTACTGGACTAGATCAAGAAGCAGTATTTATGAACCCCAAAAAGTATGCACAAGACCATCACTTCACATTTCCGATTTTTCAAACTTTGAGAAAGAAGGTTGACCTCTCTCTCTCTCTCTCTCTCTCTCTCTCTCTCTCTCTCTCTCTCTCTCTCCCCATCCCTCCCAATTTTATGTTATGTTTATCAAATCTGTCGTGCAAATATTTGTAAGTTCATAGTTTTGTTTGATGTCATCTTTTCTGTCTCATATTTTTGCTGTTATATCAGTTTTTCTATTGCCTTGAATTTGTTTATTCCGTTTTAAATCGTTGATGTAATTATTCTATTGTTTCCATCAGTGATATCTCTTACTCCATACTCACAAACACAAACATATACACACACACTCGCTCACACACAGACACACAGACATACACACACACGCGCGCGCGTGCACCACACACACACACGCACGCACGCACACACACATACAAACACAAACCATACACACACACACTCACACACACACACACACACACACACACACACACACACACACACACACACACACACACACACATGCACACACACAAACATACACGCACACACACACACACCACACACACACACACCACACACACACACACTCATACACACATACACATACACACACAAACACACACACACACACGCACGCACGCACGCACGTGCACACACGCATGCACGCAGGTAGGCACGCACACAGTATAACTAAGACAATGTATTAGCCTAATTATACAACAACCCCCCCCCCCTCCCTTATTTACCTGATTGGAGAGGCAGGGTGAGATGAACAGATGGGTGGATTATCTCCTAGGACACTGTGGACACTTATGCCATCTTTAGCCACTTGAAGTGTTTAGGCTAGGCTTGCCACACCCCAGCACAGGTAACAGCAGGGCCTAACTCTGGGCTTGCCACTTCCTTTGACATCACCTCCACTGGCCTTTTAACAGTGACAGGAGGAAATGCCAGCCACCTCATCTCTAAGTGATGGGTTAGAATGGGACCTAGGTATACCTTGGTGATGTGTTTAATTAAAGGCTGTGTCAAATTAGCAGTTGAATCAACTCTCTGATGGAGAGAAACTAACAAGAAAACAGTGATCCCTCTTTAAAACCTCTGACCTAAGCAACTTACACATGACCAGCCAAGTGGAACACTTCCTTTCTATATGGTAGTGGGGAAGAAGAATGGAGGGGGGTGGGTGTGATTCAAACATTCCTTCTTTAATTCAACTCCTGTTCCCATAATGTGATAGATCTATTAGACCACAAAAAGATCCTTTATATAATCGTGTTACATTTAGAGAACATGTGTGTGTGTGTGTGTGTGTGTGTGTGTGTGTGTGTGTGTGTGTGTGTGTGTGTGTGTGTGTGTGTGTGTGTGTGTGTGTGAGTGTGTGTGTGTGTGTGTGTGTGTGTGTGTATAAATGCGTGTGTGTTTATATGTGTGTGCATTTGTGTGTGTATTGTGTGTGTGTGTGTGTGTGTGTGTGTGTGTGTGTGTGTGTGTGTGTGTGTGTGTGTGTGTTTGTGTGCGTGTTTATGTGTTTGTGTTGTGTTGTGTATATGTTTTTTTTTATTTGTTTTATTCTGTTTGTGGTTGTGTATGTATGTGTGTGCGCGTGTGTGTATGTGTGTGGGTGTGTGTGCGTGCGCGCACGCGCGTATGTGTGTGTGCGCGTGTGTGTGTGTGCATGTATGAGTGTGTATGTGTTTGTGTGTGTACATGTGCTCGTTTGCGCTCCAGTATGTGTGCATGTATGTATACACATGTGTGATTTGTGTGTGTGCGTGCTTATGTGCATACATACACACACTCAATGATTCATTGTAGAACGCTTGCATAATTTTTCTTATCTGTTCGCTGATGTTTGTGTGTGTGTGTGTGTGTGTGTGTGTGTGTGTGTGTGTGTGTGTGTGTGTGTGTGTGTGTGTGTGTGTGTGTGTGTGTACTTATTTATTGATTTTATTTTCTCTGTGTGTGTGTGTGTGTGTGAGTTTGTGTGTGTGTGTGTGTGTGTGTGTGTGTGTGTGTGTGTGTGTGTGTGTGTGTGTGTGTGTGTGTGTGTGTGTGAGTGTGTGTGTGTGTTTGAGTGTATGTGTGTGCGTGTGTACGTGCGTGTGCGTGTATATGTGTGCGTGTATATGTGTGCGTTCATGCCTGTGTGTGTATGTGTGTATGAGTTAGTGTGTGTGTGTAAGTGGTGTGTGTGTCAGTGTGTGTGCTAGTGTGTGTGCGTGCACCTTTGACTGTCTCTGCATATGATAAAGAACTAAAACAAAGAAAGAAACAAACACCGACAAAAATCACCTCCACCCCCTTAAATAATAAAGAATCTGAAAGAACCCAACTTTACGTCCAATAGTTTCATCTGTCCCTTGTCAGTCGTAAGTCCAACTGCAACCTCATACGCATTTATTTATCATGGAAAGGGAACTGAACAACTCAAACTAAAACAAGAAAAAATACAAAAGTTTGCCAAGAAATCTTCTTACTAAACTGTTATTTATTTCCAGCATAATCGCATTGTTAAGCAATATTTTGTCCAAATGACATTAATTCAAACGTTATATTGCGCAAATTGCACACTGTAACGATGAGTATTATTATATTTCGACTTTTGTTTCTATAAACAAGAAGTTAAACAAACTATGGTATTAAAAGTCCTTAATTTAAAACACCACCAGCAGTCTTCTCCCTCTGCAAACGCAGATGAAAATGAAAGTCTAAAAATTCTGTCTACCTTTTTAGTTCCTCTGTAAACAGGATGTCGCTGCCACATCCCTCTGATATTAGATGACAGACTAAGATTTACAGAACCCCTCTTTCGCAATCGCCAGCAGTAATCATGTACAATTGGCCGGTTTGTGCAGGGCCAAAACAATGTAGCCTGTAGCCACTTTGCCTCTACCTGCTTCGATCATCCCCAGATAGACATTATGGGCAGGAAAGTTGAAATCAGAAGTAGATGAGTATGCATTGCCAGTAGTGGCCTTCCTTATATGTCCGGTTCTGGCGGTAAACGGAATCAATACGGGTAGTAATCTTGTACTGCGAGCAACGGCTATCGTGTTCTGGGCATTTCAGGCAGGGTTGGGATGGGTGAGAACTTTGATGAACTGGAATGGTTTTTGTAAGTAACTACTCAAAAATCAATCACAGCCACATGGCTTATTGTAACAGTAAAGTATATGCTATAAAGAGTCTCCACATACCAAAAAGTGAAAAAGTGAAAAAGTGGCCGATAGCCGCTTCTGGCAGGCAACCCTCGATATTGTGACAGAAATTGATCATTTAATACATTGTCTTATTTTAAGAGGAACAGATGTGAGTTTCTGTTCAGTTCCTCTCATCTTGGCCTTTCTTGCATTGAATGGGCAGATCGCGCCACCAAAAGGGGTGCGAAACAAGAGAAAAGATCAATAATTTTAATGTAACCACTCTCAATCTCTGAGACTTACAATCCGTTGGAAAAAGAATCCAAGAATGAAATGAATTTATTAGTTAAGGATTTTTGTAGCACTTCTAAACACCATATTGTAAAGACTTATAACTTAAAAAATATAGTTTCGAATTTTCCACATCATTGTATAGCGACGCTCAGACAAGTAATCTCGCTACTTTACAGACAAAAGCTAAATGCATTTTAAACCAAATTTGTGACAGGTGTTACGTGCTGTTGTGGTGAAAACATTTCAAGTTTTCATTTGATATTTTAATGTAAAGTTTTAAAAACGTATTTGCCCATTATTCCCGATTGTTCACTAGAAAATGTTTTCAGTGATTTTTCATTAATTTTTAGAATTTGTGAATGTTTGCTTCATAGTCCAGTTGCCCGTTTACTTGAGATTGGACTTCACCCCTTTCTTGTTCTAATACCGTTATTTTATCGATGATAATTATTGCCTGTAAGAACACACACACACACACAACACACACACACACACACACACACACACACACACACACCACACACACCACACAAAACAGAGTCACACACACACACACAGAGTCACACACACACACACACACACACACACACACACACACACACACACACACACACACACACACACACACGCACACAGCCACACAACACGCACACATACACACACACACAACACACACTACACACACACACACACACACACACACCAACACACACACACACACACACACACACACACACACATCATATACTGTAACATTTATTTAACTCAAGTTCACTTGCTTCTATTTGTTATCTTTTCAAGCAGTTTCTGATGGTTAGACCTTTTTTCTGTTATCCTTCTTTCGCCTGTCCACACAAACACACCGACATTTATCTTTTTTTTTCAATCTCTTTTCCTTCCCAATCATTTGTCTAAAATCACTTTTTAGTGGATAGACGTTAAAATGAAGACACGCGCGCGCGCGCCACACACACACACACACACACACACACACACACACACACACACACACACACACACACACACACACACACACACACACACGTCATCGTAGCCATCATCTTCATCAACACTCTCATCTTCATCGTCATCGTCATCATTCTCATCATCATTATCATAGTCCTCGTCACCGTCACCATTATCAAAATCATCGTCACCAAAATCACTTCTGAATAAATGTTGCACGTTTAAGAATATTCTCCCACTGAATGGCATTGACAACAGCATCCAAGAGGAATTCGCTTTCAGCTCAGGTCTAGGCAACACGGGTTTATTAAATGTCCTAAATATGGAACCTAATCCTGAAATAACAGCACGAAAGTCACAAAGGCTAAAAACAAGCAGACAGACAGACGTTGACGCTGAAACAAAACAGTAAAAGCATGCAGTACCTTCTGTAACACGCCTTGACACCCGACCTGACCCTGCCCAAGATTAGGAAAAAGCCATTGTGGTTATCCTTTGAGACTTTGGTGTCTGATGAACTGAGTCACCGGGCCGCTTCATCAACTCCTAGAGAGGGGAGATCAACAACACAGCAGAGCTAGCATTGATTTTATTTATTTATTTATTTATTTATTTATTTATTTATTCTTTTATATCGAGGATAACGGAATAAGCAAACATGTGCTTTTTTCATCCGGTCCCCGTGTGTATGCAGTTTTGTAAATATTGTCATCTGTTCCCACCGGCACACGATGGCCTACTCTTACGAAAAGCGGAACAGGATTTAACGTGTGCGCAAGATGTTCTGCGTGCGTTCGCACACGGGGCCTCGGTTTAAAGTATTTTTCTGTCATTTAGCAAAGCTTGACGAGTGTTGAAGCAGAAAGTGCGTTTTGATCCGTTGCAGTGTGGTGTAATAGTGGTGCTGGTTAATGGGTGTGTATATCTGATTTCATGCACAAGTGAAATCTAGGCTGCATGCTGAATGTTATCTTTTCACAGCTGACTGAACACTGACACTGTATGGAAGGAATCTTAAACGTGCAGTCTTTCATTTTGTGCGTGCATCACACAGGAAAGAGGCTAAGGCAATAGAGCTGGCAGATTTTCTCTATTTATCTATCTGTCCATCTATGTATCTATCTACCTATCCCTTAGTCTGGTGACCGTGGGGGCACCCCTGAAGACTTGACAACCAGCTCCCTTCATTCCTCTCTCTGTTCTGCCTTTCTCAAAATGTCCTTGAGTTCTAGGCCTGTCCATTCGCTGATGTTGTCCTCCCATCTCTTCCTTGGTCTGCCTCTTTTTCTTCCTCCATGGACAGTGCCTTGCAGTATTGTTTTTGCAAGTCCTTTCAATCTTGTGTCATGGCCGTACCATTTAAGTTTGCGCTTTACGATTGTTTTCACTATTTTTTATTATTGTTTTCACAGGGACCAATAGTTTGCTGGATTCTTTTACGCATCTCTTTGTTGCTTATGTGGTTTCTGTAGGAAATGCCAAGGAGTCTCCGGAAGCATCTCATCACTACCACCTGTACTCTTCTCTCCAAATCAGCAGTCAGGGTCCACGATTCACAGGCATACAGGAATATGGACATGACAAGGAAGTGAATTAGTCTGATCTTGGAGTTGAGTGAGATATTTTTATCTTTCCAGATGGTGTTCAGTTTTGACAGTGCTGTTATTGTCTGTGCAATCCTGCATACTGATACAACAGCTCCCAAGTACTTGAAGCTTTGAACCGTTTCCAGCTTCTGGTCATTGACCCTGATATCAGCGCTGATGCCCTTGGCGTTATTGATCATCAGTTTGGTCCTCTCGGCACAGATTTCCATGCCATGTTTTAGAGGCCTTGTTCAGGTGTTCTGTTAGGCTGGCACGCTCTTGCTCTGATCCTGCTAGTCCGTCAATGTCATCTGCAAAGCGGAGGTTTGTGATCGTTCTGCCACCAATGCTGACTAATCCTTTATGGTGTTCCAGTGCATCAGCCATGATTCTCTCAAGGAAGATGTTGAAAAGAGTGGGTGAGAGTAGACATCCCTGCCTTACTCCAACTATTGTTCGAAACCACTCTCCAATGTTGCTGTTGTAGTACACTGCACTGGTGGCCTTGTTGTACAGCTCTAGCTCTTGATGACTCTGATCAGGTTTGCATTGATGCTGTACAAATTCATGGTTGCCCACAAAGCTGCATGCCACACCCTGTCGAATGCCTTCTTAAAATAAAAAAATACGTGGTAGAGGTCTTATTGGTGTTGAAGGTACCGCTCACAGAGTATTCTAAGGTTGAATATCTGTTCAGTTGTGCTTCACCTTGCTCTGAAACCTGCTTGTTCCTCAGCAATGATGGTCTCTGCTTGTGGCTTCAGTCTGCTCAGTACAATCTTCAACATGACCTTGCTTGGGTGGCATATGAGGCTGATTGTGTGGTAATTCTGGCTTTGCTGGAGATTTCCTTTCTTAGGGAGGGTGATGATAAGTGACTGTGTCCATGGAGTTGGCCATTTTCCTGTCTGCCAGATCTTGTTGCAGATTTTAAGTAAGACGTTGATCATGGCTTCCCTTCCAGCTTGAATGAACTCAGCTGGGATGTTGTCAGCCCCTGCTGACTTCCCCTTTTTCAGTGATCTGACTGCTGTTTCCACTTCTTCTCGGAGAATAGGGTGGCTGTCTGTATCTGTGCTTGTGGGGACATTGAGGACTTCTGGATTTCCTGTGGTGTCATAGTTATACAGGTCGGAGCAGTATTCTGTCAATCTGTTCAGAATTATCCTGGTCATCAGTGAGGCACTTCCCTTTTTTTTCTTGGATTGTTGAGCTTCTTCCCTGTTTTGTGCCAGTCAGGTCTTTCACCAGTTGATATGCTTTTTTGCTATTGTTTATCTTGATGTTTTCTTCGATGTTCTGGTACATATCTCTTTAGCAACTGTCATGGACTTCCTGATTCTCTTGTTGATTGCCCTATATTGTTCTGCTCTTTCTTTAGTGTCATTTTTCTTTTTCTTGAATTCTCTACGATTATCACAAAGCTGTAGGATGTTAGGTGAGACCCAAGATTTTTTGACCAGTTGATGTTTGCCAAGAAGTTTGCTTGCTGTTTCAGTCACTGCTGTGTTGAAAACATCCATCAAGGTATCTATATCCGTATCATCTGAGTCTGTCAGAGTGAGTGCTGCAAACTTCCACCTATCCTTGCCTGAAAAATGCCTGCTACCTCTGGATCCTTCAACTTCTTGAGGTCAAACTTGATCCTGATGTTGTTCTGCTTGTGAATTTTTTTGAGACAGAGTCAGAATGTCATCTTTACAAGATCATGGTCACTCCCTATGTCCATTCCTGGAAAGCTTCATGTCTGTGCAGTGTTTATGCTGGAACTAAATCGTCTCTTTACCATGACGTAATCTATTTGGTTGTAGTTTTCACCATTTGGGCTATGCCATGTCCATCTTCTGGAGTTTTTACGTGGGCCAAGTGTATTGACTAGCTGGAGATTGTTGTTACTGGCAAACTCCAGGAGTCTCAAGCCTCTTTCATTTGTTTCTTTGTTGCAGTATTGTCCACAAAGGCCCTTCCAGTCTCTGTGGGCATCTGTTCCAATCTTAGCATTCCAGTCACTGTGTACAACAAGGATGTCTTTCTTGGGAATTTGATTTAGAACCCCTTGTAGTTGGTTGTAGAATTCTTCTATTTCTTCATCATTACTGTCTGATGTAGGGGCGTATGCCTGCACTCCTGTGATGTTAAAGGGAATTGTTCTCAAGCGGATGGTAATAAGTCTGCTGGACACTGGCTGACAGCTTATGACAGAAGTGAAAAACTAGCCTTAAATCACCTAGGTAGCTTGTTTAAACCATTGATGCTGGGAGCAACAATGAAGTGAGAGGCTGTATGATGAGTGGCTTTCCCACTCATGGAATTCCACTTTATAATTTAGTCTTTAGTGATCAACTATGACTCTACCTAGGAGGCTTGACTTGCGCAGGGTGTTAGTTGGCCTTTGGAGAACATCTCTAATGCTGACTGTCCTTATGCCCTCTTGGCCGAGAGAGTGGGAACGTACTGTGGGCAAGGCATCTCCATTATAATAAAATTTCTGCCCAGTTTCTGAAAAAGCAGCTGCCTTCTCTGCTGTTTTGGAGGTCTTTGTCGAACAAGATGGACAAACAAACAACAATGAAAACAGCAGCCCTCCTACTTTAAAGTCACCACCAGTGTGACTGGGGGAAGTCTGGTGCATATCCCCTGAAAACAGTAGGCATGTTGTCATTGATCACATGGCCACTCTGGCAAGGTAGCATGTACAAATGCCCTAGACAACAGTCACTGCCTTCACCAACCCTGTGTGGATCAGTGGTTTAGAGGTAACGCACCTGCCTAGAAAGCAAAAAGTCCAGGTCAGAGTGTGCGTTGGTTTGAATCCCATTTGGACCCAAAACTTTTCCCCCATCTATTAGACCATGAGTGCTGTTCTGGGTGCTAGTCTTTTGGGTGAGACAAGAAACCAAGGTCCCGAGTGTTGCACATCATTATTTAGCGCACGTAAAAGAACCTGCATAAAAGGCTGGAGGAGAGACCATGATAGAGGTGTTACATACTAACTGCAATAAGATCAGGGAGACAGGTGAGCAGCTAACACCTTGGACACAGTCCCCGATTATCACTATCCCGAAGAAAGGTAGCTTAAAACTCTGCTAAAACTACTATACCATCAGCCTGATCAGTCATCCAAGCAAAGTCATGTTAAGAATCCTCCTGAACAGACTAAAGCCTCAAGCTGAGGAGATCATCAAAGAAGAGCAGGCAGGGTTCAGGGCAGGATGGAGCACAACCAAACATATACTCAATTTAGACTATTCTGTGAGAAATACTTGCAACACCAACAAGATCTTTACCACATCTTTGTAGACTTTAAGAATGCATTTGACAGAGTCTGACATGCAGGGAATGAAACAGCAAGGCGATTCACAGAACTTTGTCAGAAGATCCACGACACCAAAGAATGGCCAAAAGAATGGACACAATCTCTTGTAATACCCCTGCCAAAGAAAGGAAACCTCAAGAAATGCCAGAACTACAGAACCATCAGTCTCATAAGTCATCCTAGCAAGATCATGCTGCAGGTAGTCCTCAACAGACTGAAAAACCAAGCAGAAAAACTCCTGGCAGATGAACAAGCGGGCTTTAGACCAAAACGCAGCACAATGGAACAAATTTTCAATCTGAGAATTCTGATAGAGAAGCATCTCCAACACCAAAAAGACTTGTACCACAATTTCATAGACTTCAAAAAGGCCTTTGACAGGGTATGGCATGATGGCCTCTGGCAAGTACTCAGGCACTTCAACATTGACAGCTGCCTAATTGAAGTCATCAAGGCTCTGTACGAGAACGCAAAAAGTGCAGTTTTCATGAACAACCACGTGGGCGAGTTCTTCAAGACCACGGTTGGGGTTCGCCAGGGCTGCCTTCTCTCACCTGTACTCTTCACTCCTTTCCTCGAAAACATCATGACAGAGACACTGCAAAACCACCACACTTCCATCTCCATTGGTGGAAGACCCCTTTGCAACCTCAGATTTGCAGATGACATTGACCTCATGGGCAGCAGCAAACAAGAACTGCAAATCCTCACAGACAATTTAACAGATCGAGCGAGCGCATACGGCATGGAGGTCAGTACAGAGAAATCAAAGATCATGGTCAACAGCGCAAGTAATGACATCACGGAAATAAAGATGAATGGAGAAACACTAGAAGAGGTGAGCCAATTCAAATACTTAGGCTCCATCCTAACAAAAGATGGCACATCAAACAGTGAAGTGAAAGCTCGCATTGCAACAGCAACATCTGCTCTAGTCAGACTCAAGAAGATCATCAGAAGCAACAACATCAGCTTCGGCACCAAATTCCACCTTTACAAATCCCTCGTGATATCTATCCTCCTATATGGCTGTGAATCATGGACTCTGACAGCAGAGTTAGAGAGGAGAATCCAAGCATTCGAGAACAAGTGCCACAGAAGACTTCTCAAAATATCATACAAAGAACACAAGACCTATAACTATGTGAAAGAAGAAATCAAAAAGCGTGTGGGCCCCAAGAGCCTTTGCTCTCCACCATAAAGAGGAGAAAGCTGATGTGGTTTGGTCACACCACAAGACACAACACCCTAGCAAAAACCATCCTGCAAGGAACAGTCGAGGGCAAGAGAAGAAGAGGCCGCCAAAAGAAATCATGGGTTGACAACATCAAAGACTGGACCGCCCAACCCCTACAACACCTCCTACTAGCCACACAGGATCGTGAAGCATGGAAAAAGATCTCTGTTGCGTCTTCTCTCATGTCCCCCCTACGTCCTTTGGGACATGGGACTGAGTGAGTGAGTGTGAGTGACATGCAGCTCTGTGGGCAACCATGAGGTTGTATAACATCCGGATCAGAACCATAGAATGCCTCTATAACAAGGCAACCAGCACAGTGTACTATAACAGCAACATAGGAGATTGCTTCTGAACCACAATTGGAGTACACCAAGGATGTCTGCTCTCTCCCACCCTCTTCAGCATCTTCTTAGATAGAATAATGGCTAATGCACTTGAAAATCACGAGGGAACAGTCAGCACTGGAGGCAGAACAATCACAAACTTACGTTTTGCCGATGATATTGACGGCCCAGCTGGAGAAAAACAAGAACTCGTCTGCCTGGTAAACCTTGATAAAGCCTAATCAGCATATGGCATGCAGATCAGTGCAGAGAAAACACAGCTGATGACAAACAGTGCCAATGGCATCAGCAATGACGTAATTATAGATGGTAAGAAAATTGAGACCGTCCATAGCTTGAAATATCTCGGAGCGATATTATCAGATGGAGGATCAAAACCTGAATTTCTCTCCAGGATAGCTCAGACCACAGCTGCAATGACCAAACTTAAAGTCCACTGGAATGATAAGAACATCGCCATCAGCTTCAAGATCAGATTGTGCATTCCCTAATCATGTCCATATTTTTGTACGCATTTGAAACATGGACCATAACCGCAGACATTGAAAGAAGGATACAGGCAATGGAGATGAGATGCTTTCGCAAACTCCTTGGCATTTCATACAGAGATCACATCACTAATGAAGAAGTGAAAACTAGAATTTAACAAATGCCGTTGGTCCATATGAAGAGCTCCTAACCACAGTGAAAAAATGCAAGCTGAAGTGGTACAGGCTTATCACACAATCATCTGGACTAACCAAGACAGTCTTACATGGAACTGTAAGGGGAGGGAGACAAAGAGGTTGACAGAGGAAACGATGGGAAGACAACATCAGAGAGTGGACAGGCCTTGGGTGGGACCATCTACTACGGAGAGCGGAGGACCATGGGGAGTGGAGGAAGGTGGTTGCAAAATCTTCAGTTGTGCCCCCACAGTCCGTGGGACTATGGGACATGTGAAGGTGAAAAGAACCCATGGCAACAAGAGGGTTGTCTCTGTCAAAACTGTGTCGGAAAAAGTCACTCTGATAGGGAAATAAATACAGTTGCAGAGAGGAAAAAGGAAAAGAAATAATGGGTGCCACCGCACTCTTCCCGGGGAGAGCAGCCATCGCAAATTTCATGCAGAGAAATCTGCTGTGACATAAAGTGGTATAAAATAAATAAAATAAATTAAAAACCTGTTGCCTTATCTGCTCCGTTTACATGCACATCAGAGGCTGCCAGTCCACCTTCCTTCCTTCCTTCCTTCCCTCCTTCGTGCCATCTTTCCTTCCTTCTATTGTATCCCCCTGACTGAGGAAAGGATAAAATAGCTGGCCCAGTATCTAATGGTAAAGAGTCACCTTCTTCTGAGGACTGGTGCCCACAGGCACAGGGTGAAAACACCACAGCATGGAGGAGTGTCTGACCTGCTGCTGCTTTCTTTCTTGGACATGGCGTCCACTGACTGTAGTGAGAGGAAGGAAGGAAGGGAAGGAAGGAAGAAAGAGAGGAAGAAAGGAAACAAGGAAGCAAGGAAGGAAGGAAGTAAGGAAGGAAGGAAGAAAGGAAGGAAGAAAGGAAGGAAGGAAAGAAGGAAGGAAAGAAGGAAGGAAGGAATCAAGGAAGAAAGGAAGGAAAGAAAGAACAAAGGAGGAAAGAATGAAGGCAAGAAGGTAGGAAGGAAGGAAGGAAGATATGAAGGGAGGAAGAAAGGCATGCATAAAGGAAGATATGAAGGGAGGAGGAAAGTAAGGAAGGAAAAAAAAGGAAGGAAGGAAGGAAGGGGAAGGAAGGAAGGAAGGAAAGAAGGAAGGAAGGAAAGGAAGGAAGGAAGGAAGATGTCAAGGAGGCAGGGGTTATAAAAAAAAAACAACTCAGTAATTGTAGTGAGTAAAGAAGGAAAGAAAGAAGGAAGGAAGGAAGATGTCAAGGTGGCAGGGGTCATAACCTCAGTAACTGTAGTGAGTAAAGAAGAATGGAAAAAAGGAAGGAAGGAAGGAAGATGTCAAGGAAGAAGGGATCATGACCTCAGTAACTGTGCAGCCAGTGCAGTGTACAGCCCAGGGCAATGGGCAGACAGGCTGTCAGTCAGCAGGCAGTGACTTCCTTCAGCAGACTGTGAACTACTTTCTGTCACGGCAGATTTCTGAGCGTGACATTCGAGCTTCTCTCCTTGGGGAAAACACACGCCAGACCACGCATGAGGCAGGAATGAGAAAAGTTGTTGAATGGACAGAAAGGGACAGGAAGACAGGGTCAAGCAACGGGAAAGACATAGTCAGCTTGGTCATGTCTGCAGCTTGTCACCTTAACTGCACTCAGTGACCATGGGTTAGTGGTCCAGTGACAGACTTGTTTGTCAGATGTGAACCGTTTCTTTGTAGCGGTGTGCTGAAAGGTGGACTCAGCAAACTGAGTCAATCAATGCCATGGCCTTTAAGGTTGGGCGGCTGTGTAGTATGTTGTGATCAAAGCTGTCAGCAGCACTAGAACACCACAGAAAAGTCTGCTGTAGAACTGATTGAACGATGTGACACGTTCTGAAGATATACATCATCAACTGCCAGCCACCTACCTCCTGATGTTGCAACAGCCAAATCTTCAGCAGAATGGCAGGGTGTGGTATGGATTTCAATTAGAGTTTTATCACGTGGAATCAAGACACAATTTATATCTCACAGTGACGTCCTCATTTCACTGGGCTTCTCAAAGAGGGGAGCCTCAGTGAAGTTTTTAAGCAGTGTGTCGTGGATGAACTGCTGGTAGCCTGTACTCTGTCTGCCTGGTGCAAACTGAGCCCATGAATTATACTACAAACAGAAAGAGCTTTGCGGTTTTTATCACCCATTAACACTGTGTGCCAAGAACATTGCAATGAATACAACCAATTGGCTCTGATAATTAAATGCAACAAAACAAGACTCACCTGGGTAAGGTGAGGCTGGTTGTAAATTCTTGCGAATTTATTGTAGACCAGAACAGAGTGCACATGAGAACCACGCGCAGCCCCTACAGTCAGTTTTTAGAGCCTCGAGAGAACACTGTGTCATACTATAACAGGAACATTAAATATTTTATAAACATTGTTTTCATTATTATCATTTTGAATGGGTGGGATGTATTACTGATGCACGATGTGCAGAACACTGTTGTCAATTCTAGATCAAAATTCCACAAAGTGGTATTTGTTTCATTTGCATGGTATGCATTTCATTTTACTTGCATGGTATGCATGCAGACCATTAATTTTTCAGGGGTGAGCATGTGCACTCCATTCTAGTCTACAATAAATTTGCAAGAATTTACAACCAGCCTCACCTTATCCAGGGAAATCTCGCTTTGATTTGTTTTTACAAGATATAGCGCTATATAAATTCCATGTATTATTATTATTATTATTATTATTATTATTATTATTATTATTATTATTTAATTCTTGCTCATTTCCTGCATCCCTCCACTATATGCACATGAGATTTTAGAGCCACAGTGTTCTCAAGACAAACACATCCACCACATATAAACAAGAAACTGTCCTACCTTATTTATGCTGTAGGAATCACTCCATGATGAATTGGCTTATGGTCAGTGTTGGCCCCACATTCTTATTATAAAACTTTGCAAAAGTGGAAACATTTGTCCATCCAGCTGCTTTCATGATGATATTTATGGGAGCATCTGCAAGTTTAGTAGCAGAAGTACTGGCTGACCTCGTACTGTGTGCCGTGAAGCGTGTAATGTCTATGCCTGCCCTCTCCATCGTCCACTTCAGCCAGCGAGCGATGGTATCGCTAGTGGCCCCTCCGTGCCGTGCTTGGAGAGTGATAAACAAATGTCAGGCAGCATTCTGAGCCCTCAGTCCTTTGCTCTGTCTCAGGTATTCTTTCAAAGTGTGAACTACACACAGAGCCTCTTTTTCCACAAAAGCCATGAGTTCAATCGGTGATTGATGGGCTCCTCTTCTTGACTGTTTTAATAATCTATTTACATAAAAAAAACACTTTTCCCTTGAAAGTAGCATATTGTCGATGTCCAGAGCAGCAACAGTTTGACACCTCTGACCCGACAGAAGAGCAATTAACATCACAAGTTTCATTGTCAGGTCCTTGAACATCAGGTTTTCCACTGGAACCCATGTTTCTAACATTTTCAGCACAATGTTCACATCCCAAGTGTGGTGATACTTTGGTAGTTGTGGTTTTCTTTCAAACACACCATTCATAAATCTTTTTACAAGTTCATGTTGACCAAACATTGCCCATTCATAGTTGCAGAAAAAACAACTTAACACAGAACGAGTGGTGCCCACAATGCTATGAGTATCCCTCTTTCAACAGAGATGCCAGAAAATTTACAGCTGTGGCTAGAGGCGGTGAAATTGAATCCATTTGTTGCTCACATGCGTACCTCTCCCACTTTTGTATGTACACATCATACATCTGTTTTGTTGCGGGTTGCCATGAGGACATGAGAATACTGGTAGACTCCTAAGAAAAGCCTTAGATAGATTCAGCACTTTGCTTCTTTTGTCTCCTTTTGACTTGGTTGTGTCAGAAGAGTGTTTCTGGCTGACAAGAGGACAGGCCTTGCTGTGAGAATTTTCACCAGTGCTGGCCAAAAGGGCTGATTTTTCCAGGTTGGTGCTACTATAATCCCTCTTGCTTTGTCTTCCTTTATTTTGCCAGGACCCAGGATAGAATGCTGAAAGGTGGAAAACAATAAACAGTCTCATTACCCCAATACATGCTAAATGGGTCAATACCACATGCTCCTGGGTCAAGCAAGAAAGACACATATATGACGCTCCACCACATAAGGAGTCGCATTGCATCAGACGTCAAGTTTTAGTTATTGACAAATTAGTAATCTGCAATAAAAAGGCTATTCAATGCAAAAAACAGATTGAAAATCGGACAATTCTGTGTAAAGTTATTAAAAACTGAAATGTTAGACTGCAGGAGGTGACAAAATGAGAAACAGGCAAGTTTATTTTCGTAACAGGTGGTCAAAATGAGGACTTGGGTATTTTCAAAACACATTTAAAAGCAAAAGGAATAAGCATTATGCCTTGATGTTTCATTACAAGGTAGAATGGTAGATATAGTTTAATAATTGATCAAAATCTCAAAATTGACAACTTGACCCCACCTGCCTTAAATGGCTCCTAGCGCAAAATTGGGTAATGCGCTAAGCGACTCATTTCGTGGTGGAGCGTCACATATCTGGAAAACTGAAAATTTAATCTTGAGGCAAACAAGTCAATGACAGGTTTTATATCAAGAATATTCATAGCCTCAGAAAGTAGCTTAGAATCAAGTTTCCATTCTGTGTCAGTGTGGATCTGTCTAGACAGACTGTCAGCTTCAATATTCTCAACACCAGGAATGTGAGCAGCACTGAGCCATATGTTTCTGTTTCCACACCAATGCCAGATTTGCTGAGACATGTCATTCAGATGTTTAGATCTGTTTGAACCCATGTTGTTAATACAACCAACAGTGCTTGTGTTATCAGTCATAATTCTTATGTGAACATTATGTTGGTCATGCAACAAAGACTGAGACCAAAAAAGACAGCTAATAGCTCCAAAGCATTTATGTGTCCTTCTTTGTCTTTCTCACTCCACATGCCTTGTGTTTGTGATTTGGTATTACCAACCCAAGCACCCCATCCTGTACGTGTACTGTCTGTCTTCATAGTAATGGTGGGGTCTGATCTCTGAATGGGAGCCTTTTGCATGCCTATGTTATTAATCCACCATTCTAGCTCTGTCTTCCCTTCAGCTGATAACACAGCAGGCTTATCCCAGTTCCCCTTGCTTAGTTTAAGTGCGGAACACTTATCTTGTTCAAGTGCTCTGTTGTACAAAGGGTCCACTGGCACAGCAAGAAAATCAGAAACCATTGTCCAATACATGATGCCAGAGATCTTACAGTTGTACTTTCCTGACTGAATAATTGAATCGAATGCATGCACACAGCAGTTTTTGTTTCCGTTCATCCATCCGTCAGTGTGACTGTCATGTCTATCAAGCTTATTTTGAAACCCAGGTAGGTGATTTCTTGCACAGGCATGAACTGTGATTTCTTTTTATGTACATAGAAGCCTAGAGAGTCTAAGAATTGTATCGTGTCTACCACACACTGTACAACTTCTATTTCAGTCTCTCCCACAATCAAACTATCACCAATGAACGAAGTGATCAGGTGACCCATATCATGTAAGCGTGCTAGGACAGGTTTCATGAGTTTTGTGAATTTTCTGGGAATCAAACTGAGTCCCATAGCAGCTGCCTGAAAACAGTAAAGTTTTTCTCTCCATCTGAATTTCAGATATTTCCGAAAAATCTCCTCTACTGCTATGACGTAATATGCATCTCTGAGATCAACTGATGCGAAAAAACAATTTGTGTAACTAGATCCAAAGCTATATATATTGTTTCCATCTGAAATTTCTTATATTCCCCATTTTTGTTCGGAGCTTTCAGATTTAAAATCATTCTAAATGATCCGTCTTTTTTCTTCTTAACAAAGATAGGTGAGATAACTTGTCCTGATTCAGGCAAAGACTCTTTAATCACACCTTTTTTTCAACAAGTCTTTTATTTCAGAGTCAACAGCATAATTTCCACACTTGCTAAACAACATTTGCGAACTTTGCTTTATGTATACTGGGCAATCATTAAAAGTGGTTTTAATTCCTTCAACTGTTTCAAGTACATCAGGGTCAGAAGTTAATTCATTCCAGTGCAACAACTTTTCCTTTATGGTTCCTGCTTTAAAAGTATCATGCTTCATTTCAAGATAAGCACACAAAGAAGGCAAGTAAAGTTCAAACTCACTAACCTTGTCTCCAGAAGGGAGGGGTGGTTCAGTCAAAGATCGAGTTACTGCTGGTAGCTGTTTTTCTGACCCTTCTTCCAAAAGACTTTGTTTGCTTGACGAGGGAACCCCCCCCCCCCCCCTGCCCCTAAGGCTTCCAGCCTAAAAAAAGAGCTACTGTTGTGCTGCCACGTGCTCCTCTTTTGCTGACCAACCATGTTCTGACCAAGTTTCTGGGACTCTTGTACTTTTAAACTTTGTGAAAATCAGAGCCGTACAGTAGTTCTGGGGTCATGGCAACCTGCGGTGCACATATGCCAGAGAGTTCACGGGGTAGGCAGGGTCGTGCATGTCTCTCCGTTTCTGGGACAGGTCATGGTTGGCGTGACCTGTGAGGGCCAGGGCACCTGAAAGTTGTGCTATGCATCTGGTCAGTTCACTGCATACTTTAGTGGCATCCTGCCCTGAGGTGGTATCTCTTACCTTCAAAAGTTGATCAGTGCAGAGCGTTATGGCTATGGCAGCTTTTGACAGCATCTTTTGTGTGTTTGCCATCCAAATATCTGTCTTTCTTGTGAAGAGCTTAAGGACAGAAAAAACTTCCTGGTTTGTTCGGGGAACACCCAGGCATGCACAGTTTTCGAGAATTGGTTACTTAGTCAGTTTTTCCCTCAGCTTTCTGTCTGGAAGTTTTGATCCAAATCTGGATTCAAACAGCTTTGCCAATTTTTCTGAGACCGGTGGTCCTTTTTCCTCATTGTCATCAAAAGATGATGCCATTTCAGCAAAAATATTGTCATCTTCCTCCTCTGTAGTTTCTGCTATTAGCTCTTTTTCCAGTTCTTCTGCCTTATCAGAAACACTGTCAGTGGCAGTTTCTGATTCACTGCCTGCATTCTTTCTTTTTCCTTCATTCTCGGCAAGGAGTTTATCAGCGTCAGTGCTAATTTTTCTCTACTTGGAGTGTGGTGCACTTCTTTCAAAATTGTCCATTCTTTTAAAAAGGTTTTGAATTGTTGAAAAAATTTCTCGAAGAGATGGTTCCCTTTCCACCAATGGTTCAGCAGAGGTGGTTCTTCTTCATAAGATTCTAAATCCATAACCAAATCCTGGTCTCTAGTGTAGTCAACAGAATGGATCTCCTTTTTTTTCCCACAGAAACTTTTCCACAATACACACATTTCACAAGCACTACAAAAACCAAGTTATACACAAATTAAAACAAATCAAGAAAAGCAGGGTCTAGAAACTATTACCGTAAAATCCCTAGCATAAGCCAACCATCTAGCAAACGCCCACCCCCCCACTTTGGGCCAAAAGTTGTGCACAGGGGTAACTACCTAGCAAAGGCCCAGCCTGCTTTTTTCAAAGAGACTATGCTCACTTTCACTAGGATTTGTGCAGACTGTTCTAAAAGTCATCTTTTCCCCTTCTCTACCTTTTCATGTTTCTTTCCTTTTTCTTATTCTTTGTCCCCTCTCCGCACTCCCACCCATCCCCAACAAAGTGAATTAAAATTACGTCATGCTTTTTCCACTGACGCCTTTTGTCTGTCAGTGATGTACCGGTACTTTGACGACGCTTCCTGATGGCCGGAAGTTGGTTCTTGAATCTCTCTGTGCCATTTTTGCAAAATGCCGAAGCGACAGTCTTACATTGTATCTTTCAAATTGGATGCCCTCCAGTATCTGGATAAGAAGCAGGTGGGAATGTTTCGGAGTGTGCCCGTGAATTTTCTGTGGATGGGAAGAGGATCAGGGAATGGAGTGAAAACAGAGATAGACTTGAACAGCAGTACGGAAAAGGAAACTGTCAAAAGGACCAGCAGTTAGATCTGAACATGTCGACCAAGGTTGCTGCATTATCTGGAAGATGAAAGATCTGAAGGCAGGGTATTGCGAAACAAGGACCTACAAGGAAAAGCGATGGAACTCGTTGGCTTTCTTTGCCTCAAAGTCCCTTTTTTTCTATTTTCCTTCACTTCTACTCACACGACCTAACTTACATGCTTTCCGGGTTTGTATTTACTCAACTACACGGTTGAGCACAAAAATTACTTTGTGCAAAGGGGTCTATCCCTAGCAAATGCCCACCCCCCAATTTTGCCCTAAATCAGTGTACAGGGGGGCGGGGGTGGGGGCGTATGCTAGGGATTTTACGGTATTACTAGTGCTCAGATTCCTGACAGTGATGGGCGTTGCCGACACAGCGAGAAGCTATATGATAACGTCTAGACAGTAGCTCGGCTAGGCACGAACTGACAGTAGGGGCTGCGCATGGTTCTCATGTGCATATAGTGGAGGGATGCAGGAAATGAGCAAAAATCAGGGTTATTGGCACAATTGTCACCCTTAATGTCAGAGTCATTGCCATGTCAGCTGCCATGTCACACTTGTTCCGTGATTAATGCTAGTAATATCAGCTATTGACAGAGCCATATTCACAGTATGTCAGTAGCTGATTACCTTCTTTGAACAAAAAGCTAGTCGGGAAAAAAATAAAAAGAAACCCCTACATGAAGAGGGTGTTTGGAAGCTTTCTTGTTTTGTTTTCTTTCTTTAAATCAGGATAGAATAAACAAGAAAAAATAGTAAATGATTAAACAAAAACAGAATGTCTGATCCTGAAAGCTCAATGATATCTGAAGTTTTAAAATATTCATCGGATAAAAGCGTGTGGATTTGATTTACTTTTTTACTTTCTTGCTTTCCACTCTTTGAAAACCCTCCAGTAACAGTTTAAATCTCTCTCTCTCTCTCTCTCTCTCTCTCTCTCTCTCTCTCTCTCTCTCTCTCTCTCTCTCTCTCTCTCTCTCTCTCTCTCTCTCTCTCTCTCTCTCTCTCTCTCTCTCTCTCTCCACACACACACATGCGATTGCAGCGCGTGCGCGCGCGCGCGCGCGCGCCACACACAACACACACACACACACACACACACACACACACACACACACACACACACACACACACACACACTGCATTTTCATGGTAAAATGGGGTGCCAAAAACCCTAGCCAATTAAAGAGGTAATTCCTCCTGTCATACAGTAATTTCATGGCTAGCTAGACATGACTGAAAAACCTCAAAGGTCTCCCCCCCCCCCTCCACCCCACCACCCCCTAAATTTGAACTATCCGAATATTTTTCTGTCTTGACTGTCTGATAAATGGCTGATCAATCCACCCTTTATTCAAGTGAACCAGTCATTTTGTTGCAGCAGTCGTTTTTTAATTAATGCAACAATCAACTGTTCTAAAGATGAATGTGACTTGTGAGCAAATGGACACACGCCCAGACGAAGGGAACGTGCTGTGTGTGTGTGTGAGTGTGTGTGTGTGTGTGTGTGTGTGTGTGTGTGTGTGTGTGTGTGTGTGTGCGTGTGCGCGCGCGTGCGTGTGTGTATGTGTGTGTGCTTTTTTAAAAATTTATTCTTTTATATCAAGGATAATGGAATAAGCACTCGTGTGCTTTTTTACGTCCAGTCCCTGTGTGTATGCCGTTTTGAACATCTTGTCATCTGTTCCCACCGGCACACAATGGCCTACTCTTACGAAAAGCGGAGCAGGATTTACCGTTACCTTTTACCTTTACCTAACAACGGTGCCAACTCCATTTCCCCTAAAAGTCCTTCGGATGAGACTTTAAACTGATGACACGTGTGTGAAAACACTCAGAACATCTTGCGCACTTGTTAAAATCCGTTCCGCTTTTCGAAAGAGTAGGCCATTGTGTGCCGGTGGTAACAGATGACAAAATTTACAACACTGCATATACATGTACATGGGGACTGGATGTAAAAAGTCACATTAGTGCTTATTCCATTATCCTCTAAATAAATGAATAAAACAAATATGTTTTAAAACCAACTAAGAGGAAGCTGACAGGTGCCAGAACTACAGACTATGGGGAGGGGACAGAGGTGAACACCTGACCACAGGTGCCAGATCTACAGACTATGGGGAGGGGACAGAGGTGAACACCTGACCACAGGTGCCAGAACTACAGACTATGGGGAGGGGACAGAGGTGAACACCTGACCACAGGTGCCAGAACTACAGACTATGGGGAGGGGACAGAGGTGAACACCTGACCACAGGTGCCAGATCTACAGACTATGGGGAGGGACAGAGGTGAACACCTGACCACAGGTGCCAGATCTACAGACTATGGGAGGGGACAGAGGTGAACACCTGACCACAGGTGCCAGAACTACAGACTATGGGGAGGGGACAGAGGTGAACACCTGACCACAGGTGCCAGATCTACAGACTATGGGGAGGGAACTGATACAGCAACACTGCGCTGACACAGGGGGAGGGCATGTTGACTGCAAAAGAAGGGTATGACGTCATTATGGCTGAAGGCTGTGAATTGATCGAGAGGAAGTTATGACGCCATTATTGCTGAAGGCTGTGCATCAGGAAGAGGTCAGACGTCATAATTGCTGAAGGCCATATATTAGGAAGAGGGTAGGACGTCATAATTGCTGAAGGCTATATATCAGAAAGAGGGTAGGACATCATAATTGCTGCTGGCAATACATCAGGAAGAGGGTAGGACTAATAATTGCTGAAGGCTATATATCAGGAAGAGGGTAGGACGTCTTAATTGCTGAAGGCTATATATCAGGAAGAGGGTAGGACGTCGTAATTGCTGAAGGCTATACATCAGGAAGAGGGTAGGACGTCGTAATTGCTGAAGGTTATACATCAGGAAGAGGGTAGGACGTCATAATTGCTGAAGGCTATATATTAGAAAGAGGGTAGGACGTCATAATTGCTGAAGGCTATACATCAGGAAGAGGGTAGGACGTCATAATTGCTGAAGGCTATATATCAGAAAGAGGGTAGGACGTCATAATTGCTGAAGGCTATACATCAGGAAGAGGTAGGACGTCATAATTGCTGAAGGCTATACATCAGGAAGAGGGTAGGACGTCATAATTGCTGAAGGCTGTATAGTGGTCACTGACACAGGAGGGCTCTTTCTCTAAAGAAGATAGACGTGAAGTTATTAGTCTTCAGCAGTTATTATAACTATGTTTGATACGGTGTATACATATAAAAAGAGCAGGAGAGAGAGAGAGAGAGAGAGAGAGAGAGAGAGAGAGAGAGAGAGAGAGAGAGAGAGAGAGAGAAGAGAGAGAGAGAGAGAGAGAGAGAGAGAGTTAGTGCAAGTGAACTGGTCACAGAGACAGACCGACAGACAGACAAAGACAGGCATACAGACAGCTAGACTGAGGCAGAGAGATAGAAAGCTGCTCTCTCTCTCTCTCTCTCTCTCTCTCTCTCTCTCTCTCTCTCCTCTCTCTCTCTCTCTCTCTCTCTCTCTCTCTCTCTCTCTCTCTCTCCACACATTCACACACATACAAACACAATTCTCTCTCTCTCTCTCTCTCTCTCTCTCTCTCTCCTCTCTCTCCTCTCGCTCTCTCTCTCTCTATATATATCTCTCTCTCTCTCTCTCTCTCTCTCTCTCTCTCTCTCTCTCTCTCTCTCTCTCTCCCACACACACACACACACACACACACACACACACACACACACACACACACACACACCACACACACACACACATATATATATATAAGAGAGAGAGAGAGAGAGAGAGAGAGAGAGAGAAGAGAGAGAGAGAGAGAGAGAGAGAGAGAGAGAGAGAGAGAGATTGTGTTTGTATATATATATATATATATGAAAACCAATCTGGACAATCTCTTTTAATGCCGTCTTTGTTTCTGCAGATAAAGCTTTCTAATTTCAATTTAGCGTCATGAGACTAATGCTTTTTTTTAATTCCTTTTTTAAATAATGAATTAACATCACAAAATTAAACTGATATATAAAGTGCAGACAAAAATAGTGCTTCTTTCTGATATTGCAACTTTAGCTTAGTCTCATGGCAGAGAGAAGAAAAAAACCGACAAAAAACAAAGCTAAGTCAGACACTATGGCTATTTGAGACGGTTTGTGTTTTCCCTAACCGTTTCTTTAATCTTACGTTTCAGACAGGTTTATGAGAACGGCTTTCTTTTTCTTGGATTATGCCCTGACCCACCACTCTCTTTGGCGACACAAACAATGTGCCCAGGGGTTCTCTACCTTGATGCGCTATTAATTCCTTCCTTTGACTTACAGTTATTTCCCTTTTGTCTGTGAATGAACTATGGGGCGTGGACACGAGATTTGGAGTTGGCTATATCAGTTTTGCTTTTCTAGGGAAATGTAGGTCTGATGGGCGGTTATATGGATTGAGAAAGGCTAGCTGTTTTGTGGTCACATACCTCTTTTTTATGTGTATTTTTTTTATTTCTCAGCTACAGCCCCGAGGTTCAACCAATGGTGAGATATATCACATGCGACATTTTTATCCTCACCATTTAGGTAGCTACATTCTAACCGGGAAATGTGGATTGAAGATGGCTGTGTTGCCATCACAGACCTCTTTGTTATGTGGATTGAAGTGGCTCTCTTGTAGTCAAATACCTTTTTTATCATAAGCGTTGTAAATGGCTGTTTTTAAGTCACAGACCTCTTTGTGTCTTCATCATGTCCTAAATGCCGACAAATCTCTCAGTCTTCAGATCAAAGCACAGAGCCCCTAGAAGATCTTGTACATTTGTAAAGTATTTGAGCTTTAGAAAAATATTGATAAAGCGATAATGCAAACACAATAAGGAAAAAAACCTACAGTTAACTGAATAAATGAAAAAGAACCATACAAAAAGCTATGCATCAACGAGCATTGTTTCTGTTCCTTCACACTCATTAATGAATATGTATTCTCATCGTGTGTGTGTGTGTGTGTGTGTGTGTGTGTGTTGTGTGTGTGTGTGTGTGTGTGTGTGTGTGTGTGTGTGTGTGTGTGTGTGTGTGTGTGTGTGTGTGTGTGTGTACAAAGATACGTGCGTCAGCTCTTGGGAACAAGTGTGCTAACAAGGCAGCTGTTAAGCTGGCGGACAGGAGTCATCTGCTGGTCACTCCCTGTCTGTGGCGCTGACTTCTACCATGTATCAGAGATCTGACAGTGGTGGTAGGGCGTTTTCCAGCTGAACACCCTGGGGGTCACCCAGAACATATTATACTGTCTCACATTCTACTGGAAATCACTGTGTATAGTAGTGAGAAGTTTGCGTCTATTACTGTTTTCAAGTGCCCCACCAAAACAGAAACCACACTCGACTTTCATTTTTTTTAAAGGAGGGTACAAATGTTATGCTAAGAGCTCGTCATGGCTGAAGACAATCTCAAAAAAAACATAAAAGTTTCTAGCATAAGATCATTGTTAACGTAGGCCTTGGCACAGAGCCTACATCAGTACCTGACATCTTAACGTAGGCCTTGGCACAGAGCCTACATCAGTACCTGACATCTTAACGTAGGCCTTGGCACAGAGCCTACATCAGTACCTGACATCTTAACGTAGGTCTTGGCACAGAGCCTACATCAGTACCTGACATCTTAACGTAGGCCTTGGCACAACGCTTACATCAAAACCTGACATCTTAACGTAGGTCCTTGGCACAGAGCCTACATCATACCTGACATCTTAACGTAGGCCTTGGCACAACGCTTACATCAATACCTGACATCTTAACGTAGGCCTTGGCACAAGCTTACATCAGTACCTGACATCTTAACGTAGGCCTTGGCACAGAGCCTACATCCCAGTACCTGACATCTTAAACGTAGGCCTTGGCACAGAGCTACATCAGTACCTGACATCTTAACGTAGGCCTTGGTACAAGGCTTACATCAATACCTGACATGTGAATGTAGGCCTTGGCACAGAGCTTACATCAATACCTGACATCTTAACGTAGGCCTTGGCACAGAGCCTACATCAGTACCTGACATGTGAATGTAGGCCTTGGCACAGAGCTACATCAATACCTGACATGTGAATGTAGGCCTTGGCACAACGCTTCCATCAATACCTGACATCTTAAGTAGGCCTTGGCACAAAGCTTCCATCAATACCTGACATGTGAAGTAGGCCTTGGCAAAGCCTACATCAGTACCTGACATTTAATGTAGGCCTTGGCACAACACTCTCAAACCTGACATGTGAAGTAGGCCTTCAGGCACAACTTACATCAAATACCTGACATTAAGTAGGCCTTGGCACAAGCTTCATCAATACCTGACATTGAAGTAGGCCTTGGCACAAGCCTACATCATACCTGACATTGAATGTAGGCCTTGGCACAGAGCCTACATCAGTACCTGACATGTGAATGTAGGCCTTGGCATAGAGCCTACATCAGTACCTGACATTGTGAATGTAGGCCTTGGCACAACCTTACCATCAATACCTGACATGTGAATGTAGGCCTTGGCACAAAGCCTACATCAATACCTGACATCTTAACGTAGGCCTTGGCACAGAGCCTACATCAGTACCTGACATGTGAATGTAGGCCTTGGCACAGAGCCTACATCAGTACTTGACATCTTAACGTAGGCCTTGGCACAGAGCCTACATCAGTACCTGACATCTTAACGTAGGCCTTGGCACAGAGCCTACATCAGTACCTGACATCTTAACGTAGGCCTTGGCACAAAGCTTACATCAGTACCTGACATCTTAACGTAGGCCTTGGCACAGAGCCTACATCAATACCTGACATCTTAACGTAGGCCTTGGCACAGAGCCTACATCAATACCTGACATCTTAACGTAGGCCTTGGCACAAAGCTTACATCAGTACCTGACATCTTAACGTAGGCCTTGGCACAGAGCCTACATCAGTACTTGACATCTTAACGTAGGCCTTGGCACAGAGCCTACATCATACTTGACATCTTAACGTAGGCCTTGGCACAGAGCTACATCAGTACCTGACATCTTAACGTAGGCCTTGGCACAGAGCCTACATCAGTACCTGACATCTTAACGTAGGCCTTGGCACAGAGCCTACATCAGTACTTGACATCTTAACGTAGGCCTTGGCACAAAGCTTACATCAAAACCTGACATCTTAACGTAGGCCTTGGTACAACGCTTACATCAATACCTGACATCTTAACGTAGGCCTTGGCACAAGCCTACATCATACTTGACATCTTAACGTAGGCCTTGGCACAAAGCTTACATCAAACCTGACATCTTAACGTAGGCCTTGGTACAAGCTTACATCAATACCTGACATCTTAACGTAGGCCTTGGTACAACGCTGACATCAATACCTGACATGTGAATGTAGGCCTTGGCACAAAGCTTCCATCAATACCTGACATATGAATGTAGGCCTTGGTACAAAGCTTCCATCAATACCTGACATATGAATGTAGGCCTTGGTACAAAGCTTCCATCAATACCTGACATGTGAATGTAGGCCTTGGCACAAAGCTTCCATCAATACCTGACATATGAATGTAGGCCTTGGCACAAAGCTTCCATCAATACCTGACATATGAATGTAGGCCTTGGTACAAAGCTTCCATCAATACCTGACATCTTAACGTAGGCCTTGGTACAAAGCTTCCATCAATACCTGACATATGAATGTAGGCCTTGGTACAAAGCTTCCATCAATACCTGACATGTGAATGTAGGCCTTGGCACAAAGCTTTCATCAATACCTGACATGTGAATGTAGGCCTTGGCTTATATCAATACCTGACAAAGCGTTTGTCTGGTCCATGTGGCGACAGTGGTCTTAAAAATTCAGTAGACAAATGACGGCTGCAAGCAGTGATAAGACAAAGGATGAACCTAGCAACAGAAAAAGATGGTGAATTAATCACAGGAATCATTCCTATGATTCTCATCTCCTCCAAGCCATTTGTCTAATCCTACATTGCTTACAAACAGACAATTTGGCAAGATAGCCATTTTCCTTTAATGGTGTACTGTCATGACTGACATCTCTATTTGGCGACACAAACGCGTCGTCTAGCGAGTTCTCTGTCTTGATTAGTTATTAATTTCTTCCCTTGATTTGATAGCTGTTTCATATCTGTCTATGAATAAGTACGAGGTTGACTCAAGGGACACGGAACTGGCGACATTACTTTGGCATTTCGGGCAGGCAAATCTCATAGAATACCCAATACTAGGAAAGTCTGAGCTAGAGATACGTGTGTGTGTGTGTCTATGTGTGTGTGTGTGTGTGTGTGTGTGTGTGTGTGTGTGTGTGTGTGTGTGTGTGTGTGTGTGTGTGTGTGTGTGTGTGGTGTTATTTTTTTTCTTTTTTCCTTTCTCATTTTATTCTTTTATTTCGAAGATAACGGGATAAGCATTCATTTTCTTTCTGTATCAAGCTCCATGTGTATGTCACTTTGTAAAATGTTGTCATCCGTTCCCACCGGGTGACATGGCCTATTCTTCCAAAAAGGGCAACAGGATTTATCGTGTACAAAATTTTTCTGTGTGCATTAGCACATGGGACCTCGGTTTATAGTCTCAACCGTGTGTGTGTGTGTGTGTGTGTGTGTGTGTGTGTGTGTGTGTGTGTGTGTGTGTGTGTGTGTGTGTGTGTGTGTGTGTGTGTGTGTGTGGTGTGTGTGTGTGTGTGTGTGTGTGTGTGTGTGTGTGTGTGCACGCGCATACTCATGCATGCATTTATATTATGTAGACACTATGCACGCATTAGGATGAAGGTGTCTCTCCGTCTTTTTGCCTCTTCTTCTTTGCATTCTTCGCATTCTTCTTCTTCTTTGCATTCTTCGCATTTTTCTTCGCGTTCTTCTTTGCATTTTTCGCATTCTTGTTCTTCTTTCTCTGCCTCTAGCATGGCCACTCCCGGCGGGATACGTAATGTCTGGTCTTTTCGTGTGCTTTTGACTCTATAGAAAATGTGCATGCTGGTTTCTGCCGATACAGTCCGCCTTCATAGCAGCACGCGACCAGTGGAGCTGGCGACTCTCTTGTACCTTGTACCTCTTGGCCTTTACCCCAGCTTGAGGCTGTGCCCACCCTGCCCCATGTCCCCATCAAAAGGACATCCACATCGATGTGGCGTGACGGTGGGACAAAGGAGGCCTACTTCACAGCCGATCCACTGTGCTGTGCTGCCCTGATAAGTTCCCCAACTTCCTCCATATGTAACGCTAGTGTGCCAATCCTTTCGATAATTTCGACTTCCAATTTCATTCGCTATTTACCTTTCCTTTATTCTCAAAATAAAGAGTGACTTTTTTTAACCCGAGACAGGAAGAATATCTCAGAGCACGACCTCTTTAACTGAGCACATGTGTATGTGGGCCAAAATATGATGTGCTTTTTGTGAAATAAAAAAACACATTAGAAGTGCTTGTATAAAAGCAGCAGCAGCAGATATGGCTAACCTGAACCTCTTCTGGTTGCTGTGGAGGGATGAGATATTTTCAAGGTGTCAGGTTAGTAACAGTGATGTGCACAGTTCTTATCAGAAATGAATGCTGTAGCTGATGAGAACATTGATGATACAATCAGCAGAAGACGATGGTAATTAAAAAAAGAGAGAGAGAAAGTATCTTTGTGCTTTCCTATTTTCTCCAAAGAGACTGTTCCGTCGTACATTTCTAGCAAACCAGCAATTTCATCGAAAATCATGTTCTTCATTACCGACAACTCTATGTTATGGTAACGCAAACGAGGTATTTAGTAAACTTTCTGCTGCGGTGGTTTGTGAATTCCTTCCCTTGATTCCACAGTTATCTCCCATCTGTCTGTGACTAAACCACGAGATGTATACTTTATGAGGTGGAGCTAGCTATGTTGCGTCTCCAGGGAATTGTAATTGGAGATGTAGCTCTAAGAATGTGAAGTCAAGTCAAAAACACTTTAATCATCCCTGAATGGCAATTACAATACTGACAGGCATATTGATACGAATCACAATCAAAGACACAAGGTAGCTACATTTCATATTCAATGAGCTATGTTCAGTCACTGATGATTATGTGAATGCTTTTATATTGTCCACAATGATAATCCACACACTATAACCAGAATCAAGTACAGATCTGAATGAAAATTGATACAAAAAAATAGATATAGATCTATGCAGAATGGAACTCTCGATTGACTGACTTGAGATTGACTGACTAATTAGCCTACCAGAATTTCTACCGAAGCGTCAATGCAATATAGCCTCTATTCAGTTGTATATGTGTTATCCATCTAAAGTGTTGAATATGTCATTAATTTTTCACATGAATGCATGCGTGCGTGCGTGCGTGCGTGCGTGTGTATGTGTGTGTGTGCGTGCGTGTGTGTGTGCTTGTGAGTGGGGGGGTGGGGAGGATGGCGGGTGGTGGGTGTAAAGTTATACGAGCTTTGAAGGGAGCATAGTGTATGTGTGCCATCCAGAAAGTATTATGCTACTACGCTACATTGGTCCCTCAGCTGAGAGTATTTGCAGAGGTGCTGCACTGAAAGTATCCGAATTTCACCTATTTCTAACGCTCGTGTGCCAATGCCTGGGTCTCTGGCAAAGTTCATTTCAGTCCATTGGATGATGATGTGGATTACCCCTTTCTTTCGCTGTCTGCCTCTCCTTTCTCTCTTCGCACTGTACCTTGCACGATGCTCTTTGACAGACTGTTCCACCATGTTATGTGACCATAGTGACCATGTCAGTGTTCTCTTTTGGACCATTGCAAGAGAGAGGTCCATATATAAAGGTAAAGGTGTCCCATAACCTGTGTGGTCATAGGGGAGCAAGGCGTCAGAGACCTCAGCTTCTCTAGGGGCCAGCATGTTGAGGGCGGCGCCCATCTCCTCTCCCTCGCTGCTTTACCTGAACCTAAAGAAGGCAGGTACCCATTTACATCCGGGTGAACTGGGGGGATTGTACCGTAGCCAAGGTGCGCAAACGGTCACCCATCCAATTGGCTACGCTCGGCGCTGCTTAGCTTGACTGGGGAAAACGAGCACTCTGGACCACTGAGCTATCCCGTCCCGTCCATATAGATGTGTTTGTTTTTTAATTTTTATTTTATTTATTTGTACCACTTTATGTCACAGCAAATTTCTCTGCGTGAAATTCGAGTGCCAGTGACAACCCCTTGTTGCCGTGGGTTCTTTTACGTGCGCCAAATAATGATGTGTAACACACGGGACCTCGGTTTATCGTCTCATCCGAAAGATTACAACCCTGACCACCACTCAGGGTCTAATGGATGGGGAGAAAGTTTTGGGCCCAAACGGGATTCAAACCACCGCACTCTCCGACCCGGACTTTTCGCTTTCTAGGCAGGCGCGTTACCTCTAGGCCACCGATCCATATATATATATATATATATATATATATATATATATATATATATATATATTTGTATTTTATGTGATAGTGTGTATTGTGTGTGTGTGTGTGTGTGTGTGTGTGTGTGTGTGTGTGTGTGTGTGTGTGTGTGTGTGTGACGCTCCACCACGAAATGAGTCGCTTAGCACATTACCCAATTTTGCGCTAGAAACCATTAAAGGCAGATTGGGGTCAAGCTGTCAATTTTGAGATTTTGATTGATTATTAAACAATATCCGTTCATCTACCTTGTAATGAAATATGAAGGCATAAGTTTTATTCCTTTTGCTTTTGAATATGTTTTGAAAATACACAATCTCTCATTCTAACAACCCGTTACGAAAATAAACTCGCCCGTTTCTCATTTTGTCACAGCCTGCAGTCTATCATTTCAATTTGTAATAACTTTGCAGAGAGTTGTCCGATTTTCAATCAGTTTTTTTGCATTGGATAGCCCTTTTATTGCAGATTAATAACTTGTCAATAACTAAAATTTGACCTCAGGTGCAATGCGACTCCTATTGTGGTGGATCGTCCACACACACACACACACACACACACCACACACACACACACACAACACACACACATATATATATATATATATATATATATATATATATATATATATATATATATATATATATATATATATATATATATATATATGTGTGTGTGTGTGTGTGTGTGTGTGTGTGTGTGTGTGTGTGTGTGTGTGTGTGTGTGTGTGTGTGTGTGTGTGTGTGATACTATGTGCTTAAAAATACCAAGGTTCAAACAGTCCAGTGTCGGCCGTCGTTCTTTCACTATTTCTGGTCCATCTATCTGGAATGACTTTCTTTTGTCCCTTCGCCAAAGCCCTTTGTTTGACACTTTCAAATCCAATCTAAGACGCACTTATTTCCTACATCACACCTCACATATACCTCCCAGTTTCAACCTATCTACCGTTGGCCGCCACTCTTTCTCTGTTTCTGGTCCATCGGTCTGGAACGACCTTCCTCCCTCCGTCCGGCAAAAGCCTACTTATGACACTTTTAAATCCAACCTCAAGACACACTTACTTCAAACCTAAGATTTTCTCCTTCTGTTTCCATCTCTTACCTGTCCCTGCCTTCAACATCTACCTGCCAAAGTGTCTAACCTTTATAGGTGTGTGTGTGTGCGCGCGTTCGCGCGCGCGCGCGTACGTGCGTGCGTGTGTGTGTGTGCGTGTGTGTGCGCGCGCGCGTGCGTGTGTGTGTACATTCGAATTTGCTGAAACTGTAAATTGTTATTGATTGCTTGTGTGTTGTATAGGTCGAATGCAAGCGCTTTGATTTGTTTTTACATGATATAGCGCTATACAAATTCCAAGTGTTATTATTATCATATTTATTATTATTATTATTATTATTATTATTATTATTATTATTATTATTATTATTAATATACATCCCTATTTTCATTCAGTCTCCTCCATCTCCATCACTATGCGTTATCATGTGTGTATGATATGATGTGTGTGTGTGTGTGTGTGTGTGTGTGTGTGTGTGTGTGTGTGTGTGTGTGTGTGTGTGTGTGTGTGTGTGTGTGTGTGGTGTGTGTGTGTGTGTGTGGTGTGTGTACCAGCCTGAATATGAGCTGGTCATTGTGGATGGCTGAGGTATCTTCTTACAGTCATGGGGAGATAACAGTGTTATTCTTATAACTCTACAAATACACAACCCTGCTGCTCATTACAAATCCTACTATCAACAGGGGGAAGATACGACCAGTTATCAGAGAAAATACATGTTGATGTTTTCTTAACTTCCCCAAGCCATCTATTAAATCCGACTTCTTTTTTTTGACAAACCGGTAATTTTGTTCAGTCAGCCATGTTCTCCAATACAGTCTGTCATGATCGACAAGTCTTACAGCCGACACGAACTAAGCACCTCGAGACTTCTCTTCCTTGATGCGTTATTAATTCCTTCCCTTGATTTTATAGTTATTTCCCGTCTGTCTATGAATAAGCTATGAGGTATACTCACGAGACGTGAACTTCCTGAATGATTGTCATGTTTCTGAGGAGACCTCGTCAGAAATGTATGATTGAGAGATTGAGAGATGACACGAGAGAGAGAGAGAGAGAGAGAGAGAAGAGAGAGAGAGAGAGAGAGAGAGAGAGAAGACAGACAGACAGACAGACAGACAGACAGACAGAAGCAGAGACAGACAGACAGACAGAGACAGAGGGAGAGAGAGAGGCAGAGAGGCAGAGAGGAATACAGAGAGATACAGAGAGAGACAGAGACAAGGAGACAGAGATGGACACAGAGAAATATCAGATCAAATCAAATCCAAATCAAATCAAAATTTTATTTTCCAGATGGTACATTGAGTAAGCAATAAAGTTGCTTTTTTTCCATCTATTTATCTAAAAAAACAGAAACAAACAAACAAACAACAACAAAAATCCAAACAAACAAACAAAACCAAAAGATACAAAAATGAAACAAGGTAACAAACAAAATTTAAAAGATGAATTACAAACAAAAAAAATAAACAACCCCCCCAAAACAAAAAACAACAAAACAAAACAACACAAAAACAAACCACTTTAACAAAAAACAGAGAAGCTAAAAAAATACTAATAATACAATATAAAAAAAAAAATTAAGCAAGCCCACAGCAAGTACAACCAAGAAAACCCTATTCAAAAAATATTTAGGTACAGCATTGTTATAACTCATGAAAGCAACAACAACAAAATGAATTTTTTTTATGTAATAATAATAATAACAATAACAGTAATAACAATAGTCAAAATAGTATGATAATGATAATACATTGTAAGATTCACTCTTTCAATTAGGTTACACACACACACACACACACACACACACACACACACACGCACGCACGCGCGCGCGCGCGCGCGCGCGCGCGCTCGCATACACACACATATACACACACACGCATGCAACTCACTCACTCACGCACGCACGCACATACATGTCAAACACACACACATACACACATACACACACACATACACACACTAACACATACACATATACATACACATACACACACACACAGACACACACATACACACACACACACTCACTCACTCACACACACACACACTTACACAAGCATATATCCGCTCGCGCATATGCACATGAGGGTTTTTTTTTCTTCTTTTTTTTTTTAGAGTTATGGAGAAAAAAAAAGAATTATAAAAGTCAAGCAATTATGTCAGGTTACAATATCATCCATTCTACATTCATACTTTATGTAAATAAATAAATGAATAAATAAATAATCCCCAAAACAAGCAAACAAATTAAAAACAGAAAAAAACAGGAACAAACATCATAAGAATTGATACACAATATATCAACAAAATAAATGATGCAAATCATGACATTTTCATAAGAGGGGAGACGAAAAAAAGATAAAAAAAACAAAAACAAAGTTCAAAGGAAAACAAAAACAACAGCAACAACAAAAACCAAGCAAACAGATACACATATGCCCTCACGCGCGCGCGCGCCCAGGTTCGCGCGCATGTCATCAATAAATTTCATTTTAAAGGAAATATGTGTCTGGATTTTAGATTATTCATGTAACGGAACACATGGTAATCAATGCATACACACGGGGACTGGATGAAAAAAAGCACAAGAGCGCTTATTCCATTATCCTCCATATAAAAGAATAAATCAAATCAAAAATGATGGACATAGTTATTGAGCTTCCTTGAAAAGATTAATGAAAAAGTTTACACAGAATCACATTCGACACACACACGTGATTATTAATTAGGACATAAATGAAGAGAGGAGAGAGAGAGAGAGAGAGAGAAGAGAAGAGGAGAGAGAGAGGAGAGAGAGAGAGAGAGAGGGAGAGATGAGAGAGAAGAGAGAGAGAGGAGAGAGGGGGTCCGGGGGGGGGGGGAGACTACATAGTAAATTTTAAGCCTGATAATGATGCGTACATTTTCAGTTGACAAAGAGAGAGGGGGAGAGGGGGAGAGAGGGAGACAGAGGACAGACAGACAGCAGACAACAGACACACACACACACACACACACACACACACACACACACACACACACACACACACATACACGCACACGCGCGCGCGCGCGCGCGCGCGTGTGCACACACAGATGTGATAGCTTAGTGGTCAGAACATTGCGCTCGCAGTTTGACGACTCGAGTTTGATTCCCGTTGGAGTTAACATCAGTGCTGACTCCACTCTCCCCAAAAGTCTTTCGGATGAGACTGTAAACCGAGGCCCCGTGTGCGAACGCACGCAGAACATCTTGCGCACACGTTAAATCCTGTTCCGCTTTTCGTAAGAATAGGCCATTGTGTGCCAGTAGGAACAGATGACAATATTTACACAGCTGCATACACACGAGGACTGGATGAAAAAAAGCACATGAGTACTTATCCCATTATCCTCGATATAAAATAAAAGAATTAAAAAAAAACAAAAACAGACAGACATACAGAGACAGACAGAGAGGACAGACAGACAGACAGACAGACAGACAGAGAGAGACAGAGACAGAGACATACAAAGAATTGAAGATACGAGAGAGAGAGAGAGAGAGAGAGAGAGAGAGGAGAGAGAGAGAGAGAGAGAGAGAAGAGAGAGAGAGAGAGAGAGAGAGAGAGAGAGAGAGAGAGAGATTGATTTGATTTGATTTGATTTGATTTGATTTGATTTGATTTATTCTTTTATATCGAGGATATTACTGAGTGACATCTAGGAATAGAAATATTGGCAGCTTGTAGTATGATATCTGCTATTTCAGAGTACATTAGATCTATGTCGTAAGTATTTATGCACTCTGTATTGTAAGAAGAGAGAATGTAAGTAAACTTTTCCCAGTCAGCACGCTTATAATTATATTTTGAAACTTTGTCCTTTATAATATCCCACTGACATAATTGGTTACGGCAGGTTATAACAATAGGTAAATGATCACTGCCTAGAGTATCTGTATGCGTTGACCAATTGCATTCTGGAACTAGTGTCGGTGATACTAAAGTTAGCTCTATTGCTGATGCTCTGTGACTTGAGACATCAGGAATTTTAGTCACGCTGCCGTCATTCAACAAATACATACAAGAATCAATTACGTTTTCTATAAACCTGTTACTGGTGACTGAATTGCAACCCTTATCCCCAAATGGTAGATGTGGGTTAAAATCTCCACCAATAAGCCATTTTTTGTTATCTTGGAGATGATGGAGCCAATCTGTGTTAAGATCGTTAGGTCCTTTTGACAACTACAGAGAAACAATATTTAGTATTAAGTGATCATTAAACTTGACATGTGCTGCACATTAATGTAGATCTGGGATGTTACCAGGTATTGGTGGAGATTTCAAGTTCCTTCTTTTATGTAAATCGCTGCACTGATCTTTGCTAGACCTTCTACTTTCTGATGTATAGGAGGATAATAGTACCCTGGTAATCTTGATATCTTATTTTTCTTTACATTTAGGGATTTAGAACAAGGGCCTGATAATCATTTTTTTAAAAGATGGTGGATCAAATATGCCAGATTTGTGGAAATAGATCTTGCATTCCACTGCATGATTTTAACAGTATGCTTTTTCTTTGAGACCATTGTTTTAGTATGATAAGGAAAAAGAAGGCAAACCCCCCCCCCCCCCCCCCCCCCCCCCCCCCACAAAACAAAACAAACCTTTAAGAAAAAACAATAATATGAATAACATATATCTCACCCCCACCCCCAATACTTCCACAATAATTTTTTAACAGAAAATGTGGGCTAAAATTTCAGGACTGTCAAAACAACGGGACGGGCCGAGTTTACCATGGCCGTAGCCTAATAGACTGCCCTAAGTGATGACTGTTAACACCACTTAGGACCGTCTTGCAGTAGTACAACAGAGGGTAGATCAATGCTCTCATTTTTAGAACTGACTTTGGATTTGACGTCATGTGTTTTGCTTTGAGTCATAGAAGTGTTCTGAGACTGCCTTTGGGTTTTGATCATTTTCTTGTTGTTTTCTGTACCCACTGACCTTTTGTGTGGAGATTTAGGCCTAGGCATGTTGGTAGTAGCTGCTGGAATTGGTTCCGCTTGACGTTGCCTGGCGGCTGCAGCGTAGGTCAAGCAGGCACCACCAGCAGAGAGCGGAGAGGCAGGTAATGGTGGCTCGGTCTGTGTTCCATGCTCCTCTGAATTTCTGGGGCCGTATTGTGGTCCTGTTTCTTGTGCTCATCTGTGCTGCAGCCTGATGTCCGGTGGCTGAGATCAGTGAGGATCTTTTCCATTTTCAAAATTTTGCTGATTTTTTTCATGGAGCTAGACAACAAGCTTTTTTAGGCCTGCCATCTGGCTCTTTTCTTGCCAGTTACAGATACTGTTGTTCTGAGCCACTATCTTGTGAACATATTCTTTTTCAATGTTCAGTTCTAAATTCAGTTTTCAAAGAATATGGCATTAAAATTCAAAGAGAACCATTGGACGTAGTTTCGCGAAAACCGTTGATTACTGATGTTGCTAGGATTATTTCCAAGCGTTCTGTAAAATTTTTTATGGTAGGTGCTTTTTTTGTACCGTTTTGTTTGTTTAGTCTAATATCACCACGTGTGAATAGACTAAATTAAACTACAACAACAACAGATACTGTTGTCATGGGAGACTGTAGACACTGCTGGAATGGTTGATTTTTCATTGTCGTTTTTGGACATTCTCTCTTTTCTGATGGTATGCTTTGTAGTTGACTTCACTGCAGTAGCTTCAGATGTGAAGAAAGCTGCCCTCTGACGTCTTAGTCATCTTTCGCAAGGCACACTTGCGATTGCACACAGCGCTCAAATTTGGCTGCTGCTTCTGTGCACCATGTTGTGACGTCATGTCGTGTGTGTGTGTGTGTGTGTGTGTGTGTGTGTGTGTGTGTGTGTGTGTTATAGTCTGTTATAGGGGATGAATTTCATTTTATCATGGAATGTCTCCAATTTACACATTTAAGGCAAGATTTTATTCCTCAGCATTTTCGTCAACCCATGTCAAGTTATATTTTTTGCAGGCTGAGGAAATATAAATCTCGAAAAGTTCTTCTGTCTCTATCAAAATTCATAAGAGTTGCAGGTATTTTTTTGAAATTTGATTTGATGCCTTTAACCAGTGTAGATTGTGTCTTTTACAGAAACTTACATACCTTTACAAAAAATGTCCCGAGTCTTTAATATTGTTTATTATTTTGCGATGAATTCTTGCTTTCAGTTCCTGTTGATATTGATAATACTTTTGGATGTATTGCTGAAAGGTTTCTTTTCTCCTGTTGAACTTGTTTGTTATCCTCCATGCCCAAAAAGGGGTGAAAGGAATTAAATCTTAAATCTGGAATCGTGTGTGTGTGTGTGTGTGTGTGTGTGTGTGTGTGTGTGTGTGTGTGTGTGTGTGTGTGTGTTTATGTGTGTTTGAGTGTGCGTGTGTGTGAGAGAGAAAGAGAGAGAGAGAGAGAGAGAGAGAGAGAGAGAGAGAGAGAGAGAGAGAGAGAGAGAGAGAGAGACACTTTGAAACACTTTGAAACACTTTTATTAAGGGATAATATTGGCACACATAATGGCTTTTTTTACATACAGCCCTCAATCAAAGAAAATCATAACAATGAAAACAAATTAACAGCAAATTTATGGAAACACAAAAAACAGAAAAATAACATGAACAATCTTATCTATAAGACAGACAGAAGAGAGAGAGGAGAGAGGGGAGAGAGAGAGAGAGAGAGAGAGAGAGAGAGAGAGAGAGATTTTATTCATTTATTTATTTTATATCGAGGATTATGGAATAAGCACTCATGTGCTTTTTTACATCCAGTCTCCGTGTGTATGCAGTTTTGTAAATCTTGTCGTCTGTTCCCATCAGCACGCAATGGCCTACTCTTACGAAAAGTGCAACAGGATTTAACATGTACCCAAGATGTTCTGCGTGCGTTCACACACGGGAATACTTTCCCAAAAAAGTTTAAGGCTTTTCCAGTTTTCCATTATTGCGAATGACTGTCAATAATGGAAAAAGCCTCTCTCTCTCTCTCTCTCTCTCTCTCTCTCTCTCTCTCTCTCTCTCTCTCTCTCTCTCTCTCTCTCTCTCTCTCTCTCTCTCTCTCTCTCTCTCACACACACACATCATTAGCTAGCTTGTTAATGAATACTGAAAACAACGTAGGACTAAGAACGCAACCTTGCCTGACTCCTATTGGACATTCAAAAAATTATGATAATTGATTGTTTATTCGAATACACGATAATAATGAGTTATACATTGCTGACAGTGAAGCAAAGAATTTTCTTTTTACACCTTGACTTTTAATACAGTTCAAAAGTTTATCATGTTTAACAGAGTCAAAAGCTTTTCTGAAGTCAACAAAAGCCACATACAATTTTTTACCCTTCATGGACATACACTTTTGAACAATTGAATACAAACTAAAAATCTGGTCTATCGTAGAATATCTTTTCCTAAAACCTGCTTTGTATTCACAAATCAAGTGATTATTTTCTAACCATGAATACAACCTTGTGTTTAGTATAGAAGTATAGCATTTAGATAAGATACTAAGTAATGATACTCCCCTATAATTATCTACTAGCTCTGGATCCCCTTTCTTATAGATAGGAATGATAATGGCTTTAGACCAAATCTGTGGATATATACCTTTAAAGAATATAGTATTAAAAAGCTTGAATATAAACTTTCTAACTTCACTAGTTCCATTTTTTAGCATTTCTGCTGTAATTTTATCAATCCCACATGCCTTACCAGACTTCAGTTTATATATAGCTGTATTTATTTCTTCTTCTGTAATCTCTCTGTTTAGTTCATGATCATTGTCCAGTTACTACCTAATATTATGGATATCTTTATTTTGCTTTTCGCAGACGATGTTGCACTATTGTCAACAACCCCAGGAGGTTTACAACATCAATTAAACATATTAAAAGACTGCTGTAATGATTTATAGTTGAGCGTGAATATCGATAAAACTAAGGTGATGGTCTTTAGGAAAGGGGGGTTTCTTTCAAAACAAGAACAGTGGTATTACAATGGTATTAGGTTAGAAGTTGTGAATAAGTATTGTTATTTAGGATTCAGTTTTACAACAAAGATTAGCTGTAAATGGGGTACAGAACATTTAGTCACTAAGGGAAGAAAGGCAGTGATTCAGTTAAACAAAGTTTTTCATAGATATAAAGAAATGAATACTCGTACATTTTTCAAAATTTTTGATATTAAGATTCAGCCAATTTTATTGTATTCATCAGAAATATTATGGGGCATAAACAGATTAGAACATATTGAGAAAATTCATTTGATGGCATGTAAAAGATTTTTAGGAGTACCCGTAAGAACACCCAACAAGATAGTATACGGCGATTTAGGTAGATATCCACTCTATGTCAACTCATGTACAAATACCATAAGGTACTGGTTAAAACTTTTGCAATTGAATCAAAATAGAATATCATATCATGCTTACTGCATGCAGTTAGAGTTAGATAGGAATGGTAAGTCTTGTTGGATTTCAAAAATAAGGGAAATTTTGTGTGCAACAGAGTGTCCGGGATGTAAAAGCTTTTGTAGGTATGTTTAAACAAAGATTAGTGGATATTTTCATTCAAGAATGGGGTTGGACTATAAGAGATAAAGAAAGATATGATATTTATAGATCGTTTAAAACTATTTTTGCAAAAGAGCAGTATTTGAACTCCATAGATGTCTATTGTTTCCGTGTAGCAATTACGCAAGCAAGGTTTAACGTTTTACCTCTTAATAATAATGTGTATAGATACAGTGATAATATTCGAGACAGATTGTGTCCATTTTGTAAAACGAAAATTGAAAATGAAGCCCACTTTCTACTAGAATGTTGCATGTACACAAGCTTGAGGGAAGTTTTTAAGCAATTGTATAAATGTACCATTACCAGATCTGCTCAGAGTAGCAAATGATGAGTACATGCATGGTTTGTCCAGATATATCTTTCATTCTATTAACAAAAGGAAAACAATGTTGTCTCAGGCAGTTTATTGAATTACTGTTATTTTTTATATGTATTCAATATACATGAATTTTCCCAAACACAATAGTCTTTATGTGATTAGGTTATGGTTGATTTGAGATTTGTAATCGGGAAAAAGAGTAAATGTGTGTTTTTCTTTTCTTTTCTTTTTTCATCAGTGATAAATCATGTCTTATTTGTGCATTTACTTCATAAATGATATGGAAGAACGTATTGGTACACCCCAAGCCCAGCCAATGTATTGTGGTCCAAGGCCAATGTACATTAAATCATTTCAGTGTTCTCTCTCTCTCTCTCTCTCTCCTCTCTCTCTCTCTCTCTCTCTCTCTCTCTCTCTCTCTCTCTCTCTCTCTCTCCAGTTTTGTCATCTGCAGTCAACTAACCGTTGACGAAAATTTCTTATAAATGCCTTTACACTTCCCACACCTTGATTCATCCACACATCACCAAAGCCATTTTCATGCAAACAGATACGTACATCAGTTATCCAGTTTTTCTTACCCTTATTATCTAAATCATATAACATTTTATATGCTTTGAAAGGTAATATTGTTTTCCCCATTTCCAAAATTTTGAGCCAATAACGAATACATTGAACAGCAGAGTTAATGTGCATTGGAAATCTTTTGGTTTTACCATATATAAGGTCGTAGATGTGCGCATGTCAACCACCAAGAACTTTTTCAGAGCAAATAAATGTACAGATTCACGGAGAACTGCAGCTTTGCTCTACCCCCAAAACTCAGAACCATACTGTACAACAGGTCAGAGTCAAATATTTTCAAAAAAATTTTATGGATGAGTTGTTAAGAGTGAATAGTCTTTTCATTACACAAAATAAAGCATTTTTTGCTCTGCTAGCCAGATCCTTACAAGCTGAAACAAAACTAAGGCGAGTTGTAAAATAAACTCCCAAATACTTATATGCATTAACAACAGGCATTACAGTATTATCATAAACCGACCTCTCCCTGGCACTCAAAAATCCACCCTTCCTAAATACAATAATATTACTTTTTTATGCTAACCTTTAACTGTAGCGAAGCTGCGGCATGCTGTAAATTTTTCAATTGAGTTTGCAGGCCTATAACAGTCTCTGACAACAAAATAATGTCATCTGCAAGTAAAAGAATAAACAGTTCAAATGCATCACAAGGAATAGTAGCACCATGTCTTCCTTTATCTACTACTTCTAATGCCAGCTCATTAATAAAAAGAGAAAACAATACAGGACTGCATACATCACCCTGTTCCACTCCTGCCATGCAGTTAATAACATCTGTCAAAGCAGCACCACACCTAACTCTACATTTTACATGTTCATACATGGCTTTATTACATGAATATAATTTACCGCTTATACCATTCTTAGATAAAATAGGCCAAAGTAAACTTCTATTTATCGAATCAAAGGCTTTCTCGAAATCAATGAAAGCCACATATGATTTTTGGTTATTGGAAAATTTTTCTGCACTAGGGCTAACAATGTAAACATATGATCTATTGTTGAGTACCCTTTTTTTAAATCCAGCTTGAATGTCGCCTGTAATATCATTTTCATTTACCCATTCTTGTAATCTATGATTAGTAATTGTGCTGAGCAGTTTACTACTGATATTGCTAGGAGAAATGCCTCTATACTTATTAGGATTATTATTATCTCCCTTATTATAAAGTGGTAACACAATAGATTCTGTCCATGCTTCTGGAAATAAGCCATTGTCAAACAAAACATCAAAAAAGCTTTGTGAAAAACCGCAAAATCTGTTCGTTGTAGTTTTTATACACCTCACCAACAATACCATCATGCCCAGAAGCCTTGTGGTCTTTCAGTTTTCTTATTGCGTACAGTACTTCTTCTTTAGATATTGGTCGATTAAAAGAACTGTTACTTTCAGCATATGTCTCCTCAATTACATTTTCATTACTTATCTCTTTATCTAGCAATGATTTAAATTGCTGAAACCGGGTGTCAAGACATGTTATTTATAGGCAATTTCATTTTGATAGAGGTCCTGTGGATTAGTTAAGTCTGTCCCGAGCCATAAGGCTCATCAGGCCGGTGCTTATCCCGGTTTCTGTGGCGTTAAGCGACTGAGAGTCATAGACTCCCCCCTGGATAGGACGCCAGTCTATCGCAGGGTTAACCCCAACACAAGGTTGGTACCCCTTTTACACCTGGGTGGGGTGAGAAAATAGCCGTAAAGTGCCTTTTCCAAGGGCACAACGCCATAGCGGAATAGCTGGGATCGAACCCGCAACCTTTAGATTACGAGTACAACGCCCTAACCACTAAGCCACAGCGGCGGCTGGTCCTGTGGATAGTATCCCAAAATTCTTTCTGATCATGTATGGAATTTACAAGTTTATCTAAGAACAGAGTATTAAACTGTTTCTCTTTTCTCCTCAACAGATATTTATATTCCCGTCTAACTTTTGTATATTCATTACGAACTTGGGCATCCAAATTACGTCTATCTTTTATTCAATAACCTTCTCACACGTCTTCTGTTGAGAAAACATTCCCTGTCAAACCAACTACCTGACTGCTTATGGTTATTTACAGACACACACTTCGTCATACATTCCGCACACTCTTTTATACTTTCATTAAACATATCTAATGCAGCATTAATATTAAAATCATTCAAACCCATAGCAGTATTATTTTTTGTGAACTATGTCTGAACTAAGAAAAATAGCAATATGTTTGATTTTTATAGATTATTTTGTAATTCACATCAGATGAAGGCCTATTTGATTTCAGATATGGACAGGCATTTGAAAATTGTGACCACAAGGTATCTCAAGTTAGGTATCTCAAGTCCAGCCACACATCCCTTTCGATATAGAAATTGTAATGAGAATAATTTGATATGTCCCCTTCGTAAAAGTGTACACGATGATGAGGTACATTTAGTTCTATGCTGTCCACTCCTTAAGGAACTCGGGGAACAGTTTATTTCACCTAAATATTATCGACAGCCTTCTATGTTTAAATTAATTCTGTTGATGTCGTCTTCAAAACATAACGATACTTGAAACTTGTCTCAATTCCTTCACAAAGCTTTTAAGCTGAGAGAAATAGTATCTTCATAGTTAACTATTGTGACTCTGAAATTGTTGATTGTTTACCTCGTTTGAATGTTTTGATGTTGTGGGTTTCTTGTTCATTTTCCCCTTCATTAAGGGCTATGACCTAATGAATAAACATCCGAATTCGAATCTCTCTCTCTCTCTCTCTCTCTCTCTGGGAATTGGTTGTAAAAAAAAATCACATGAGTGCTTATTCACTATCCTCAAAATAAAAGAATTTGATTTGATTTGGTTTGATTTGTTCTCTCTTTCTCTTTCCATATATATGCATGTGTATGTATCAGTTGTTTTACTCTTTTTATACTTTCCGTTGTTTTACTTTCTCTTTACATGTCTATCAGTCGTTGTACTCTATATGTCTGTCTGTTGTTTTCCTCTCCACACTGCAGACCCTTGTCTCTATGTGTCTGTGCATGTGAGCATGGCATTGCTTGCACATGCACGTAGGTGTGCACATGTGACTGGGTGTATAGTGAATGTACGATGAATAAAAAAAAAAAGAAAGAAGAAAATCAATTATATATGATAAAAAGTCGAACTATGACATCTCTCTCTCTCTCTCTCTCTCTCTCTCTCTCCTCCCCTCTCCTCTCCTGGAGTTAAAAATCGACAAGTCTGTAAGTGAGATGTGGTCAATACTCTATTTTGGGATGAGAAATACTGCTCGCTGCCCTGTGGTCTCCCATACTCATTTACTGCCTTCATCCCTCCCTCCCCTCTCTCTTCCTCCCCCCCCCTCCCCATTTCTGTATGGAGATCAGCGTGGAGAAGAGGATAAGGGAGAACTGGGGGACTTAGTGGTGAGGATGGGGAGACAGATACACAGAAGACACCGTGCAGAGGAGGCAGCTTAGCCTAGTTGGTAGACCATCATGTTTATGACCTAAAGGTAACTGAAGGTAGGCTTCAAATCTTCACTTCTCCGAAATTAGAATGAGGCTATCTTAATGGTTGGCAAAAGCGGTGGCATTCGCAAAAATCTTATCATTAGTAAACCTTGGAGTTCTAGCCGAGGAATGAACAAATGTCTCCACTGAGCTGTCCATGCAATCCTGAAAAACTATCAAACCCTCTGTTTTCCTCGTCACTGTGACTTGTCAAAATCGTTTTAAGTTTTAATGAGTATGTGACGAGTTTTACCCGCCAAAAAGCAAATTCTGGACAAATACTTCGGAAACATTTCACACGCATGCAAATCTACTATCACTCCACACTTTGGAAACTTTGATCATAACGCAGACCACCTCATCCTGCATACAAACCTAGAATAAAAAACCGAATCTGTGACGAAAGCGCGTGAGAAAGTATGGACAAATGAGTGTGTGTGAGGTGCAGTTGAAAGGTTGCTTTGAATGTACGGACTGGGATTCGTTTTTTGACAGTAGTGAAATCGGTGACGAAGCCGCAAATGATGTTCATGCCTATATCTCGTTCTGTGAAGACGTGACTGTGCCCCAAAAGGAGGTAGAAATATTTCCTAAAAACAAACCATGGTAACAAAATCTCGGAGAGGATCCATTAACAGTAAGAAAATTGCCTTTCAGAGTAGTAATGAAATGGTTTGGAAAACAGATCAAAAACAGGTGCAAAAAAAGGAATTCGGAAAGGTAAACTGTCAAACAAAATGTTGAAGAACAATTCCAAATGGGAAATATGGCAACACTTAGAGGGGAGTGAAGGTGCTATCTGGCCAGGCAAAAACAAAATCGACAATACCATCACTGACAACCAAAAAAATAATATAACTTTGCAGAGGAACTAAACCACATACTATTAATTTGTCCAGTTGTCTAAAATCACTTGATGTGAATACAGACCTTAAACTTACAATACCACATTCCATTATCACTTTGGAAGGGATAACCTCAATTTAAAAAAAAAAAAACTTTTACTGAGCTGCAGAAAAAGAAAATGCACGAGATAGTTAATATTGAAGATGATTCAAATTATAAAGTGGATGCTAAAGCAGGGTTCGCACAGGTCCCTAAAAAGCCCTAAAAAGCCCTAATTTTGGGAAAGTCAAAATAGGGCCCCTAAAAAGCCCTAAAAATGAGACATACGGCCCTGGAGGCCCTAAAAAGCCCTAAAAATGGGAGTCATGTGTGAATTTTTTTTTAAAAGGCATATAAAAAAAATTATTCAAAATTAAACTTTGGAGAAATGAATGCGAGAAGGGTATCCGAAGATCGTATATCGCCGAGAGAATGCATGTCGTCTGCTACTCGCGTGGCGCCACCTATTTCGTAAAGGGAGGTAATAGTAATTGCTTCCCTTGGAAATGTTTTCGCTTTGCTTCCGCCATTTTGTTGACACACAAAGCCGGTGCTTGTCGGACTCTTCATTGGAATTTCATTGATAAAGGACGGTGCGCAACCTTGTGATTTATCGGAGCTGATACCATGGGAAAAGTTACCTTCAGTGATGTGTGGCTCGACCATGAAGAGTACAAGGAATGGATTCGGCGGGACTCGGACAAATACAAAGCGTACTGTACGATTTGTAGAAAGTGTATCGAGCTTGGAAAGATGGGAGAGAGAGCTCTTTCATCGCATCAAAAGAGCAAAAAACATTGCATGCTGGTGAAGGCTAAGAAGCCTGCGGTCCCAATTAGCCAGTTCTTCAGCAGCCGTGAACAGGAGACTCGCCAAGACAGCCATCCTTCGACCCAAACACCCTCCACGTCACGTCCATCGGCTGTATCAGTGGCCGTAACCTCGGATGTTTTAAAGGCTGAGATACTGTGGACCATTAAGTCTGTGAGTAGCCACTACAGCTACAAATCGTGTGAGGGCAGTTCAGAGCTGTTCACAGCAATGTTCCCGGACAGTGACATAGCTGCTCGTTTCAAGTGTGGCGAACGCAAGACAGCCTACCTGGCGACTTATGGAATTGGGCCACACTTTACGTCACAGCTGAAGCAGAAAGTAAAAAAAGAGACTGCATACGTTCTGCTGTTTGACGAAAGTCTGAACCGGGAAATGCAGGAAAAGCAGCTGGACATTCACGTCAGGTTTTGGGACAATGAGTTGGTGACAACTTGTTACCTGACCTCAGAATTCCTCGGACACGCATCTGCCAATGATCTCTATGATCAACTGGAACCCATTGTGTGCGAGTTTGGACATCGTAAGCTGCTGCAGCTGTCCATGGATGGCCCCAATGTCAACTGGAAACTATACAGGTAAGCATTTTTTTTTTTTTACCTTTTTTAAAACTTTTTTTTTAAACAGGTAAGCAGTAATTTTTTTCCTCCACTGACCCTGCCTTTTTCACATTCTAATTCATTATTTTCTTTATGAAGTGACTTTTTTCCTTCAATAAGGTGTGTCTGTGAAAATTGTGTGTGCTTCAAAGCATGTAATTTCTTTGCAATTACTCCAGATTCTCTCTAATGACCTCAAAAGAAGCAGAGGACTTGTGACAAAAGAAAAAATGGGTAGAGATGACTTTGTGAAGAAATATTTTTTGTTGTTAAAATGAAATGTGTATATTTGTGTATATTGTGACAATGACTGTACATATCCATGCATGTCAATTAGTGAGTGTTCTACACTTCCACTGTCACTGCTCTCAGCCTGCGAGTGTCAGATGAAGTAACCAGTGACAGTCTGTATTGAACGAAGCGAAAGGAAATTATACATAACATGTGTTAAGCTGACTCTGACTGGGACATATGATCTGGAAGTGGAAATTTAGTTAGGTTTTTTTTTGTTTTTTTTTAAATTTTAAAGTAGGTATCATAGCTTTTTAAACAGTAACCCAAATGAATTTTTATATACATTGTTATACATTGTTATTGTAGGTCTAAACTTTATATAGAGTATTCATCATAATTTTCCTGCCAGCCTGAAAGAAAAGTTCCTTTCTAAATCTTTATAGATTATACAGTGTCTGTGATATCAGACAGGATGTCTTGAAGTGTTTAAATGTGAGTGGTTTCAGTTCTTGAAGCTGGACAGTTTAGTTACAGCTTACTGACCAGAGATTAGCTTTTTTTTCTTTTTTTTAATGGGTCAAACTTGATTTGGTACAGGTCCATTGAAGATGAAATCGAGAAACAGACAACTCGCAAAATGCTGCAAACAGGGAGCTGTGGTCTGCACATTGTACACAACGCTTTCCGAAGTGGATGTGAGGCATCTGGGTGGGATGTGGAGGGTTTACTGTCAAGCCTTTACCACCTGTTCAATGATGCTCCAGCCAGGCAGGAAGATTTCCTGGACATCACTGGCAACAACACTCTCCCCTTGAAATTCTGCAAACACAGGTGAGAGAGAGAAAGAGAGAGAGAGAGATGTGTGTGTGTGTGTGTGTGTGTGTGTGTGTGTGTGTGTGTGTGTGTGTGTGTGTGTTGTGTGTGAGAGAGAGTGACTGACTGAGTGAGAGAGGGGAGGGAGAGAATCTTTGAATTAATTTATCTGTTTAGTGAGGGAAATAATAAGCTCATATGGCTTTTATCCATCCGGCACTTAGTAACGAAAAATGAAAAATAAAAAGTCAAACTAAGAAAAAAGTTCAGATCTGTAAGAGAATCACTGTTGTAGTAATATCCATAGAAATGACAAAAAAAAACCCACAGAAGAAACAGCAACAAAAAGTTGAACAGAAGTAATCAGTTTTTCAGAAGTATTTAAAGGCAAATGACAATGATATTAATGATGTGGGGATGATGATGATAGTACTGATTGTAATAAAAACAAAAAGGAATGCAAGAAACAGGAATGATTAGATAGGAGAGAAAAGTAGGAACAGGTCAGAGAGAGGAAGAGCTATCAAAGTAGCAGTGAGAGAGTAGCTAGGGAGCACAGAGAAAGAGAGAGAAGGAGAGAGAGAGGCTTTGGGGAGGGAGAATGGGGGAGATCTGAGTAACACTGTGTTTCATAAGAAGTGAACTAGAATTGAGATGCCGCCGCTGTAGTCTAGTGGTTAGGGCGTTGGACTTTTAATCTAAAGGATGCGGGTTCAATCCCAGCTTTCGGCTATGGCGTTGTGCCCTTGGAAAAGGCACTTTATGGCTATTTTCTCACCCCACCCAGGTGTAAAAGGGGTACCAACCTTGTGTTAGGGGATAACCCTGCGATAGACTGGCGTCCTATCCAGGGGGGGGGAGTCTATGACTCTCAGTCGCTTAATGCCACAGAAACCGGGATGAGCACCGGCCTGATGAGCCTTAGGCTTGGGACAGACTTTAACTTTAACTAGAATTGAGATAGGCATGGTCTGTTAACTCAAGGCAGAGCCAGGTATTGTGGGTTTGAATCCTGGAAACATTCAGATTTTTTCTCTGGTTTAAAGAGAAAAAAAAACAACCCTGGATTGGGAGGGTATCAGGTTGAAATACCAGCACTGCTCAGCCTTGGCAGAGCTGGGCATTTAGCTAGTATGAAATAAGTGGCCAAAAAATTGTAAACTGCTCTATTTTTCAGGTGGGTGGAGAACATCAAGGCAGCTGAACGAGCACTAGCTCTGCTGCCCCACATCGTGGAGTACTGTACTGCAGCCAAGGGAAAGAAGGTGACGTGCCCCACTTGTCATTCTTTTACTGTGGTCCAGAAGGCAATCCAGGACCCCCTCATCACAGCAAAACTCCACTTCTTCCTTATGGTTGCAAAGGAAATAGAACCCTTCCTGAGAATGTACCAAACTGACAGGCCCATGCTCCCTTTTATAGGCCAGGATTTAGGCCTTCTCATAAAGAGTCTCCTAGAGAAATTTATCAAGCCAGAAGTCATGGGAGAGAGGAGCAAATCTATGGCTGCATTGGTGAAGATTGACACAACAAATAAGTCTGACTGGAGAGACACGTCCCAGGTGGCAGTTGGCTTCAGTGCAGAACGTCAGCTGCTGAGGAGCAATAAATCGTCCGACCGCCAGAAATTCGAATTCCGCAGCAGTTGTAGGGACTTCCTCATTGCCGTGACAAAGAAATTGCTGATGACTGCCCCAATCATCTACCCTTTGGTGAGATGCCTATCATGTTTGGACCCCAGAGAGCTGGCAGCTGTGGAGAAAAAAGCCCAGAACATGAAAAAATTATCGAAGATCCTGAACATCATGGTGGAGGCAAGGAGGGTGGAGGAATCTGTCTGTGACAGAGTTCTTGGCCAGTTTTCAGCCTTCATTGAACTTCTCCAGACAAATGAAGGTTTAAGGAGCAAGTTCACCGAATTCTGCCCCTCAGATAGAGGTGTGCAGAGTTGATACACTTCTACACTCCTGCCTTGCAGGGGCTGACAAGACCACTGAGCTGTGGGGTGTGGTGAGTCACCTGTTGCTGCTGTCACATGGACAGGCAACAGTTGAGAGGAGTTTTTCCTTCAACAAGGAAGTTTCTTGTGAAAATCTTGCAGGGAACTCTCTCATTGCAAGAAGGCATATAGTCCAGGAGGTGAGGAGATGTGGTGGGGTGGCAAATATTCCAGTGACAAAAGAGTTGCTTTTGTCAGCTTCATCAGCTAGGGCCAAGTACCAGCGCTATTTAGAAGACCAAAAAAAGGAAGAAGCATCTAAAAAACAAGGGCAGAAGAGAAAACTACAAGAAGAAAAAGTGACATGCCTGAAGGCAAAGAGAGCCAGAATTGAAGAAGACATTTCTTCTTTAATAAAACAGGCTGACAAACTGTGTGATGAGGCTGAAGAGAAAAGTACCTTGACACTTTTGTGCCAGGCAAATGCCCTGCGTGCAAAGGCAAAGGAAAAAAAAGCCTTGCTGCCACCTCTTGATCAAGAGATTGAAACAGAACAACAGAATTTGAAAGACGGGCTGTGAGGTTATCTTAGTAGTTTGTACTGTTGGACTTTTGTCATACCATTAGTTGGTGTGTGAAGATTGGACTTTCATCATATCAGTAGTTTGATTGTGAGGATTGGACTTTCAGCATACCATTAGTTTGTGTGTGAGGATTGGACTTTCACCATATCATTAGTTCGTGTGTGAGGATTGGACTTTCACCATATCATTAGTCTGTGTGTGAGGATTGGACTTTCATCATACCATTTGTTTGTGTGTCAGGATTGGACTTTCATAAGTATCATTAGTTTGTGTGTGAGGATTGGACTATCACCATATCATTAGTCTGTGTGTGAGGATTGGACTTTCAGCATATCATTAGTCTGTGTGTGAGAATTGGACTTTCATCATACCATTAGTCTGTGTGTGAGGATTGGACTTTCCCCATATCATTAGTCTGTGTGTGAGGATTGGACTATCACCATATCATTAGTCTGTGTGTGAGGATTGGACTTTCAGCATATCATTAGTCTGTGTGTGAGGATTGGACTTTCACCATACCATTAGTCTGTGTGTGAGGATTGGACTTTCACCATATCATTAGTCTGTGTGTGAGGATTGGACTTTCATCATACCATTTGTTTGTGTGTCAGGATTGGACTTTCATAAGTATCATTAGTGTGTGTGTGAGGATTGGAGTTTCAGCATATCATTAGTCTGTGTGTGAGGATTGGACTTTCAGCATATCATTAGTCTGTGTGTGAGGATTGGAGTTTCAGCATATCATTAGTCTGTGTGTGAGGATTGGAGTTTCAGCATATCATTAGTCTGTGTGTGAGGATTGGAGTTTCAGCATATCATTAGTCTGTGTGTGAGGATTGGACTTTCAGCATATCATTAGTCTGTGTGTGAGAATTGGACTTTCATCATACCATTAGTCTGTGTGTGAGGATTGGACTTTCCCCATATCATTAGTCTGTGTGTGAGGATTGGACTATCACCATATCATTAGTCTGTGTGTGAGGATTGGACTTTCAGCATATCATTAGTCTGTGTGTGAGGATTGGACTTTCACCATACCATTAGTCTGTGTGTGAGGATTGGACTTTCACCATATCATTAGTCTGTGTGTGAGGATTGGACTTTCATCATACCATTTGTTTGTGTGTCAGGATTGGACTTTCATAAGTATCATTAGTGTGTGTGTGAGGATTGGAGTTTCAGCATATCATTAGTCTGTGTGTGAGGATTGGACTTTCAGCATATCATTAGTCTGTGTGTGAGGATTGGAGTTTCAGCATATCATTAGTCTGTGTGTGAGGATTGGAGTTTCAGCATATCATTAGTCTGTGTGTGAGGATTGGAGTTTCAGCATATCATTAGTCTGTGTGTGAGGATTGGAGTTTCAGCATATCATTAGTCTGTGTGTGAGGATTGGACTTTCCCCATATCATTAGTCTGTGTGTGTGGGAATTGGACTTGCAGCACACCATTAGTTTGGAGTTCTGCTGTCTGAGGATTTTAGTTCATTGTTGTATCCATGATTGAAAGACATTTTTCACTAGAAAAACTCAAAGTTGTGTCAGTATCCACCATGCAGTTTCACACAAAGTGACTTTGCTCAAATGACTGTTTGAGGTTAGTATACATGTGTAAGGAAAGGTGTATTTAGGGTGATATTTATACATTTGATGCCCCGCGGCTGGGCCCTAAATTTGGATTAAAAGGCCCTAAAAAAGGCCCTAAAAAGCCCTAAATTTGGTTCCACCCAGTCTGTATGAACCCTGTAAAGAAGTTAGAGAAGTTAGATTGAACGGTGATGATAATTGTAGAAATACTGATGATTTTTCTTTGCACAACACAAATGTTTAGAGATTTTCAGGTTGATTTCAAGAGTGTCATGTGTTGTTTGCATGGAAAGCACAGTGTGTGGATTTTGTATGACGCTGTGAGCTTCTTGTTTTTACACTGTCGCTTTTTTTATCAACTACTCTGATTAGAGAGAGAAGAGAGAGAGAGAGAGAGAGAGAGAGAGAGAGAGAGAGAGAGAGAGAGAGGTGGTGTGTGTGTGTGTGTGTGTGTGTGTGTGTGTGTGTGTGTGTGTGTGTGTGTGTGTGTGTGTGTGTTGGAATGCATGCTACTATCATAACAACAAAATAAGAAACACTTTTTTGTCTGGGATTGGCATTCATTTTTTAATAGATAAAGACAGCTGTTACTGCGTGTTGAAAACGACAGCATAAAAATACATTTTAAACCACTAAAATGACATGACAAAATATAGCTCAACCTAGAGTATGATTAGCAATGACTTGCTTGCTATTACCAGGAACCCCCCCCTCTCTCTCTCTCTCTCTCTCTCTCTCTCTCTCTCTCTCTCTCTCTCTCTCCCTCCCTCTCCTTCCCTCTCCCTCTCTGCCTCTGATTAAATCAGAATCTAATTGTCGTAGAACACAGGCTGATGAAGAAAGTAGACAGAATTACATACTTTATGATAATTTCCCCATCTTTTTCACTAAGAGGGAATGACTTGTAATCAGTTAAAATTGCAAATAAAAACAAACAGAGCTACAGCTTTTATTATTTACAAACAGAACTATTCTTGAAGTATCGCAAAACAGAGAACTGAACGATTTAGAATTTTCTACAAAAATGTTCATGCCTTGGCATAATTTTCTGAAGCAGATACATTTTCTTTTTGCACTCATAAAATTTCTTTCAAGTACCATGTAGATTTCTTTCAAGTACCCTTATAAAAATGTCTTACAGTTACCTAATTACATTTCTAAAAAATATATTTCAGGTACCCTCATAAAATGTTTCTTTAAAGTACCCTATAAAAGTGTCTTAGGTGTACCTTTATAAAAATTTCCTTCAAGCACCCTTATCAAAGTTTCTTACCAATACCCCTATATAATTTCTTTCAAGTACCTTATAAAAGTCATTTCACGTACCTTACAAAAAGATTTCTTTCAAGAACCCCTATAAAATTTCATACAAATACCCTTAGAGCTTTTCTTTCAAGTACCCTTATAAAAATTCTTGCAAGTACCATTATAAAAGAAAATCAGTACCCTTATAAGATTTATTCAAGTACCCTTATAAAAAAAAAAGTTCCTATAGGTACCCTTCTATAACCTTTCAAGTACCCGAAATTTGTGTGAGGGTATTTGAAAGGTTCTAGAAGGGTACCTATAAGCAGCATTTTTTTCAAGAAGCCTTGTAAATTTTCTGTCATTTGTCTTTATGCAGATTTCTTACACATACCATTATTACATTTCTTACAAGTTTTTCTCTGACTGACGTCCTTAACCATAGTGGAACATGCATTATGAATGATATAATAGCATGCTATTCACAGAAAAGGTTTCTAGATTTTCAATAGTACTACTAGAGGACACTTAGCCAATCCATTCAATTAGGTGTAAAGCCACAGATGAATGATCATACACAGAGAAGGTGGTTTATTACCTTTTGAAAAAAAAAGGTTTGTGCTGGTTTTAACACTGATTTATACACGCATACAAAAATGAAATAAAACAACAAAAAACAACTACACCCTCCTCCCCCCCCCCCCCAATTCTGTAAAGAACCAATAGAAAATGACAGCAAGTAGCCAGCCAGGCCAAGCAGGCACTGTCTCCAGCGTCACTGAAAGATAAAACAGGTAATGCTCAGTGCAGTGTAGTGTAGTGGTCACTCAACCTCACCCAGTCTTGCCATGTAGGTCCCCATTGGGAAAACTTATCGCAAACAAAACAGGATCGATGTTTTCCTCTTCACGGCTGTAACATTGGCAAACCTTTCTCCTGTCCTTACGTCGTCTGCTTACAAAGCTGTTTTCAACATAAAACAAGTCGTTAATAAGACCGTGAGCCAGGTAGACCTGGCAGTGAAAGCCATGGATGTATACAAAATGATTCATGGACTTCTTTACTTGAAGCAGCGCGAAAGCACTGTGGTGACGAACCATGAACAAAACGCTTTTTTTAACCATGTTTAAAACATGTACTGAATAGCGTACAGTGAACTGCAGGTGCGTGATTAACCTACTGTTAGTGCATTTCTCTTGATCTGCGTAGTCCGTCAGTAGCTGAATGAGTTTGTTGAAGATACCTAGGTTGCTGTTGCTGTCCTCAAATCTCCTGCATGGGGTGGCCTTGATCGTCCTTGCCTTGGCTTCCTGAAGTGCTTGTTGAATAGCATCAGACTTGGGAGGTTTCATCCCTAGCAATATAGACATGCCACTCTTATGAAGGCTATTCACACTGCCTGTGAGAGCATGCACCCACTCATTTAGGAGAGAACACTCTATGTTGGTGTCGGCTATGTATGCTATGTGGCTGAACAGTTCTTCCTGAAGATGCTCCACTGAGGAGTGCTCTCTCAGTGTACTATCTGTGGGGAGTGCTCTCTCAGTGTACTTTCTGCCTGTGGGGAGTGCTCTCTCAGTGTACTTTCTGTCTGTGGGGAGTGCTCTCTTGGTGTATTTTCTGCCTGCGCTTCCATGGTACTCCTTTGTTAGGTGCCCGCCAGTGGGTTGTTTCTTTCTTTCCACTATGTCAAAAACCAAAAGTCTGCTGCTTTAACTTCAGCACTAGTGTCTCTGTCCTTCACTGGGACTAGAATGCTGAGAAACAGCACTGAGCACATCTATATGTGTGACTGAAGCTTCATCTGAAGGGTGGTCACATGAGGGAAGGGGTGAAGGAAACAGAAAGGGGTGGGAGGGGGGACAAAGGAGTGGGTGCGGTGAGGAGACAGGACAAAGTCAGGAAAGAAGTCTCTCTCTCTCTCTCTCTCTCTCTCTCTCTCTCTCTCTCTCTCTCTCCTCTCTCTCTCTCTCTCTCTCTCCACCTACCTACCTACCTACCTACCTATCACCACACACACACACACACACACACACACACACACACACACACACACACACACACACACACACACACACAAAAGTGCAGGGGGTGGGGAAGGTGCGTTGGGTCAGTGCTAGGTGTATAGCATGGAAAAGGGGGGGGGTGGGGTGGGGTGGGGGATGGGTGTCAGAAAGAGGAGAGCACTGCCTCACAGTTGCTATGATGTGACGTGATTCACTCTCCCATCCCTAAGCTTTTAACAGCACACTGCAGAAAGACCAAAACAAAGCGAATAAAAAATAATGTCCAAGTCGTTGCTGCTTCTGTTACTACTGCTTCTTTCACTGTTGCTGCTATTACTGCTGCTTCGGTTACTGCTGCTGTTTTAGTAGTTATTGTAGTAAATAGTAGTAGTAGTAGTAGTAGTAGTAGTAGTAGTAGTAGTAGTTAGAAGCAGCAGCAGCAGTAGTAGTAGTAGAGGCAGCAGCAGCAGTAGTAGTAGTAGTAGTAGTAGTAGTAGTAGTAGTAGTAGTAGTAGTAGTAGTAGTAGTAGTAGTAACACCTATCTGTGCCATCTTTGCAAAGACAGCCAAGATTAGCAGCAACAGAAGTAATAGCAGTAACGGAAGTAACAGCAGCACAAATAACAGCAGCAACAATAATAGCTGGAACAGAATAGCAGCAGCAGTAATAGCAGAGGCAGTAATAGCAGAAGCATTTCTAGAGCGCTGAATCTTGCAAAGCAACCAAATCAAAGGGCTTACACTCAAATAATTCACACACATGTGACCTACATGACAACAAACTATACTCACTACTCACTCACTCACTCACTCAGTCCCATGTCCCAAAGGACGTAGGAGGGACATGAGAGAAGACGCAACGGAGATCTTTTTCCATGCTTCACGATCCTGTGTGGCTAGTAGGAGGCGTTGCAGGGGTTGGGCAGTCCAGTCTTTGATGTTGTCAACCCATGATTTCTTTTGGCGGCCTCTTCTTCTCTTGCCCTCGACTGTTCCTTGCAAGATGGTTTTTGCTAGGGTGTTGTGTCTTGTGGTGTGACCAAACCACATCAGCTTTCTCCTCTTTATGGTGGAGAGCAAAGGCTCTTGGGGGCCCACACGCTTTTTGATTTCTTCTTTCACATAGTTATTGGTCTTGTGTTCTTTGTATGATATTTTGAGGAGTCTTCTGTGGCACTTGTTCTCGAATGCTTGGATTCTTCTCTCTAACTCTGCTGTCAGAGTCCATGATTCACAGCCATATAGGAGGATAGATATCACGAGGGATTTGTAGAGGTGGTATTTGGTGCAGAAGCTGATGTTGTTGCTTCTGATGATCTTCTCGAGTCTGACTAGAGCAGATGTTGCTGTTGCAATGCCAGCTTTCACCTCATTGTTTGATGTGCCATCTTTTGTTAGGATGGAGCCTAAGTATTTGAATTGGCTCACCTCTTCCAATATTTCTCCATTCATCTTTATTTCCGTGCTGTCATTACTCGCGCTGTTGACCATGATCTTCGATTTCTCTGTACTGACCTCCATGCCGTATGCACTCGCTCGATCTGTTAGACTGTCTGTGAGGATTTGAAGTTCTTGTTTGCTGCTGCCCATGAGGTCAATGTCATCTGCAAATCTGAGGTTGCAAAGGGGTCTTCCACCAATGGAGATGGAAGTGTGGTGGTTTTGCAGTGTCTCTGTCATGATGTTTTCGAGGAAGAGGTTGAAGAGTACAGGTGAGAGAAGGCAGCCCTGGCGGACTCCAACCGTGGTCTTGAAGAACTCGCCCACGTGATTGTTCATGAAAACTGCACTTCTTGCATTCTCGTACAGAGCCTTGATGACTTCAATTAGGCAGTTGTCAATGTTGAAGTGCCTGAGTACTTGCCAGAGGCCGTCATGCCATACCCTGTCAAAGGCCTTTTTGAAGTCTATAAAATTGTGGTACAAGTCTTTTTGGTGTTGGAGATGCTTCTCTATCAGAATTCTCAGATTGAAAATTTGTTCCATTGTGCTGCGTTTTGGTCTAAAGCCCGCTTGTTCTTCTGCCAGGAGTTTTTCTGCTTGGTTTTTCAGTCTGTTGAGGACTACCTGCAGCATGATCTTGCTAGGATGGCTTATGAGACTGATGGTTCTGTAATTCTGACATTGCTTGAGGTTTCCTTTCTTTGGCAGGGGTATTACAAGAGACTGTGTCCATTCTTTTGGCCATTCTTTGGTGTCGTGGATCTTCTGACAAAGATCTGTGAATCGCCTTGCTGTTTCATTCCCTCCATTTTTTATGAGTTCAGCTGGGATGTTATCGATTCCAGGGGACTTCCCCTTCTTCAATTGTTTAATAGCTGTGTCTACTTCACACCTTAGTATTGGTGGGTCTTTATCTTGGTGTTCAGGGGGTTTGTTGGAAACTATGTTGGTATCTGGGCGTAGTGGGTAGTTATACAATCCCTCACAGTATTCTGTCCAGCGTTGGAGGATGGCATTGTTTTCCGTTAAAAGATTTCCTCTTTGTCTTCAATAACAGAGGCTTTAGGCTGTGTGGTTTTAGTTAGTGCTTTCAGAGTGTTGTAAGCTGTTTTGCTGTTTCCCTTGGCCATTCCATCTTCGATGTTGTTGCATTGTTCTTCTATCCACGCTTCTTTGGCTTCTCTCATCTTTTTCCTCACTTCTCTGTGGCTATCCATGTACTTGTTGTTGGCTTCTTGACTTGTGAACTTTTGCTTCTTAAGTTCTCTTCTTTTGTCGCAGAGGTCAAGAACCTCATTTGTCACCCAGGGTTGTTTCTTTGTTCTGCTTCTGCCTAATGTTTCTTCTGCTGCTGTCGTTAGCACTTCTTTGATGTTGTTGGCTAGTGTGTTCACATCATTGTCAATGGCTGTGAGTGCGGCGAACTTTCCTCCAATGTTGGCTTGGAAGATCTCAACCACTGTTGGGTCTTTGAGTTTTTCCAGGTCGAATCTTATGCGTGGGCTTTTTGGCTGTTGTTTTGCTTTCAGTTTCAGCCTGATGGTGGTAAGTACAAGGTCGTGGTCACTGCCAATGTCAGCTCCTGGGAATGTTCTTGTATTTGCCTTGTTTATGCTGGATTTGAATCTTTGGGGTGACAGAATGTAATCAATTTGATTATGAATCAGACCATTTGGTGAGTGCCAGGTTGATGTTCTGGATGGCTTGTGAGGGTGGAGTGTGTTAGCCAGAGTTAGTTTGTGCTTCTTTGCGAATTCCAGCAGCCGCTGTCCTCTGTCATTTGTTTCTCCCAGTCCAAAGCGTCCTGTGGTTCCTGCCCAGGTGTCATAGGCATCAGGTCTCACCTTAGCATTCCAATCGCCTTCCACAATAAGGATGTCTTTTTGGGGCGTTTTGGAGATGACGTTTTCAAGTTCTTCATAGAATTCTTCTATCTGGTCATCATCGTAGTCAGATGTTGGAGCATACACTTGGATGATGGTGAGATTCTGGGGTTTTGCAGAGACTCTGATTGAGATGAGTCTGCTGGATATTGGTGTGCAGTTGATGATGCTTGACACAATCTCTTTCCTGACAATGAAGCCTACTCCGTGTTGGTGTAGTTTCTCATCTCCACTATACCATATCTTGTGGCCGTCTTGCGTGGTTGTTTCTCCGAAGCCAATCCATCTGACTTCCGCAAGCCCTAGGATGTCCCATTTATACCTCTGTAATTCATGTGTGAGTTCCTGTACTCTTCCTGTTTGGTACAGAGTCCTAACATTCCATGTACCAATGGTTACCCCTTTAGCTGGAAGCTTTAGAGTTGGTTCTGCTCCAGTGGCACACTTGTCACTCCCACCCTGGAGGCTTGCAGTGCGACCGATCCAGCATGTGTTTCTGTTTTGCTTTTCTCATCATGTCCTTGCAGTGGGCTTGAGGAAGCTTGGTGGCGCCCATCTCCTCTCCAAGACTCCTACTGGTGATTAAGAATGCACCAGCCCCTCACAACGTTTCGCCCGCCAGTAGAAGCCGTTACCGGGGTGTGGGTGGGTTAAGGACCCGGACCCAGAAGTGAGAGTTGAGTGCCAAGTGAGGACCAGTGCTCCCGTCCATCCCGAGGGATGCTACTGCCAGGTTTACAAAAGTACCACCTCTCCTTAAGCACCCCATACACATGGGGTGTATCATGCATTCCCTCCGGACTGAACTGAGTCTTCTATCACCCAAATATTCCACCTTCCCTAATCCTGCTCGCAACGGCACTTGTGATAGTGCCGAGAAGTAGGGAAAAGACAGGTTAGGGAAAGAGTGGAACGACAATTCTCAAGCTACGAATCTCAAGCAACATTTCATAGCAACTATAGATATGGTACAGTGGAGATGAGAAACTACACCAACACGGAGTAGGCTTCATTGTCAGGAAAGAGATTGTGTCAAGCATCATCAAGGTAACCGGTAACTATACTAGAAATAAAAAAAAACCCACCTGAATTCAAATTTAGAGTTTGGTCCCTACAAGCATGGCTTCAGTTTTCTCTCTGCATATAGCTGTAGCCAGGTGCGGTAGATCTAGTACCGGCTGCGGCAGATCTAGCCTGTGAGACTTAGCGCGACAATCCCTATCTCCCATTGTGTGTGGTGGGGGGGGGGGGGGGGGGGGGCGTGCGTGAGCGTGTGTGTGTATGTGTGTGTGTGAGTGAGTGTGTAAGATATTTTGTTAATAATAATTGTTTATATGCTAGATGTAGTGTGCTAGACTTAGCGCAACAGGAGAGTTGTTTAGATAATATTTCATGTAATCTTATTGCTGCATAGTATTACTATTTTCGGACTCACCTGTAAATTGCGAGATAGTTTGTATTTTTAAATAGGTATAGTTAAATTAGTGTTTTTGTCTTCATCCTTACCTTGATCTTCACCTGTACCGGAACGAGGAGCAAATAAAGAATGACCAGCCAACTACCGTCTTTCCATGAGTCATCTGCTGCCCAATTGCTATGAAATGTTGCTTGAGATTCGTAGCTTGAGAATTGTCGTTCCACTCTTTCCCTAACCTGTCTTTTCCCTACTTCTCGGCACTATCACAAGTGCCGTTGCGAGCAGGATTAGGGAAGGTGGAATATTTGGGTGATAGAAGACTCAGTTCAGTCCGGAGGGAATGCATGATGCCTGCCAGCAAGAAGACCAGGGAACACATGATGCCCAAGTCAGCCACGACCTCATCCAGATGGCCAAGCAGATGCTGCAGCTGTACCCGATGCTGGATGGAACAGCTGTTGCGTGGTTGTTTAATGTGCTGCAGGGAGAGGCAAAAGAGCAGATTCTGTCCAGGGAAGTTTAAGAAATACAGCAGAGAAGCGTGCGTTCTCTTGATACCGCTTTCCTCAAAAGGAAGCAAGGACTTGCCGAGTCTTCCAGCGATAGATCTAGGAATTTTGGATCACCACCTTAGAGACAAATAACGCTGTCACTAAACCAATACGAGATCAGCAGGACCCAGCCGTATCTACATGTACCAGTAACGGAGGGAAAACGACACCACTTCAAAAGTGCAAGAGGATGATGTAGCCATGGTTGGAGGGAAGTCTGGAGAGGGTTCGTTCGTCTTTTCTGGCGAGTGTTGCTCTGCTCCGGCGGCGTTTCTGTGGCACTTGAGCTGTGGTACATGGCCCCTCGGCTGGCCTGCTACTTTTAACAACTGCCAGGCTGTTGATGACAGCTGAACACGTCTACCTCCGCAACCGTATGGTGGGCAGAAACAAGATCCAGGACTTCTGGAAGCAAGACCTGCACCTAGTGACGTCGCGTCCTTACAATCGGCTGTACGTGTACCGTGTACAGCTAGTGGCAGCACACACTTGTTCATCGTCACTGTCCCACTCCGACTGCTATCAGTCAGCTGAAGATGGAGTAGGCTGGTGTGGCGGCTTGTCCAGCTCAGGTGTCGTTACAGGCAGAAGGTCCTTACCATGTACAGTCCGTTCGGCGCCACCTGCCAGAAAGACGGAGTCAGTCAGTGACATTGAACTTGTGAACGTGTATGTTGCTCCTCCAGTCCCAGCCCCCAGACGTTCTTCAAGACTGGCCTTGAAGGAAGGAGCCAAAGACAGTTTCTACTTCGGTATGTAAATAGCTGTTTATAATTGGCGGAAGTTTAACAGAAGAGATTTAATCCTGAGAAAAAAAAATGTTGAAAGACATTTAGTTAATTTTTCATAAGCATTTACAAGGCTGTTTTTTTTTTTTATTTCATGGGTAGAAATATTGAATGTAGCATGTTTCTAAGTATTGAATAAGTGTTCAAATAACGCAAGTTCTCACTGCCTGTCGTTCAGTCAGAGGTCGGAAAAACCAAAATGTATGACTGAACAGGCTTTGTAAGGAACTATTGTTAGTGGAAAGAGCTTGACTCTGAGGTGATTTGCTTAAATAGCAATTCCTCTGCAGTCTGTGATGTCTCTACTTGTTCTGACTTGCAGAAATTTGTCCAAATACAAATTTTCTGTAGTCGTCTATAGCTATTGTCCATGCAAAAATCTTTATATTGATCTTTGAAGAATCCTGTTTATATAACAGATCTTCACTAGATTGTAGTAGTGCAAACATTGGAGATGAGAGCAATGTGTATTTTATGATTCTGCTTGTTAAGACATGGATCGTAAATGCCTAAGCTGTGTATTGTGTTGGACGTTTTGTTTTGAAGTGTTTAATACCACTGTTTTATGATTATAATGTTAAAATAACATTTTATCATAGAAGCATAAAAATGTGGCTCATTTTGTTTTGTCAGTGAAAAGTTAGATTCAATAGTGTCAGTTTTATTTGTTTATTTGGCAGAGGAAATAATTTTTTATAGGTTTCTCTAGATAGCATTCATTTGTTTGTCAGTGCAGACACTGACAGAGTTTGGAGGGGGGAGGTATGTAGCCAGGTGCGGTAGATCTAGTACCGGGTGCGCAGATCTAGCGTTTGAGACTTAGGGCAACAGGGATTATCTCCCATGTGTGTGTGTGTGGGGGGGGGGGGGGGGTGAGAGTGAGTGTGTAAGATATTTTGTTAATAATAGTTTATATGCTAGATGTAGTGTGCTAGACTTAGCGCAACAAGAGTTGATTAGATAATATTCCATGCAATCTTATGGCTGCGTAGTATTACTATTTTTGGACTCACCTGAAAATTGTGAAACACTTTGTATTTTTAAATAGGTATAGTTTAGTGTTTTTGTCTTCATAAATACCTTGGTCTTCACCTGTACTGGAACGAGGAGCGAACAAAGAATGACCAGCCAACTACCGTCTTCCCCTGAGTCTTCTGCTGCCCAGTTGATATGAATTGTTGCATGAGATTCGTTGCTTGAGAATTGTCATTCCACTCTCTCCCTAACCTGTCTTTTCCTTACTTCTCAGTACCATCACATGGCTATAACATGTTCTGTGTCATCCAGTTTTTAATAATTATCTTGAAGGCAGTTGAATGTATTTGTTAAGAGAGAAGGCAGATTTTCAGGAATACCACTGCTTTGTCTCTGAGTATCCTTGGCGTAAAAAGGATGGTTGATATGATGACGGTTTATGATGCTGCTATGTTGTTGTTGTTGTTGTTGTGTTTTCCCCAGCTTAATGCTGGGGGGGGGGGGGGGGGGAGGTCACTCAGAATGTGCACTCTGACTCACTCATCTCACCTGGGAATCACTGTGAGATTGAAATTGCACACCGGATGAGAAGTTTGAGTGCAATACTGTTTTCAAGTGCATTGCCATATAGGCAGACATACTACAATTTCAAAGGATTTTTTCTCCTTCAAAGAAGAGTCCAGATTTTTATGCTAAGGGCTTGTCATGGCTGAAGGTAATCTCAACACAATATCTTAGTGTAGGCCTTTAATAACACACTAATAACTGACACGGCTTTAGGCCTGGGCCAGTGATGATGGTATATTATGTATGCCAATGGAGCAGTCCTCTACAGTAAAGAGAACCGGGCCCAGAACGCATCACTGTGGGACTCCACATAGCAATTTTGTTGACAGTAACTGTCTGGAATTGGTCTGTAATGTATGAAGTAAACCAGAAGAGGTCTGTTGCCTTTAATACCAAAAGTTTCAAATCTTCAGAACGTTAGCATCAAGGTCATGCTTTTTGTCTAGAGGTGTAACTATAGCAGTTTTCAGAGCTAATGGAACATTACATGAAAGACAAAAATAGTTTACTATTTTCGTGATAGTGTGTACAAGTTGTGGCAGACTGTGCGAAAAGGGAAGCAGGTATGGGATCGTATGATTTTATAGTCATTCCTTTAAGAATTGGTTTGAATTCTTTCTCACTTGTTGGATGAAAGAAAAGGAGTGGAGTGCCAGAGAACTGGGGGATCAGGAAATGCATGCTGTAAATGAGCCACCGCCATAGGTGTCAGGGAAGGGGGGGGGGGGCGGTGCATCGCTTTATTTTGCCTGTTGCCTGAAAAGAAATTGAAAACAACACACACACACACACACCACACACACACACACACACACACACACACACACACACTCACTCACTCTCTCTCTCTCTCTCTCACTCACACACACACACACACACACACACACACACACACACACACACACACACACACACACACACACACACACACACTCACTCACTCACTCACTCACTCTCTCTCTCTCACTTGCACGCACGCACGCAACGCACGCACGCACGCACGCACGCACACACACACACACACACACACTCGTACACACATGCACAACCACACACACACACACACACACACACACACACACACACACACACACACACACACACACACACACTACAACCACCACTACCACCAACCTTTACCACACAACACCTCGCCTCTGGAGTTAACATCAGTGCTGACTCCATTCTCCCCAAAAGTCTTTTGGATGAGACTGTAAACTGAGGCCCCGCGTACGACAGCACGCAGAATATCTTGCGCACACGTTAAATCCTGTTCCACTTTTCGTAAGAGTAGGCCATTGTGTGCCGGTGAAAACAGATGACAAGATTTACCAAACTTCATACACACGGGGACTGGATGAAAAAAGCACATGAATGCTTATTCCATTATCCTCGATATAAACGATTTTAACAAAAAAAAGAATTTAACCACATCACATATCCTCACCCCCACCACCTCTCTCCTACCATCACACAACACATACACACACACATACACACACACACACACACACACACATACACACACACACACACACACACACACACACACACACACACACCACACACACACACACACACACCACACACACGCGCGCGCGCGCGCACGCACACCTGCAGCTTCTCAGTTGCGACCAGACCCTGTCTTCCCCTCTCCCTCTGCCTGCCACTAGTCCACACCACCACCCTCCCCCACCCTCTGATCTTCCTTCTCCCCCCTCCCCATCCATTCCACCAGTCTCTGATGTTGTTGTGTGCCCTTAAAGTTGTTTTGGTGTCAGTCAGATCAGTGGAAGGCTGTTAGACATCTGTGTCTCCACTACACTGCTTTCTGCTGTGTGCATATGGGACAGTTTGCTGTTGGGGTAGGTGTGGTTTTATCGCGGTTATTTTTATTTAACCCTTACGGACTAGTTCTTTTTTTATATGGAATATTTTTTCTTTATACTTTCTTTGATATATTTATGGTTATACATCACATGACCCGGAGATAATTGATTGCGAGGCCAGTTTTGGTGAGAGAAGACATGGCCATGACCTTTATTGGCAGCTGTTGGAAGGGAAACTGGAATGTGTAATGATGATGTCTAAGCACACCACTACCACCACCACCACCACCACACTACCGGCCAACTCAGTCTCCACCTTCTATTTCCCTTTCTCCCCCCCCCCCTCCCATTCCTCCATCTTCTCTCTCTCTGATTTCTCCCCCAGGAGATCTGCCACAGACGTGACCTGATCTCAGGATGACATTTTTTGTCAACAGCCTTATGAAGTCTTTCTGCCCCCAGCCCCATTCTATAGACACAGATTCCCTTCCCCCTCCCCAATAAGACCCCCTCCCCTTTCCTTCTTCTGGGCTGACACTGGCCTAGCACAGCAATGCAAGGCAAGACCAGACAAGGCAGGACAAGACCAGGCAAGGCAGGGCAAGACCAGGCAAGGCAGGGCAAGACCAGACAAGGTAAGGCAAGGCAGGGCAAGACCAGGCAAGGCAGGGCAAGACCAGACAAGGCAAGGTAAGGCAAGGCAGGGCAAGACCAGGCAAGGCAAAGTAAGGCAAGGCATGGCAAGGCAAGACAGGGCAAGACCAGACAAGGCAAAGTAAGGCAAGGCAGGGCAAGACCAGACAAGGCAAGGTAAGGCATGGAAAGTCCAGACAATACAAGACAAGCCAACGCAAGGGAGGACAAAAAAAAACGAGGAAAATCTATGCAAGGCAAGGAAGTACAAGGCAAAACAAAGTCCCTTATCACCGACTCCCAACCTGCTGTCCCCTTCCCTTTTCCTAGCTGTCCATTCGTTCAGCTGACCCCACAATAGACAGTCCAGATGGACTTTCTGGGAATTGGGAAAGTCGTTGTCTTGACATTCAACTGGGATTGCCCACGGTGGCTTCTGATCGACATGCAGCAATATTGACAAGGTCACAAAGCACCAGACCTGGGGGTCAGGCAGTGGTGAGGTCTGTTCTTCTTGGGAAGAAAGTGATGGACACTGGCTTTTCTGTCTGCTGTTTTCCCAGCATACTTACAGCAGATAGACCATAGTTGTGTGCTGTGTAATATGTAGACATCAGTTAATGCTGAGTCCAGTTGTGGTTACTGCGCTAAATATGGAAAAGGAGACAGAACTAAGAAAGACTAAACAGGAATCTAAAAGAGAAAAAGAAAGAAAGAAGGAAGAGACAGAGACAGACCCTCCAAAATCTTGAAGGAGACAGGAAAAGACAGACAGGACAGAGATATGTCAAACATCATTGGGTAGCAGTAATGGTGCTCGAATGTAACATTAGTAATACATGAATCGATAAATGAATAAACAAGTCCATAATCATCACAATAGATAATAAAAGAAAACATGTAAAGCAAGGGTGTATAGCCTTTGGCCATGATTGCAATCTTTTTCTCTGCCATTTTTACACGCCACTTCCATCCTCCACCTCCCCCTCTTCCTCCTCCTTCTGGTCGTCATCCTTCTTCCCCTCCTGACACAGAAGTGACAGGTAGGTGCTCACGGTGACTCCTGCAGACAACACTATAAAGGTCCTCCAGTGTTGGACGGACACCCCCTCCCTTTCCCCTTCTCAAACCCCTCCCCTTGGGCTGAGACTGTTTGGTCTGGCAACCTGGGCAACAGTTGTCAGAAAACCCATTCCCTGTTTTTTTCCTCAGTGGATCGGTGGTCCAGAACAAACGCACCTGACTAGAAAGCGAAAAGTCCGGGTTTCAATTGTGTGGTGGTTTGATCCCAGTTATTCACTAGACCCTGGGTGGTGGTTTGGGTGCTAGTCTTTCGGGTGAGACAATAAACTGAGGTCCCGTGTGCAACACGCATTAAGCACACGCAAAAAAAACCCACGACAACAAAAATGTTGCCCCTGGCAAAGTTATGTAGGGAAAAAACGATTCTTGACTGGAAAGCAAATACATATGCATTCAGAAAAAGAAAAATAATAATGAGTGGCACTGTTGGATGGGTGACTGTTTGCGAGCGCCTTGGCTTCAGTACAATCCCCCAGTTTACCCAGCTGTAAATAGATACCTGCCCTCTTTAGGGTCAGGGAAGGTAAAGCAGCGAGGCAGAGGAGATGGACGCCGCCCTCAATATGCTGGCCCCCAGAGAAGCTGAGGTCTCTGATGCCTCGCTCCCCTACGACCACCTAGGTTATGGGACACCTTTACCTTAATCTTTACCTTTACCTTTACTGGTGTTGTGGTGATGCTCTCTCCCCAGGAAAGAAATCTGCCGTGCCTTAAAGCAGTACCTCCCCCCCCCCCTCCTTTGTGTTAATGATTCCTGCATGGTCACTGACAAGACTCCTTCAGCCTGCCTGACAGACGCCATGATGTGACTGGCTGTCGGTGGGAACTGTCACTGTCACTGTCACTGTGTGTGTCATGACACGAGGCAAGTATCAAGCTCCACAGCTGATGGGAAATATGCAAGATGATTTTAGCAAAGGGGGGTGGGGCTGTATCTCACACTGATCCTGAATCAAGAATGCTCCATTGAGGTTTTTGTTGACTGAGTCCAGATGATAGATCGGGAAGCATCAGTGTCATTGAAGGAGGACAGGGGGGGGGGGGGGGGGTGATTGTGTTGTCAGGTCAGTGCGGTGGTGATCTGTCACTGCGTCATTGATCATCTTTTTTGCGTGAATGGAGGAAGTGGGTGATGTGCTTTGTGTGTGTGGTGCATGGGGAACAGTGTATCTGGTGGTTATTGCCGGGGATGGTGTTTCATGAAGTGTGGGAGGTTTGGCTCTGCTCACAAAGGGTTCCATTTCTTCCCTGCTTGATTTAAATCCTATCAAAGCATTATGACGACAGGTAAGGCAGCTGTAAGATTGGCTGTTATGAGAAGGAAGATAGATTGTATTCTTTGGTACCTGTTTACACAGCGGAGTCGCGTGTGTACCGGTTATAACTGTAGACCCCCCCCCCCCCGCAATTTCCTCAGTTCTATCACTTCTTTTTCTGCCTTTTCCATTATTTTTTATCCCCTCCCTCTTTTGCTAATGTTCTGCATACCCAGCCCATTCTGTTGTCTTTGTTCAAGCAATGCTGAGTTCTGTTTTTCTTATGAACTTCTTAATGAGCTGCCTTGACGTCAGAATGTGTCAGCTAAGGCCAGCATGCAGACCTCCTGCAGGGTTCTAAGCCCAGAGGATGACCAGGCACAGCGTAGTTTGAGGGAACGCAGTATAACTGTAGTATGTGCTACAGGTGACATTCGACGTTAAAGATTGCAGAGACAAAAGTGCGAAATACGAGGCAAGAGAGAAAGAGAGAAAGAACGTTAAACGAAGAAGAAGATTTGCTCTGTCCAATGCATTGCATGCTCAGTTTATCAGGTTGTTTTGTTTCAATCAGTGTGTCAAATGTGCCACTACTTCAGGAAGCATTGGCATTCTTTTCTCTTATTTCTATTTCTGAAATTCGCGCGAATTCGCACGTTCTGCTGTTGTGTGTGTGTGTGTGTGTGTGTGTGTGTGTGTGTGTGTGTGTGTGTGTGTGTGTGTGTGTGTGTGTGTGGGGTGTGTGTGTGTGTGTGTGATGCAAATATAGAGAAAGAGAGACAGACCGACAGACAAAGAGACAGACAGACAGACAAACAGAAAGCGAGAGATGGTTGAGTTTGATGTTTTTTTGTTTGGTTGGTTGGTTGTTGTTTATCAGTATTTTTTATTAGTCCAATCTTACTTTTTATTTACCTTTCTTTTCTTCTGTCCATTTTTCTGTCATTCTGTCTGTCTGTCTTTGTGTCTTTCCTTCTTTCTGTCTTTCTTTTCTTGCCTTCGTTTTTGCTTTCTGTTTAAATTGGTAATGTTGTCGGACTTGTGTTTACTTCTTTTCTTGTTTGGTTTTTAAAAATTATTTTAGTTAGTTTGTTTTTGTCTTTTTCTCTGCGTTCCATCTCTTTCTCTGTTGGTTTTTTTGTTTTTGTTTTTTACTTCGTTTTCTACTTTAAATTGTTTTGCTTCGTTCTTTTTCTTTCATTGATCGCTTCTTTCTTTTTTTATATACATTATTTCAGTCTTTGTTTTCATTCACTGTAGTATTTCTTTTTTTCTGGGCCACTCTTTGCTTTTTTCTTAATTTATTGATATATTTTTAGGTTTTTTTTCCTTTTTTTATTTTCATTCCTCCTTATTCCCCCCCCCCCCCCCCCCCCCCCCCCCCCCCCCCCCCCCACTTCCCTTCCTTTCTGTTCAGCATGTGTTCTTTCCGTATTCGTTAATTTCTTTGATTTTTTTTCTTTTTCAGTTGTTTTCTTTTTTCAAAAATCTGCCTTGCTTTTTTCTTTTCATCTTTCTCCATTTCTCTCTCTTACATGCTGTGTTGTTCATTTTATTTTTTAAGTCTCAACTAACACATTTTTCATAAATAACATTTAAAAATCTTTTCTTTTTTCTTTCTCGTTTGTGTAACGTTCTCTTGTTTCGCATTTTATTTCTTCTGTTCTGTTTTAGCATTTCGGTACCTTTATCTTCTGTTTATTCTGTATTTTTTCAAGTGCCATTATGTTCTTTACGAATATTTTTATTCCTAGATGAATGTGTGATTTCTTTTCTTTCCTTTGAGTTTTTCTCTTTCCCCCTTCCTTTTGAACAGCATAATGGCTTTGCATTAAATGTTGGTCACCGCTAATTTATTTCACATTCACATGTGAAAGATCTGTTTGTCTGTGTCATTCTGTCTGTCTGTCTGTCTGTCTGTCTGTCAGTCCGTCCGTCTATGTGTCTATCTCAACCTCTCTATGTCTGTCTGTCTTTCTGTCTGTCTGTCTCTTTGTCTCTGTCTCTCTCTCTCTCACACACACACATTCTCTCTCTCTCTCTCTCTCTCTCTCTCTCTCTCTCTCTCTCTCTCTCTCTCTCTCTCTCTCTCTCTCTCTCTCTCTCTGTCTCCGTGGTTTCTTCTCCTTTGCTTTGTTCTCTGCAGGGAGTATCAGCCATCAACTTTCAAGCTGCAGCAAATCATAGCTCACACTCTTTGTGAACTATTTTTCCTCCCCAATTCCTTTCCTTCTGTTTTTGCAAGGCTCTTGATTTTGGACAAAATAGTAGACAAAAAAAAAAAAGAAAAACGTTGGTGTAATTGTGATGTATGCTTCTGATGTCTTCCTGGTTTGTGAATAATGTATGGGGTTGCGCTCCCTTTTAATACACGCGGGGCTTTGAGGAGGATATTAGTGTATCTAACTGCCGATCAGAAAGAAATAAAAAGCTTGATGCTAATGATGGTGTTGCTGCTTGCCTTGCTTGCTGCTGATGCTGCTACAAATGGGGATGAAGAGAAGGGGAAAATACACAAAGCTTTTTTTTGTTATTGTGTTTGTTGTTGTTCATGCTGTTTTGTTGTTGTTGCATTTGTTGTTGTTGTTGATGTTGTTTTCTACAATGTATTTGTGTTGAAAAGCTGAGTGGATACGGTAACTGCCTTCTGATCCCTAGTGTCCTGACATCGCGAGTCATGGGTTCAAATACCGACTACATTCGGTAGTTTAATGGGAGTGATGTTTTGTTGTTTTTTTAAAATAGTTTTGTGGGTCAATTTCTGTCCGGATCTGCCGGAATCTGACGTTTCATACAGCTTTACACCTGCAGAAGATGCCGTAATCTTATCACTGCAGCTCTATAATGAGTACCATCCCTGCTGTAGGGTTTAAGATTGAATACAGCAATATCAACTATATGTGCCACCCTTGCTGTAGTGTGTAAATACACAGCAATAACACTTCCATAATAATACCCTCCGTTCTGTGGGGTGTAAATGCGCAATTATAACGTAAATGCGCAATTATAACGTCTCCATAATGAATACTATAGTGGTTTGGGCATGGAGACCCAGCAATATCACCCATCTGTGGGGTGTAACGACACAGCAATAACATCTCCATAATACATGCCACCCCTTCTGTGTGATATAAAGATACAAGCAGTATTAACTACATACTGAATACCACCCTTCTGTGGAATGGAAAGACACAGCAGTATTAACTGCATACTGAATACCACCCTTCTGTGGAATGGAAAGACACAGCAGTATTAACTGCATACTGAATACCACCCCTCTGTGGAATGGAAAGACAGCAGTATTAACTACATACTGAATACCACCCTTCTGTGGAATGGAAAGACACAGCAGTATTAACTGCATACTGAATACCACCCTTCTGTGGAATGGAAAGACACAGCAGTATTAACTGCATACTGAATACCACCCTTCTGTGGAATGGAAAGACACAGCAGTATTAACTGCATACTGAATACAACCCCTCTGTGGAATGGAAAGACAGCAGTATTAACTACATACTGAATACCACCCTTCTGTGGAATGGAAAGACACAGCAGTATTAACTACATACTGAATACCACCCCTCTGTGGAATGGAAAGACACAGCAGTATTAACTGCATACTGAATACCACCCCTCTGTGGAATGGAAAGACAGCAGTATTAGCTACATACTGAATACCACCCTTCTGTGGAATGGAAAGACACAGCAGTATTAACTGCATACTGAATACCACCCCTCTGTGGAATGGAAAGACAGCAGTATTAATTGCATACTGAATACCACCCCTCTGTGGAATGGAAAGACACAGCAGTATTAACTGCATACTGAATACCACCCCTCTGTGGAATGGAAAGACAGCAGTATTAGCTACATACTGAATACCACCCTTCTGTGGAATGGAAAGACAGCAGTATTAACTGCATACTGAATACCACCCCCACTGTGAGGTGTTCAGACAGCTATGTCAACTCTATGATATCAAAATTATATAACTACCCCAAAAGAGGGATGCCATGAACTTGAAAAAAAGCTATTATACTCAACGTGGCTCTAAAAATGAGTTGCTCCGTCACAAACAAACCACATAGATATGTTCTGCGTGTGTTGGGCCAGAATAGGCGTTTTGAACACCTCCTATGTGATTTAAACGCAGTGCAGAGCCTACTCTCCTCAGTAACCATACATCAATCTTAAACCGATCACATCCTGATGTGATATCATGATCCTTCTAAAAATGCAAAATAAAAAGGAGTCAAAGTACAGCTGCACATAACAGAGTTGGGAACAGTAGCTAGGAAGGAGCAGTGCTGTAACGTATCTCAGAGACTAGAGTGTCCACCAAGGGGATGATGACAAGCCAGATTGCCTGCCCCCTGACATGGACGGCAGCTGACCAGCCAGACTTGGGGAAGGGGCGGAGTTGTGACAGTCATGATGAAGGATGTCTGCAGTCAGTGGGCTGTGCACGGCATGCACGTGCCACGTGAAAACGTCAGCGTGCACCTGGCTTTCTGGCGGTGAGAGGGAGGAGAGGGTTAATTAAAGTGCATCACCCATTGAGCCTTCTTGTCTGTGTCATTGTCACTGTCAAGGGAGTTTGAGACTGACAACAGGGCTGGGAAGAGAGTCTGTGTGGTTTGTGGGGGTGGGGGGGGGGGTGTATATGTGTGTGTTGTGTGTGTGTGACATGTTTGTGTGTGTGTGGAGTGTGTGTGATGTGTGTGAGAGGTGTTTGTGTGTGTAAGTATGATTATATATATATATATATATATATATATATATATATATTATATCTTATATCTATATCTGTAACCAAACCTTGCCTGTACTTCAAAAAAGGCAAATTTGTAAAAGTTGCATTTGATTTTAAAGTTCTTTTTCTGTGCTTGATAGATCAAGAGCTGAAAATAGGCAACACGTGTTGTGTAAGACAAGCTATAGCATCATCGATGAGGTCAACAGCTGAGACACACAGAGGAACACAGACACAGACCAAAAGCTATGGGAAAAAAGACAGAAAAAAGAAGAAGAGGAAAAACGGGAGAAAGAAATGTAGATGGTTAAAAGGTAGAATTGAAGGAGGAGAAAGAAGAGGAGAGAAAGAAAGAACAAAAGAAAAAAACAAAGAACAATACGGATGCAGTGACAGAAACAAAGAGAAAACACAGAACACACAGGGACAACAGACCAGATACAGAAACATAGGCAGACAGGGAGAGGGATATGGAAAAAGACTATAAAACGGATGGTCAGAAAGAAACAGGGACACAGAAAGAGACATATGGAAAGAGACAGAGACAAACAGACAGACAGACAAACAGGAATACGGGACGGGAATCGAACTCAGGTCGTCAAATTGCCAGCGCAATGTTCTGACCACTCGGCTACCCGGTCCCCAAAGTGGCTGTGTGTGTGTGTTGTGTGTGTGTTTGTGTTTGTGTTTGTGTGTGTGTGTGTGTGTGTGTGTGTGTGTGTGTGTGTGTGTGTGTGTGTGTGTGTGTGTGTTATCCACAGTTGTGTACGCCTGCTTGCATATACACGTAAACACACGTGCTAAAAATGAGCTCGTTCTGTCGATCTCCTTCATGCACAATATATTATTACCTACTCCGACTGTCGCCCATAATAGCTTGGTGGCAGAGGCAGCCTGAGGGAAAGGCTTTCAGAAGGGGAGTAGTGACCGTCACCGCATCGATCCCTCCAACCACAGACATACACACACACTCTCTCTCTCTGTCTCTGTCTGTCTGTCTGTCTGTCTGTCTGTCTGTCTGTCTGTCTGTCTGTCTGTCTCTCTCTCTCTCTCTCTCTCTCTCTCTCTCTCTCTCTCTCTCTCTCTCTCTCTCTCTTCTCTCACGCACACACACAAACACACACATTCACACAAACACACACACAAGCACGCACGCACGCACGCGCGCGCACATACACACACGCCTGATCTTTCAGATCTGATCTGCTGACCTGTCCATCCCCCTGCACATAAAGAGGGGAACTGCGTGTAACAGGAGAGGAGAGAAGGAGAGTAGATGAGTGAGGGAGAGGAAATTAGAGGAGAGAAGGAGAGAAGATGAGCGAGGGAGAGGAGAGGAGATGAGTGAGGGAGAGGAGAGGAGAGAATGAAAGAAGAGGAGAGGAGAGAAGAGGAGAAGAGAAAGGAGAGAAGAAAGGCCTGTAGGTGTGAAGGAGACAGTGACTTTGGAGGAAGGTCAGTGGGTGCACACCTTGCTGTGTTTGGTGCTAGGCACGAGACATTCACCACTGCCTCTTCTTTCTTTCTAGTTATGTGTTTCTGCTGTCTGCCTGTCTGTCTGTCTGTCTCTGTCTCTGTCTCTGTCTCTGTGTGTGTGTGTGTGTTTAAATGTATCTTATATGTATCTTATCTTTGTGCACTTGTAACTGATTTCAAAGAGTAAATTTTTAATATTTTATTTTCATGTCACATTTATCATATGGTATATTCTCTATATATGCATAAGTAAAAGATAGGGAGTGTTAAGTGATGGTATTATTGGTCAGTTGAAAATTGTGCACAACACTACCTGGCTAAAAATGTACTGTGTACTCTCTCTCTCTCTCTCTCTCTCTCTCTCTCTCTCTCCTCTCTCTCTCTCTCTCTCTCTCTCTCTCTCTCTCTCTCTCTCTCTCTCTCTCTCTCTCTCTCGTTGCCTAAACATGTTATCATCCATATTGAGAAATACTTTATTCATTTTTTGTACTATTTAATAATCACGTGTTGAATGCAGTTGATTTTGTATATTTTTTTTAATTCTCAAGTAAGCTGAATAATTATGTTCATTATGATTATAAAATGGTTATGAACGTGATTTCTATGACCATAAATACATAATCATAAGATTCAGGTATTAGAATATGTATGTTTTAATATATATGCCTTACAGCGGATGGATTCTTTTGTGTTCCGTTACATGACTTGATTAAAATTAGGCATATACTTCCTTTAAAATGAAGTTTATTGATGACATGAGCGCGACCTTTGTGTGTGTGTGTGTGTGTGTGTGTGTGTGTGTGTGTGTGTGTGTGTGTGTGTGTGTGTGTGTGTGTGTGTGTGTGTGTGTGTGTGTGTGTGTGTGTGGTGAGTGTGTTTGGTGTTGTGTGTGTGTGTGTGGGGGGGGTGGATAATTGTTTTTATTTGTCGTCTCCCCTTGTATTAAAATATTATGATTTGCATGACTTTTGTTGTTGTTGTTGATAGGTCCTATCTCATGTTTTTGATGTATTGTTCTTGTTTTTTTTTTCTGTTTTAATTTTGCTGTTTGCTTTTGTTTCTTCTTTTTATATGAAGTATGAATGTAAAAGAAAGGATAATATTGTCACCTGATATGATTGTTTGACTTGTATCATTCTTCTTTTTTCTATGACTAAATTTTTTTTTTTTTTAAAGAAAAAAAAAAACAAAAAACCTACCACCTCAAGTACATGTGCGCCTGCGGATATGTGCTTATAAATATAAGTGTGAGTAAGTGGTGTGTGTGTGTGTGTGGTGTGTGTGGTGTGTGTGTGTGTGTGTGTGTGTGTGTGTGTGTGTGTGTGTGTGTGTGTGTGTGTGTGTGTGTGTGCATTTGTGTGCATTTGTGTGTGTGTGTGTGATTTGTATGTGCATTTGCCTGCGAGCGTGCATGCGTGAGTGAGTTGCGTATATGTATGTATGTATGTATGTATGTATGTATGTATGTATGTATGTATGTATGTATGTATGTATGTATGTATGTATGTATGTATGTATGTATGTATGTATGTGTGTTGTGTGTGTGTGTGTGTGTGTGTGTGTGTGTGTGTGTGTGTGTGTGTGTGTGTGTGTGTGTGTGGTGTGTGTGTGTGTGTGTGTGTGTGTGTGTGTGTGTGTAACCTACGTGTAGGAGTGAGTTTTACGTGTATTATTATCATACTATTATCACTATTGTTGATATTATTCTTATTGTCATCATTATAATCATTGTATTATCTTTAGTTCCTTCTGAGTTCATTTTGTTGTTATGAGTTGTAACAATGTTGTGGCTAAGTATTTTTGGGTGGACTTTTCTTGGTTGCTAAGTTGTTTATTTCATTATGTTTCTTTGGTTGCTCTTTATCTATTAACGCTTCTCTTTTCTTTAATAATCAAAATCATTTTATTGTGGCTTCTGATTTTCGTCTTCTGAAAGTGTGCATTTTTATTATCTTATTATGTATAATGTCCTTATTCCTTTATATTGTTTGGTACTGCATATAGTTTTACTGTTTAGTATCTTTTTATCTTGATGTTTTCCCTGAAAAGGGCGGGGACTGGATGTAAAAAAGCACATGAGTGTTTATCTATTATCCTCGAATAAAAGAATTTTGCCTTGCCTTGCCTTGCCTTGCCTTGCCTTGCTCCTCTCTCTCTCTCTCTTCTCTCTCTCTCTCTCTCTCTCTCTCTCTCTCTCTCTCTCTCTCTCTCTCTCTCTCTCTCTCTCTCTCTCTCTCTCTCTCTCTCTCTCTCTCTCTTCGTAAGAGTAGGCCATCGTGTGCCGGTGGGAACAGATGACATTTACAAAACTGCATACATGCGGGGACTGTATGTAAAAAAGCACAAGAGTGCTTATTCCATTATCCTCGATATAAAAGAATAACAAATCAAATCAAATCAAATCAATCAATCAAATCAAATCAAATCAAATCAACTCTCTCCTCTCTCTCTCTCTCTCTCTCTTCTCTCTCTCTCTCTCTCCTCTCTCTCTCTTCTCTCTCTCTCTCTCTCTCCTCTCTCTCTCTCTCTCTCTCTCTCTCTCTCTCTCTCTCTCTCTCTCTCTCTCTCTCTCTCTCTCTCTCTCTCTACTCTCTTCTCTCTAACAACAAAAAAAGAAAAGAAAGGCAATGACAAAAGGAAAAGCAGAAGCCTTTATAAGCAGTAACAGACCATGACACGACAACACCATCAATGAAGACACCCCCCTCCCTAACTCCCTCCCACCTTACCCCCACCCCCCTCACAGTTCCAGCTAATGGCTGCCCCTGTCTAATTCCTCCTGTCTTTGTGGTGGCTTGCAGACGGCGGAAGGGGGTGCCACTCTCCACCCCACTTGCTCTGAGAGGGTGGCAGAGTGACTGCTAGTCAGTCTCGTGCTTCAGTCACAGACTCCGTTAATGGTCAGGATCGGAGGGATTAGGTGCAGGGCTGGTCCGCCTCCTAGATCGACCTCGGTGCCTCCTTCAGGACAAATAAGGTAGGCTGGTTTATTTGTGGCAAGTCTGCATGGGGTCCACAGTCTGCTCTCTCTTCTGTTGATGCTTGGCTGTATGGCTGAGTGTGTGAATGCGATTTGTGTTTTGAGAGGGGGGTGGGTGAGATTGTCTTTGGTTGTGGTGTGGATTTATTCTTTTTGTTCATTTGCTGATGTTGCTGTTGTAGTCTTCTTTTTCTCCTTCTTGTTCTTCTTGTTCTTGTTGTTTTTGTTTCTTCTCTTCTTCTTCTTCTTCTTCTTCTTCTTCTTCTTCTTCTTCTTTGAATTCTTCTTCTTTGAATTCTTCTTCTTTGAATTCTTCTTCTTTGATTTTTTCTTCTTTGAATTCTTCTTCCTTGAATTCTTTGCAATTCTTCTTCGCAATTCTTCTTCGCAATTCTTCTTCGCAATTCTTCTTCGCAATTCTTCGCAATTCTTCTTCTTCTTTGAATTCTTCTTTAAATTCTTATTATTATTATTCGCAATTCTTCTTAATTCTTCTTCTTCTTTGAATTCTTCTTCTTTGAATTCTTCTTCTTTGAATTCTTCGTCTTTGCATTCTTCTTCTTCTTTGCATTTTTCTTCTTCTTTGCACTTTTCTTCTTCTTTGCATTATTCTTCTTCGAATTCTTCGATTTCTTTTTCTCCTCGAATTCTTTGGCGTCTTCTTCGCATTTATCTTCGAATTCTTTTTCAAATTTTGCAATTTTTTTTCGAATTTTTCTTCTTTTTCTTCTTCTTCTTCTTCTTCTTCTTCTTCTCTTCTTCTTCTTCTTCTTCTTCTTTTTATTCAAATTCTCCTTCGAATTCTTCCACTCTTTCGAATTCTTCTTCTTCAAATTGTTTTCCTAACCAATTAAATTGAGTTGTAATTTAAAGATCGTATTTTTTTAATACACAATCAAGAAACTGTTCTTTCCTCTGCTTACAACTATTTTTACATCCAGCGGTGAAGCTAAGCTCAGTGGGGGAAACACGTATTCCTAAATATTTGTATATATACTAACCACAAGCATGACATCTCCATTATACAGCTATATTCATGAGCAACTAGTAAACCTCCATTTCTAAAGACAATGATATTACTTATTCAGATTCACTTTTGAGAGAGAGAGAGAGAGAGAGAGAGAGAGAGAGAGAGAGAGAGAGAGAGAGAGAGAGAGAGAGAGAGAGAGAGAGAGAGAGAGAGAGAGAGAAGAGAACATGAACAGTGAACAGTGAACATGAACACTGAAATGATTTAATGTACATTGGCCTTGGGCCACAATACATTTGATGGGCTTGGGATTTAGCAATAGGTTCATTCTTCATTGGCAAAACAAACAACGACTATGTCTGATTAAAGAGGAAAAAACACCATTACTCCATTTCATGATTATAAACCCGAAATCACAATAACCCAGCCATAGAAATAAAATGATGTCGCAGAAAAATCATACATATTAAATAGTTATCAACTTGTAACAGTTATTCAAGAAAGTGCTAATGTCAACATTGTTTTTCTTTTGTTGATAGCATGAAAAATATACCTAGACAAATTATGCATGTACTCATTATTTGTTACTTTGAGCAGATTTCGCATTGGTACATTGATACATTTGCTTAAAAACTTATCTCTCAAGCCGTGTACATATAACATTCCAATAGAAAGTGAACTTCATTTTCAATTTTCGTTTCACAAAATGGACACAATTTGTCTCGAATACTATCACTATATCTATACACATTATTATTAAGAGGTAAAACATTAAATCTTGCTTGCGCAATAGCCACACGAAAGCAGTAGATATCCATGGAGTTTAAATACTGCTCTTTTGCAAAAATACTTTTAAATGATCTATAAATATCATACCTCTCTTTATCTCTTACAGTCCCATCCCATTCTTGTATAAACATATCCACTAATCGTTGTTTAAATATACCTAAGAAAACTTTTACATCCCCAACACTTTGTTGCATCTAAACAATGTTAAAGCCTGTTTCACACAAATTTTCTCTTATTTTTGAAATCCAGCAATATCTACCACTTCTATCTAATTCTAATTGCATGCAGTAAGCATTATATGATATTCTACTTTGATCCATTTGCAATAACTTGAACCAATACTTGATAGTGCTTGTACATGAGTTGACATAAAGTGGATACCTACCTAAATCGCCATAAACCATCTTATTAGGTGTTCTTACTGGCACATCTAAGAATCTTTTGCATGCCATTAAATGAATTTTCTCAATATGTTCTAGTCTATTTGATCCCCATATTTCTGATGAATACAACAAAATTGGCTGGATCTTAGTGTCAAAAATCTTGAAAAAAGTTCAAACGTTCATTTCTTTATACCTGTGAAAGACTTTGTTTAACTGGACCACTGCCTTCTTTTAGTGACTAAGTGTTCTGTACCCAGCTTACAGCTCAACTTTGTTATAAAACTGAAACCTAAATAACAATACTGATTTACAACTTCTAACCGGATTCCATTGTAATACCATTGTTCCTGTTTTGAAAGAAATCCCCCTCTTCTAAATACCATCACTTTAGTTTTATTGATATTAACACTTAACTGAAGATCATTACAGCAGTCTTTCAAAATGTTTATTTGGTGTTGTAAACCTCCAGGGGTTGTTGAAAATAGTGCAACGTCATCTGCGAATAGTAGAATAAAGATATCAATAATATTAGGTAATAACTGAACACCATGTTTTCCTTTTTCATTGATATCATTTCCTAGCTGGTTAATGAATGTTGAAAACAATGTAGGACTTAAAACACAGCCTTGCCTGACTCCTAATGGACATTCAAAAAACTCTGATAACTGGCAATCTATTCGGATACACGAAAGCAATGACTTATACATGGCTGCTAATGAAGCAAGAAATTTTCCTCGTATCCCCTGGTTTTTAATACAGGTCAAAAGTTTCTCATGTCTAACAGAGTCAAAGGCTTTTTTAAAGTCCACAAAAACAACATACAATTTTTTGCCTTTCTTGGACATACACTTTTGGACAATTGAATACAAATTAAGAATCTGATCTACTGTAGAATACCTTTTCCTAAAACCTGCTTGGTTTTCACAGATCAATTGATTACTTTCTAGCCACGAATATAATCTTGTGTTCAATATAGAAGTATAGCATTTAGATAAGATGCTCAGTAGTGAGACACCCCTATAATTATCTACAAGCTCTGGATCTCCTTTCTTATAAATTGGAATAATAATGGCTTTAGACCAAATCAGTGGATATATACCTTTATTGAAGATAGCAATAAAAAGCTTGAATACAAACTGCTTGACTTCACTACTTCCATTTTTTAGCATTTCTGCAGTGACTCCATCAATGCCACATGCCTTACCAGATTTTAGTTTATGAATAGCTGCATTTATTTCTCCTTTTGTGATCTCTCTGTTTCATTCATGATCATTTTCTTCTAACAGATCCACTTCTGTGTACATATGGTTATTAAATACAACTTCATTGCTTTGAAATACCTCTTTAAAATACAAAACCCACTCTGTAGAACTTATACTATATGTCACTCTATCTTTATTGACACATCCCATACTTCTGAGCTCTTTCCAGAACAGTGCTGAATTTGAACTATTATTTGCCAGATATTCTACCTTTTGAGAGAGAGAGAGAGAGAGAGAGAGAGAGAGAGAGAGAGAGAGAGAGAGAGAGAGAGAGAGAGAGAGAGAGAGAGAGAGAGAGAGAGAGAGTGTCTGTGTGTCTGTGTGTCTGTGTGTGTCTGTATGTGAGAGAGAACGGACTGAAACTTTTCTGGTGTTTTTTTTCCATTTCTGGTCTGTCTCTCTCTGTTTTTCTCTCTGTGTCTGTCTGTCTGTCGATGAGTTTTAAGAAAAAGTTTTAAGGCAGTTATTGCCGCAGAAAACAACTTTTTTCCCTTCTCTCTCATATGCAGTAACGGAGCTGTTTTAGCACCCCCTCGGGGCAGCCTCTCTCTCTCCCAGTAAGCCACCTTGCAACCTAGACTGGACTTAAAACATTGATCTCTTGAAATTAGCTTGTTTGTGAAACAGGGCTTTTCCTAGCAGGTGTCTGCACAACATATTTATAAACCTATACTCTCTATGGTACCAAGCCTTTTAACATTATACTGTGCATGAAATATCGATTTCCTTGAAATTGGCTTGTTGGTGAATAGGAGACTTTGAGGGGGGTTAAAGTTCTAGATGCACGTTACTTATAAACGTGTGCTGTCTGTTGTGTCAAGGATGATGTGTTTGTTGTTTTGATTGTTGTTGATGTTGTTCCTGTTTTTGTTGTTTTTTGTTTACAACAAACTATGGTGGGTTGGGGGAGTTGGGGCAGGAGGTGGGGGGCATGTTGGATTTTTTTGTGTTTTTTTTGTTTGGATGTTTTGTGTTTGTTTCCTTGCTTTTGTGTTTTTGTTGTGTTTTTTTCTTCTTCTAAAAGTAGGTCGTCACGTAAACTTGCCTGCAATGCAAGCTTCTTTCAAGGCTGTCTGCACAAAAGTAGGTCATGTACAAAGTAGGTCATGTACAAAGTAGGTCATGTACGAAACTAGGCTAAGTGTATGACAAAATAAAATTCTGTACCAAAGTAGGCTCTGAACAAAATTTAGTTCTGCATTTTATCAAAGGTTTCTATATAATAGATTTTTACAAGATAAAAAACAAAAAATCCATAAATTGAAAACGAAAAAATTATTCATGAAATGATAATGCACTAAACATCTTCAGTCCTAATCAGTACACTGACTGTCAGCAGTCTTTCTTCTTCTTCTCTCGTTTGCTTTACACTGTCAGATGTATCTGGGAAAAATAATGGCATGTTCTTTCCAGCTCCTCTCGTGGGCTAAGGCCGTACTGCTTGGTCAATAGGGTTATCTCCGTGGGCCCCACTTTCTTCCTCAGGTCGCTGAATAGCGTACACCTTTGAAGGATGTGCTCGCCTGTCTGGTTTTCTTTACCACAGGCACACAGGGGAGAAGGAGCAAGTTTCAGCTTTATCATAAAATTATGGTGGTTTAGCCTGTTGTGCCCAGTGCGGAGTCCTAGCATTATGACTTGTTCTTCTCTTTTGAGGTGGTGGTAGTCATCCTTGTCTACTCTAGGTCGGGCCATAGATTTGATGATCATCTTCTTTTCATGGAAGGTGAGGCTGCTTTCACACTGCTCTTTCTGTGCCCCCTGTTTTGCAAGTTCATCAGCTTGTCATTGCCAGGTAGTGGGCAGAAATCCATTGCAGCGTTACACGTTTGTTTTGTGTAAGAGGCTGTAGTTCCTGTTGGAGTCCTGTTTCTTTGTCTGCAGACAGAGCTTGTAGGACTGACAGGGCATAAGTGAAAAAAACTACTTGCTGACATTCATCTTTGGAGTGTCTGACCATGGTGGCAGCTTGTTTCAGGGCTTGAGTTTCTGCACGGTAGTTGGTACAGTGTGTCCCTGATGGGATGTTTGCTGCTTCTACTTCTCCAGATGGGTACTTGATCAGTACTGCAGTGACTGACTAGGAAGGAGATGGGAAAGCTTTGATCATGCCTGACTGCCAGCAGTGACTGATTCTACTGCTAGGGAGCAGAGGGGGGAACTTCAGGACATTGGGGGTAGATTTGGTGCTGTTGTTTGGCGTTCTACATCTTAACAAACCAGGGTCACCAACATTTGTACATTGTCAAAGTTACACCATTTAAAGGTGCCTGAGAAAGTGAAAATACACAGAGCAGTGGAAATACACAGGCAGGTGGAAATACACAGAGCAGTGGTGAAAATACAGAGTATGTGAAAATACACAGAGCATGGTGAAATACCAAGCACTGGTGGAAATACACAGAGTAGTGGTGAAAATACACAGAGCAGTGGTGGAAATACACAGAGCAGTGGTGAAAATACACAGAGTAGTGGTGGAAATACACAGAGCAGTGGTGGAAATACACAGATCAGCGGATGGCAGCTGTAGGTGTGGCTGTTTTTACCTGCCTCACCAGCATGCCATAGCTCTTATCTGACTTCAAACAATATATTTCCCCCTTGACAGAAGAGTGCCCTTGGCATTGAGCTAATTTAATCATTAACTGACAGTGGTGTGGGGTTTGGGGGGATTTTTTTGTTTGCTGCCAGTGTGATGAATTTTAGCCCAAAGAAGCTGGCAGGTAAAGATGCCAAACAACTCCAGAATGTGGTGACCATTTTCAGACATAGGCTCTGTGCTTGATACCAAATGTGCTGCAGCAATATTGACATACGGCTTTGGTGAAGCTGCATCCTGGAAAAAACTGTAATCGTGTGAACAAGCAGGGAAAGGTGCAGACTCACTGTGTTGTACAACATGATGTATTTGTCAAAGTCAGTAAAAACGATATGATTATTTATCATTGTCAGCACTCACTCACTCACTCATTCACTCACTCTTTCACTACCTCACTCACTCAATCACTCACTCAATTGATCTCGCACTCACTCACTCACTCACTCATCTTGTGCACACGTTAAATCCTGTTCCGCTTTTCGTAAGAGTAGGCCATTGTGTGCCGGTGGGAACAGATGACATTTACAAAACTGCATACACACGGGGACTGCATGTAAAAAAGCACAAGAGTGCTTATTCCATTATCCTCGATATAAAAGAATAAATAAATCAATCAATCAAATCAAACTCACCTACGAGAGGGAGAGAGAGAAAGACAGAGAGAGAGAGAGAGAGAGAGAGAGAGAGAGAGGAGAGAGAGAGAGAGAGAGAGAGAGAGAGAGAGAGAGAGAGAGAGAGAGAGAGAGAGAGAGAGAATGTGTTTTTAACTGTAATATATAATAGTATCATTTTCCCCGCTGACCCCCTTGCATTTAGAGTTGAGAGAACTTTTTCATTGACAGATTTTATACCTCCAGACCCACGAAAAATCATTGATTTCATTTCCAGCCATTTTTCACATAGAAATAGGGAGCAAATAAAAAGAGGGTTATAAAAAGGTTTTATTTTCATGACAAATTTGTCTGGGAAATAAGGAATTGATTCGGTTTTTTACAAGTCGACGCACTTTTTCTCTAATAAAATGTATGAATTACAACAAAAATATGTCGACAAAATATCAAATGTGATGCCTGCATAAGAAATGTTATTAATAGTTAGTGTGTGCCAGTGTTTAGTAGATGAATAGGCAATGTTAAATGGACAACAGCAGACGAGTGATAATCCATCGGATTACAGAGCTGAGGCTGCATGATTCCAGAGTCAACTCAATGGTTTATAAAGTCCACGATGAATAGTTAGCCTGATTTGATCACCCCTCATTACTGACAGCAAAAACAAAACGATAAACTAGAAAAACTAGACTAAAGTATATCCAAATATCTCTGATTTCAAAGGTTTTGCTTTCAACAATAATTTTGTTTTCTTGGGTATTTCTTCATTTATTGCTGTTTCTGTATTTCAGGGCGCTTAGTGTGCATGCATATTAGTAGTGGTTGAAAGTGTGTTTGTGTTGTGGTGTGTGTGTGTGTGTGTGTGTGTGTGTGTGTGTGTGTGTGTGTGTGTGTGTGTGTGCGTGTGTGTGTGTGTTGTGTGTTGTGTGTGTGTGTTTGTGTGTGTGTGTGTGTGTTTGTGTGTGTGTTTGTGTGTGTGTGTGTGTGTGTGTGTGGTGCGTGCGTGCGTGTGTGGTGTTCGTGGTGTGTGTGTGTGTGTGTGTGTGTGTGTGTGTGTGCGTGTGTGTGTTTTATTTTTATTTTATCTTTTTTCTCCTTTTATTCTTTTATATGGAGGATAATGGGATAAGCACTCTTGTGGGTTTTTTACATCCAGTCCCCGTGTGCATGCAGTTTTGCAAATGTCATCTGTTCCCACCGGCACACGATGACCTACTCTTACGAAAAGCGGAACAGGATTTAACGTGTGTGCAAGATGTTCTGCGTGTGTTCACACACGGGGCCTCGGTTTATAGTCTCATCCGAAGGACTTTGGGGGAGAGTGGAGTCAGCACTGACGTTAACTCCAGGAGAAAAATGTCCTCAGCCTGGAATCGAACCCGGGTCGTCAAATTGTGTGTGTGTGTGTGTGTGTGTGTGTGTGTGTGTGTGTGTGTGTGTGTGTGTGTGTGTGTGTGTGTGTGTGTGTGTGTGTGTGTGTGTGTTTGTGCATGAATGTGCTTACATGAAAATTTTACCACCGACAAAAATATTTTACGGTAGAAACGGCAAACTAGTATATTTTATCCATAACTTGTTACTTTTTCCACTTTTAAGGCCTCAGGAAATTCACCATTTACAGAATAAAGAATATTGAAAGCAATATTACATACAGATAACAAAATATAGACACCTTGACAACAACATTGCATGCAACGCAACTTTCAGTCCACAGCACGACTTCAAAAACTGGCTTTGTCCTGTTTTCAGCAAAGAAACCAGAAGGAATCAACACATCAAAAACATGACATGATTGTGACAAGTTTTCTCAGGAAAGATGCTTGAAAAAGTTAGCCAACAGAAAATGCATTGCCACATTTCTCTCTCTTGGCAATTTACGATTGGACGGAACATGCTTTCAAGATGACAGAAACACAGAAGGTGACAACCTCTTCTGATGTGTGTGTATTCCTCAGCTGTCCGAGTCTGATTTGATTCTGTTCTGGCCACATTCTGCAAACTTTCCTCCGAAGATGAAGATTTTCTATTTTTAGTTTCTGTATATCTGTCTCTGCTGTGTCTGATTTGTATCTTCCTCTTCTTTTCTTCTTTTCTTTTTTCTTCTTTTTCTTCTTTGAATTCTTCTTTGAATTCTTCTTTGAATTCTTCTTTGAATTCTTCTTTGAATTCTTCTTTGAATTCTTCTTTTTCTTCTAGCCTGATGCCTAGGATTTGCAGTGAATGCAGTCAGAACCAAGTTTGATTCCCAGGGAAAAATACCCCCTCCCCTGAGACAGTTCAGCCAACACTGAACCTGCTCTCTTCACCAACTTTATGTCACCATTCTGACACTCTGTGAAAGAAGACTGCCTCTGAACAACAATTGTTTCTGTAAACTACCTCCTCTAGCATGGAGAATAGAGGCAGGAGAAGCAAAGTGTGCAGTCTGTCACTATTCAGTCTTTAAGAACCAGCAATCCCTACAGGCCTCACTTCTCTATGGATTACTGCTTTATGTCTCAATAAGCCTAATGTCAAAGTAATCGGTTAAAACATCATGTGCTCTTCTTCGGTAAACCACTAGGCCCAATCACAACAAAACACTTTGTCTCATTAGGCAGTAAATAAACCAGAACACATGCAACACAAAATTTCTGTGACGATCAAATTTCTGTAAATAAGGTGTTGCATTAGTCTCAGCTGAATTTTGGTGTTCCAATGAAATACGGTTTCTTTAGGAGAAAAATATGGCAGAGGGGTGAATACAGCGCTTTTTGTATAACTACATTTCTGTGAATGGCTTTTAGAACTTGGCCCTCACTGAAATCATCCTTCCGTGAATCTTACCATTACAAACTTGCTTTCAAAAAACATCACTTTTAAGTGTTATCTCCATGAGTGTTTGTAAACGTGTTTTTGTGCATTTTTATTTATTCGTTTTTTGTGCGTTTTTATTGATTTATTTCCAAACTATCTTTTCTCTAATAAATGATGTTAATAATTGAGACTGAACACAAGCTAAAAGGAAACAAAAACAAACAGAAAGGCTGTAGATATAAGTATAGGCCATGCCTCTTTGAAATGGTCCTCTAGCCAAGCTCTGCCCTTCTGAAGATGAAAGTTACCGTGGACAGTGGAGTGCAGAGCAGTGCCTCACTGACTGCAGGAACTGAAGCTGGAAGGAGGGCATCCATCGAGCAGCTGGCCGAAGACATTGAAAGAGGCCAGTAGGGAAATTGATAAACTCAAGAATATGGTAAACTTTTAAGAAAGAAGTTCTATGAAGGAAAGCAAATTTGCTGCAGCAATATTGGCATTAGGGGGATGTGTGTGAAACTGCTGCAACATCACGGCAGAGGTTGTGAGTAAACAGAGATATACACACTACCACCCTGGCGGCTTGGGGCAACATGAGGCCTTTGTCACAGTGGATAAACACGCTGTGGCTATTTGTCCCACTTAGCAAACATAAATGATATATATCCTGATTACTTTTTTCCTTAGAACTGAGAGAGAGACAGAGACAGACAGACAGACAAACAGAGAGAGAAGAGGAGAGACAGACAGACAGACAGACAGACAGACAGACAGACAGACAGAGAGAGAGAGAGAGAGAGAGAGAGAGAGAGAGAGAGAGAGAGAGAGAGAGAGAGAGAGAGAGAGAGAGAGAGAGAAGAGAGAGAGAGAGAGAGAGAGAGAGAGAGAGATGTTCCTCCTCTGCTGGCGGAATTGCATTTAGAACTCAGAAAACTTTTGATGGACAGATTTTCTGCACAAAAATGTTTCTGGTAAATGTATTGATTTTCCAACCATCATCCGCACAGAAACATGGAGCAAATAAAGAAATGTGTTGTGAATCTGTCTCATTTTTCATGATGACTAAGTTGGGAGGATAGAAACATTTCCTTTGAATAGGTTTGTGCTGCACGATATAATAAACTTTTCAACTTATGAAATGTTCATTCTATCAGTATGAAGTACAAACTAAAATAGCAGAAAATAAAACCAAAGTAGGCATTATGAATACCATTAGGGACGGTACTTGATGCATGAATATATACAATGCTAACAGACCACAGCAGGTCTTTTGGTTCAACTTAGTGACCTATCGGATCTCTGATCACCTTTGATGACAGATGGTTTATTCTTTAGGCTGAATTCAATTAACCACATCACCAAAGTCTACCAAAAGGAAGGCAATACTGTTCTAACTGTCCTTGCCTACTGCAAGAAGAAGAAAACGGAATGAAATAATAAAATGAAAGAAGAAAGGAAACTGAAACCATCCCGGAATCGTAAATAACAGTATGTGTTTAGCTTTAAGAAAGATTGAGAAGAAAACACTTTATTTAATTTGATTTGGTGCGGTTATACAAGTTACAAGTATTTCGCACAGAGTATTCTAAGATTGAAAATTTGTTCGGTTGTGCTCCCGTCCAGCTCTGAACCCTGCCTGCTCTTCTTTGATGATCTCCTCAGCTTTAGTCTGTTTAGGATTCTTAGCATGACTTTGCTTGGATGACTGATCAGGTTGATGGTACGGTAGTTTTGGCAGAGTTGTAAGTTGCCTTTCTTCGGGAGAGTGATAATCAGGGACTGTGTCCAATTTTCCTCTTCATGTCGTGTCTCTTGGGCAGTGTCGCATGGCGGAGCCCATCCCTCTTCATACCAGGCCACAGCCGATGTCCTCCATCAAGGTGGCTCGCCTTGGCCTCGCACACATAGCCGTTGTTAACATTACCTCCTCACGTGGTTTAGCACGCCTGCTGAGGCAGTCCCGGGGTGTGGAGCTTTTGCCGATGACATCGACGGCCTAGCTGGAGAAGAACAAGAGCTAGTCAGCCTGGTAAATCACCTTGATAAAGCCTAATCAGCATATGGCATGCAGGTCAGTGCAGAGAAAACACAGCTGATGACAAATAGTGCCAATGGCATCAGCAATAACGTAATTTTGAATGGTAAGAAAATCGGGACCGTCCATAGCTTCAAATATCTGGGAGCGATAGTATCAGATGAAGGATCAAAACCTGAAAATCTCTCCAAGGTAGCCCAGACCACAGCTGCACTGACCAAACTTGAAGTCCTCTGGAATGATAAGAACATCGCCATCAGCTTCAAGATCAGACTGATGCGTTCCCTGGCCATGTCCATATTTTTGTACGCATGTGAAACATGGAACATAACACCAGACATTGAAAGAAAGATACAAGCAATTGAAGTGAGATGCTTTCGCAAACTCCTTAGTATTTCATACAGATATCACATCACTAATGAAGAAGTGAAAACTAGAATAAAGAATGCCATCGGTCCATATGAAGAGCTCCTAACTACAGTGAAAAAACGCAAGCTAAGGTGGTACGGGCACGTCACACGATCATCTGGACTGGCCAAATCAGTCTTATAGGGAACAGTAAGGGGAGGGAGACAAAGAGGCAGACTGAGGAAACGGTGGGAAGACAACATCAGAGAGGGGACAGGCCTTGGGTGGAACGACCTGCTACGGAGGACGGAGGACCGTGGGGAGTAGAGGAGGCTGGTTGCAGAATCTTCAGTTGTGCCCCCCACTGTCCACGGAACTATGGGAGAGGTGAAGGTTCGGTTGGGTTGGGTTTGGCTTGCTTCAGATTTGCCGCGCGCGCGCGCGCGCGAGTGTGTGTGTGTGTGTGTGTGTGTGTGTGTGTGTGTGTGTGTGTGTGTGTGTGTGTGTGTGTGTGTGTGTGGTGTGTGTGTGTGTGTGTGTGTGTGTGTGTGTGTGTGTGTGTGTGTGTGTGTTTATGGTTTTTTTTCTTTTATATCGAGGATAACGAGATAACCACTCTTGTGCTTTTTTTTACATCCAGTCCCCGTGTGTATGCAGTTTTGCAAATGTCATCTGTTCCCACAGGCACACGATGGCCTACTCTTACGAAAAGCGGAACAGGATTTAACGTGTGCGCAAGATGTTCTGCGTGCGTTCGCACACGGGGCCTCGGTTTAAAGTCTCATCCGAAGGACTTTTGGGGAGAGTGCAGTCAGCACTGACGTTAACTTCTGGAGAAAAATCTCCTCGACCAGACTCGAACCTGGGTCGTCAAATTACCAGCCCAATGTTCTGACCACTAGGCTATCCGTCCCCCTGTGTGTGATTCAAGATTCAAGATTCAAAATATTTTATTGCCATTTAAGTCATGCAGACTTATTTGACACAACAAAACAAACATCAGTTTTAATTATCTTTCTGCCCAAAATGATGTCCACTAAAAACATGTTGCATTCTTCTCTTTTTCTCTTTTCTCAAAACATTCATTCATATATCTAATGATATCTGCTTGATATATATCAACTGCGATTATGTCGCTTAACTTATCTCTATGTTTTTTACATTCTTTGTCTTTGATTTTAACTTTAAATAACAAATTGTTTCTGAGTTCATCATATAACATAAATTCATCCAGTACATGAAATTCGCCTTCTATTTTGTTACAGTATTTACATTTTCTGTCCTCTCTGGGCAAATTCGAATGTACACACACACGCACACGCGCACACACACGCACACACACACACACACGCACACACACACACACACACACACACACACACACACACACACACACACACACACACACACACAGGTTATACATGTTGGTAGGGTGACGGGCATTTCAGATGTCAGATTTGTGTTTATTTTTCCTTTCTGGTTATTTGTTATTGTTGGGGTTTTATCGTTTTTTTGTAATTGTGTGTTTATTCTTACGTGTTTGTTTTTGTTTTGTTTGTTTATGCTCTTTTGGTAGTAATAGTGCTAGTGATGGAAATGGTGAGTTATGGTGATGGAGGTGATGAGGATGGCGTTGATGATGTTTATGTATAATGGAGATAACAAAACACAATAACCCTTTATCAAACCGAACGTGACGGAGGATGCACAAGGGATTCACACATTTGAAAACAAAGACTTTGGAACATAAAAATATTCAAAGGAGGAAATGGTTCAGGAACTTTTTTTATTAAAAGGGGGGGAAATATGGAACACAAGGGAATGAAAAAAGCAGAAGAGAAAAACAGCAAAAGAAAGAAAGAAAGAAAGAAAGAAATGTGATGAGATGGTAAGTAGATTATCTCCCATGTGATCGGAGCGCGCAATCTCAGCATCGTGTTTCTATTTAGAGACATACCTGTGAATTGTCGATGCTCTGTTTCCTTGGGTAGTGGTCGAAAAAAACCCATTGCATACACTTTGCCTTCAGGGTGAAATGTAATTTATGCAACCTCTTTTTAGAGGTCACATTCTAAACTGTCTGATTGTGCCGTGTACCCAAGGATTGTGCAGAGATTGGACATCAAATATGTCCACACTGTTACAAACGGAAGTACAGGTGAGGTGAAAGACCCAACTAGGTAGGGTTAATGATTTGTAGATAGCGGTTGTCAGGGGCTACTGGTTTTTCAGCATCAAATATGCTGGCCAGGTAGAGTACCTCCCTACGAGTTGGCCTGTGGTGGATGTGATGGGGTGATAAGTAGATTATCTTGCCATGTGATCGGAGCGCGCAATCTCAGCGTCGTGTTTCTATTTAGAGACATACCTGTGAATTGTCGATGCTCTGTTTCCTTGGGTAGTGGTCGAAAACCCTCCATTGCATACACTTTGCCTTCAGGGTGAAATGTAATTTATGCAACCTCTTTTTAGAGGTCACATTCTAAACTGTCTGATTGTGCCGTGTACCCAAGGATTGTGCAGAATGGGACATCAAATATGTCCACTCTGTTACAAAAGGAAAGAAACAAAAAGAAAGAAAGAGAGAGAGTGAGTGAATGAATGAACATTTTGAATGAACAGTTTATTGAGGGAAAAGATTAAGCACAATGGTGGCTCGTTTTCATCCAGCCCTCTTTAAAAAAAATAATTAAAAAAGTGAATCAATCAATCAACCAATCGCATAATTCAAGTATAAAGCTATGAAAATCAAAATTTGGTGAATCAATCAACCAATTGTAGTCGCCGCCGTAGTCTAGTGGTTAGGGCGTTGGACTCGTAATCTAAAGGTTGCGGGTTCGATCCCAGCTTTCGGCTATGGCGTTGTGCCCTTGGAAAAGGCACTTTACAGCGATTTTCTCACCCCACCCAGGTGTAAAAGGGGTACCAACCTTGTGTTGGGGGTTAACCTTGCGATAGACTGGCGTCCTATCCAGGGGGGGAGTCTATGACCCTCAGTCGCTTAACGCCACAGAAACCGGGATAAGCACCGGCCTGATGAGCCTTAGGCTCGGGACAGACTTTAACTTTATGAAATGTCAGGGAATATGAGGAAACTGCAACATGTGAAACATGCATAAACCAACAGAAAAGAGACGGCTGCATAGACAGGACAGACACGAGACAGAGAGAGGGAAAGTGAGAATGTGAGATAGAGAGAGAGAGACAGACAGACAGACAGACAGACAAACAGGCAGAGAGAGAGAGTGAGACAGTCAGAGACAGACAGACAGACAGACAGGCGGAGAGAGAGAGGGGGGGGGGGATGAGGTGCGAGCTGTTATTATACCCTCTTCATCAGTAAGAAGAAATGGACAAAGAAAAGAGAAAAACAGAAAAGAGGGAGAGGAGGAGCAAGAGGATGTGGAAGAGGAGAGAAAAAGAAGGATCAGGAAACAACAAGAACTACAATTATGCAAGTTGGTACCTATTCATGTCAAGCGAGCAAAATCATAACATACACAAGATTATACAAAGGCTTCATCATAAATCAGAAATATAATGTGCACCCAGACAGTTCAGTGAAATATAAACGCTTTTCATAAGAGACAGACAGAATGGTTGGGGGAAGAGAGAGGGGGTGGGGAAGGGGGAAAAGAGAATGGGAGAGAGAGGGGGGGAGCGGGAGGTAGAGCGGGAGAGAGAGAGAAAACAGACAGACAGACAGACAGACAGACAGAGAAAGAATGAAAGAGAGATAGACAGACAGACAGACAGAGACAACGAGACAGAGAGACAGAGATTACCAGAGAAACTGATAAAATATAGAAAAAAGAAGAAACAAGAAAGAAAAAGACATGAATAAACGACCCCAGAGAAAAAAAAGAAAAGAGTTACAGAGAAACACACAGACAGACAGACAGACAGACAGACAGAAAAGAAGAAAAGAAGCCTTAGACGGACAGCATAAACAAAGAAAAGAAATGGAAAAAGACAGACAAACAAAGAAACAAACAGAGAAACATGAAAAGAAAGAGCTTGCCCAGACAGGACTAAGAGAGAAAGGTCAGCAAACAGACCAGACCATGTCTGTTGTGTCAGTACAGACTGCAGGGTGTCTGTATGCCCCGCCCTTTCTTTTTTCTTGGCTAGTTTTTCCTCTTTGTTTTGGAGTTGAACAAAGTCACTATCAACCAAGGCTGTGAATCACAGTCTTGCACAATATGCTGATGTGGCCAATTTATTTTTAGTAACACCAGGCAATGCACTCTTGCTCCTTTTACAAGGGAGACCATTTGAACGATCACTTCACATTTTAGTTTTTCTTTCTAAATGACTGCCACTTCCTTCGTGTCAGTTAGAACATAGCAATTATTTCCTGTGCTAAGGAAAAGAAAACAGAAGAAAAGAGACAAACGAGGGACTTCTAGAGCAACGGGCAAGGTAGGCTTAAGAAAAAAAAGTGTGGTGTCGTTTTACTGGTGGTGGTGAAGGGTGTGTGTGTGTGTGTGTGTGTGTGTGTGTGTGTGTGTGTGTGTGTGTGTGTGTGTGTGTGTTGTGTGTGTGTTCAAATTCATTTAACATCTCTTCACAAGTTGAGATATTAGACGGGAGGGGAGGGGGGGAGGGTGAGTGTCAGGGGAAGGGAATGTAGTTGGTTGTAGTTGTAGTTGTAGTGTGTGTGTTGTGTGTGTGTGTGTGTGTGTGTGTGTGTGTGTGTGTGTGTGTGTGTGTGTGTGTGTGTGTGTGTGTGAGTAAGTGAGTGAGTGTGTGTGTGTGTGTGTGTGTGTGTGTGTGTGTGTGTGTGTGTGTGTGTGTTTGATTTGATTTGATTTGATTTGATTTGATTTGATTTGATTTATTCTTTTATATCGAGGATAATGGGATAAGCACTCTTGTGCTTTTTTACATCCAGCCACCGTGTGTATGCAGTTTTGTAAGTATCATCTGTTCCCACTGGCACACGATGGCCTACTCTTACGAAAAGCGGAACAGGATTTAACGTGTGCGCAAGACGTTCTGCATGCGTTCGCACACGGGGCCTCGGTTTAAAGTCTCATCCGAAGGACTTTTGGGGAGAGTGGAGTCAGCACTGACGTTAACTCCAGGAGAAAAATCTTCTCGACCGGACACGAACCTGGGTCGTCAAATTGCCAGCGCAATGTTCTGGCCACTAGGCTATCCGTCCCCCACTAGGCTATCCGTGTGTGTGTGTGTGTGTGTGTTGTGTGTGTGTGTGTGTGTGTGTGTGTGTGTGTGTGTGTGTGTGTGTGTGTGTGTGTGTTGTGAAAGAATAAATGGAGGAATGTTTGGACAGTGTAACGTTATTGAACTCATTTTTCACGTGAAATTGCCTGGAACTGGCGTTTTTATTGCCTGTGGTAATTTCACACTGGCTGACTAACAGCTTTCTTCAGACCACAAAATATTCAAAATTATGTATGTACTTCGCCCCCTCCCCTACCCCTGCCTGGTTGTTTTATCTTTGTGCACAATAAGATGTGTGAGAGCCATCTGGTTTAGGGAGGTCGATCTTTTTGTCTTTCTCTCTGTCTTTCTGGCTGTAGTTATGTACTTTTGTACGTACCTCTACCACCACCCCTCTCTCATTTAGTAGTTTCTGTTCATACTCTGTCTGTCTGTCTGTCTGTCTGTCTGTCTGTCTGTCTGTCTGTCTCTTTGTTTGTCTTTCTGTTTGTCTGTCTGTCTCTATCTCTCTCTCTCTCTCACTCACTCACTCACTCACTCTCTCACACGATTTTATCACCCATTACGATTTTTTTCATACCCTAAATTTTCCGTCATTATTAAAACTTTTGCTATCAGCTGATTATTTCTTTAAACCAGGAATGCATCATCATGATAATCATCACCATCAGCAGCAGCAGCAGCAGCAGCAGCAGCCCCTTGACCTTGATGGTCGTAACGTGATACAAAATACTTGTTGAAGGGCAGTTTTTTCTAGGCTGGTCTGTATTTATTGATTTTAAGAAGGCATTCCACAGGGTGTGGCATGACGCTTTGTGGACAACCATGAATTTGTACATCATCAATGCAAATCTGATCAGAGTCATCAAAGAGCTGTACAACAAGGCCACCAGTGCAATGTACTACAACAGCAACTTTGGAGAGTGGTTTCGAACAACAGTTGGAGTAAGGTAGGGCTGTCTACTCTCACCCACTCTTTTCAACATCTTCCGCGAGAGAATCATGGCTGATGCACTAGAACACCATAAAGGATTAGTCAGCACTGGTGGCAAAACGATCACAAACCTTTGCTTCGCAGATGACATTGACGTACTAGCAGGATCAGAACAAGAGCTTGCCAGCCTAACAGAACACCTGAACAAGGCCTCTAAAACATACGGCATGAAAATTAGTTCAGAGAAGACCAAACTGACGACCAATAACGCCAAGGGCATCAGCACTGATATCAGAGTCAATGACCAGAAGCTGGAAACGGTTCAAAGCTTCAAGTACTTGGGAGCCGTTGTATCAGACAAGGGGTACAAGCCAGAGGTAGTATACAGTATTGCACAATCAATAACAGCACTGTCAAAACTGAAAACCATCTGGAAAGATAAAAATATCTCACTCAAGTCCAAGATCAGACTAATGCGCTCCCTTGTCATATCCATATTCCTGTATGTCTGTGAATCATGGACCCTGACTGCTGATTTGGAGAGAAGAGTACAGGCGGTAGAGATACAGACACTTCCGGAGACACCTTGGCATCTCCTTGGATCTTGCGCACACGTTAAATCCTGTTCCGCTTTTCGTAAGAGTAGGCCATCGTATGCCGGTGGAAACATGATATTTACAAAACTGCATACACACGGGGACTGGTGGTAAAAAAGCATATCAATGCTTATTCTATTATCCTCATTATAAAAGAATAAATCGATAAATAAAATAAATAAGACGTGCATAACAAAATCCAGCAAACCATTGGTCCCTACGAAAACCTATCAATCGTACAGAAGCGTAAACTTAAATGGTACGGGTATGTCACAAGAGCCAATGGACTTGCAAAAACAATAATGCAAGGCATTGTCCAAGGAGAGGCAGACCAGGGAAGACATGGGAGGACAACATCAGCGAATGGACAGGCCTAGAACTCAACCAAATTTTGAGAAAGGCAGTACAGAGAGAGGAATGGAGGGACCTGGTTGTCAAGTCCCCACGGTCACCAGACTAAGGAATAGATAGATAGATAGATAGATAGATAGATAGATAGATAGATAGATAGATAGATATATAGATAGATAGATAGATAGATAGATAGATAGATAGATAAGTGGATGGATGGATGGATGGATGGATGGATGGATGGATGGATGGATGGATGGAGGAGAGAGAGAGAGAGAGAGAGAGAGAGAGAGAGAGAGAGAGAGAGAGAGAGAGAGAGAGAGAGAACACTGAACACTGAACACTGAACACTGAACACTGAACACTGAAATTGTTTAATGTACATCGGCCTTAGGCCACAAGACAAAAAAAAAGTGATGGGCATAGAGTGTGTGCATATGACATAGGTGTTATAAACATTTTACTATCAACGTATATGTATATGAAACAGTGTATGAGTAATTATAAAGCAAGAAAAGTTATATAAGCCATATCTTAACCGTTAATCACAGAACAATTCACACGTATCATAAACGACACTGTTTTAGATGTATTATTCATCAACACAAATATCAATTTCTAGAAAGTTATCCTATTTCTTCTATTGGCTGCATGAAAGATAAAACGTGATAAATTGTATCTATCAGTAGGTACAGTGGCTTTGAGTAGTACATAGAAAGGAAGTCTTTTGGAATCTTTAAGAAACTTATTTCTCAAGTCTTCATAGATATGGCAATTCAGTATAAAGTGTTCTTCATTTTCTATTTGATCTTTACAAACAGGGCATTGCTTAACATCGTTTAAACTATTATACCGCTGTGTATTATTGTTCAATGGTAGAACATTAAATCGAACTTGCGTAACTTCAACTCGAAAACAATATGTATCCATTTCAGTGATATATTTTTCTTTTTCAAAAATAGTTTTAAAGTTTCTATAACCATCATATCGCTCACGGTCTCTAATGGTGCCAGTCCATTCCTGAGCAAACCAATCTACAAGTCTTTGTTTAAAGGCACGCAAAAACATTTTTATGTCTCCTACACCTTGGTTCAACCAAACGATATTATACCCAGTAATACATAATATTTCCCTGATTTTAGAGACCCAGCCTTGTTTACCTTTTTTATCTAAATGTAACAACATATAATGAGCTTTATATGGTAATCTTTCAGAATTCATGTGTATTAGTTTAAACCAAAATCTTATGCATGCAACATATGTATTTACATACAGTGGGTACCTGCCAAGATCTCCGTAAACCATCTTATTTGGTGTCCTGGCAGGCACACCTAAAAACCTTTTACTAGCAATTAAATGTACTTTTTCTAGATGTTCTAATCTATGCAACCCCCAAATTTCAGCTGAATATAACAATATTGGTTGAATTTTGGTATCAAAAATTTTAAAGAATGTCTTTACTGTCATTTCCTTGCACCTCTGGCAAACTTTGTTAAGCTGTATAACTGCTTTTTTGCCTTTAGTAACTAAATGCGATGTACCTCTCTTTGCACTAATCATAGATGTAAAGTTAAATCCCAAATAACAATAATTGTTAACTACATCTAACTTTTTATTATGAAAAAAACATTTTTCATGTTTTCCTAAGTATCCCCCTTTTCTAAATACCATAATCTTAGTTTTGTCTATGTTTACATTTAATTTCGTATTTTCACAACAAGTTTCTAAAACCTTTAATTGATTTTGTAAGCCTGAAGGTGTAGTTGACATTAATGCCACGTCATCAGCAAATAACAAAATAAACAACTCAAAAATATCTGGAAACATCTGAGCCCCATGCTTACCTTTTTCAGTTATAAGATTTGCTAACTGATTAATAAACATAGAAAACAATGTGGGGCTTAGAACACAACCCTGTCTTACTCCCATAGGTGTTTGAAACATATAAGTTAATTCGAAAATCGCTCGTATACATGCTGATAAGGACTTATACATAGCTCTAAATGATGCAAAAAAAACTTACCTTTCACACCTTGGCCCTTGATATAACGTAATAACCTATCATGTTCAACCGAGCCAAAATCTTTTTAAAATCTACAAAGGCAACGTACAATTTTCTTCCTTTTTTAGACATATAATTCTGAATAGTGGCATACAATGTAAATATATTATCAATTGTGGAATAATTTTGATGAAAACCTGCCTGACATTCCGAAATTACGTTATTGCTTTCTAACCAGTCATACAATTGAGCATTCAGTATCGTAGTGTAACATTTAGAGACTATACTTAAAAGAGACACTCCTCTATAGTTGTCAACATCCTTGGGATCTCCCTTCTTATATAAAGGAATGATTACAGCTTTTGACTATTCTTGTGGGTAAATGCCTTGATCAAAAATCACATTAAATAACTTTACTAGAAATACAATGACTTTTGCACCACCATGTTTTAGCATTTCTGCAGAAATTTCATCAGTACCACTTGCTTTGTTGTTTTTCAGCTTTCTAATGGCATGAATAACTTCTTCTTCTGTTATCTTTTTATTTAACACGTGATCTGTTTCCTCAGATAAATCAATTACAATATCACATTCATCAGTGCATTCATCAAAACATTCATCAGTTATACCTTGGAAGACTTTTCTAAAGTGGTTAAACCAGTCATCGTGGTAATGTTGTTTGTAATTCTTTTCTTATTTCCAAGACCAACCGTCTTAACTTCCTTCCAAAAACTAGAGGAACTGTTAGCCTCGTTTGCTAAGCCTTTCAGTTTGTTGCCTGCTGTAAGTGAGTTTCTTGTCTTTTAGCAACTGTTTATATTTCTTTCTAGCCTTAACATACATAATTCTATCTTCTTCCTTCCTAGTCAATCGAAAATGATTAAGTTTTTTTCTGGTTTCTTTTTTCATGTTTTTACACTCAGCATCAAACCATGCTGATTTTTTCTTTTTGTTAAAACCAGCTTGCTTTACCATACATCTGCTGGCATCTTTCAGGCAATGTACAAATATTTCAAGGGCACTGTCTACATCTCTCTCTAAATCTTCCACAGCTATCAACATTCCGTTTTGAATATCTTTGCTCTCCCATGATTTGACAAACTCGTCTCTCTATGCTTCATTCCACATGAATTTTTTACATGCTTTGTTTTCATTGTGCTTATCTTCAATATAACCCCCTTCCTGATTGTCCCTTATTACTACTTTCATACTTACAGGCAAATGGTCTGACTCTACTATGCTCTCTACTTCTAAAGCTGAAATATGAACAGACGAATAAAGTTCCACAGATACAATGAAATAATCCACCACACTTTCACCAGAATATCCAATAAATGTACAATTATCATCAAAAGCTGGGTCACTCAGACCATTTAGTATTACACAGTCATGCATATTACACAGTTCAATTAGTTGTTCCCCAAAGTTGTTAATGTTATCATCTTGAGATGTCCTTGGATAATGATTGTTGCCAGACACCAACATTTGTTTAAAATCACTATTATCACCATTAAAGCTATAGTTTTCCATTGCAGTTCTTGCATTAAAATCTCCACTTAACAGAATGAAAAAATCGCTATGTTGTTCATATATATCTGCTAAACACTGATCAAGTAATTCAATTCCATATATGCCATGTTGTGACTTCCAGAACAAGGAATCACAAGGTGGGATGTATGAACAAATCATCATTATGTTCTTCTCTGTAGAAAAGAGGTGTCTGTTCTATTTGTAAAACTACTGTATTTTCTTGTACTACCTGAATCAGCAAAAGAATCAGCAAAAGACTTTCTTACCAATACAATTACTCCACCAGAGTATCTTCCACGGTGGGATAGCTTCTTTGCTTTAGAAGTAAATATCACAAAGTCATTGAATAAAGTTGATTCAAAATCAAAAGCTATATAAGTTTCCGTTAGACATATGATGTCATAAGACACTAGAAAATTAATAAACTCAATGTTTTCTAACTTTTGTAGAAGTCCATTAACAGTATAATTCAGAAATTGAACACATTGCATATTTACATTATGTACATGAGGACTCGCTACTGTCCTGGATGTTGATTCAGGGGACTGACTACTAAGTACTGTGGCCTGGCTGTGTCCCTATTTGCTGGTGTGTGGGGCACCATTCTTTGTAGTCTGGTGTCTGTGAGGTTGGGGTCGCTGCCTACCCCCTGCTTGCTTTGCAGAGTCTGCTTTTCTAAATGATTCAACAATGCTGCTTTGACTTGTTGATCTAGCAGCAGTTTTTCTCTGCCTCTGTTGTACAGCACGTGAACTAGATGCAGTCCGCCTTGGACGTAAAGCATGGGCAGAAGGTGAAGACCCTTCTGACTGACTCCCCTCTTTATCAGACCTGCTGCATGCATCAGTACTATTCGAGTTTCGAGTTTCGAGTACTGTTGCTCTTATGTCGTAAGTCTTGTACGTCTGTTATATTGTCACTACTAGCTCTTCGCGTCATTGTCAGTTTTGGAATAGTCTCCGCTGTCAGGTCATAATGACCTGTGTTTTCTTCTGGGTCTGTTTCTCTTGTAGCTTGAAGCTCATTTTTGTCAATGTCTTGTCTTTGGTTGACTGTCCCTGTCATTCCATCATACGTTTTTGTATTGATACCTTCCATGTCACATTGGGACTTATCCTCACTGTATTCTTGTATATCATCAACACCTGTATTTGACATGTCTTCATCCTGATTGTCATAACTGTTGTCATCTTCTTTATTGTGAATAGTGTCACTGTCAGATGTGATTTCGTTGTTTGAAATCTCTGCTTGTGATACATCATTCATTGTGTCATTTTGTTTTGCCTCATTACGGTCAGCATTGTCAAGCTCTTCCTCCTCCTCAGGAGGTGTCACTGTCTGTCTTCCCACCTGCTGATGTTGCCCTGATCTTTTACCTTGAACCCTCCTTGATATGGGGCTAGTGTCATCTCTAATAGCATTTTTATCGCTGTTTTTTATCATAACAGATCTTTTGTTATTTGCAGTACTATTTCCTTTGGTTTGGCCAAATTTTGTCTTTTCACTATACAATTGTGAACCAGGGGTCCCAGGCACACATTCCTTTTCATGGTAGTCCCGGTGGCTGTGGGTCTTCCTGTCTCTGCCCTCCAGTCTTTGATTGGTAGTAGGGGGATTTCTTCTCTCCTGTTCCTCTGAAACATCACGGTATCTTGGAGGCCTGTACTGCTGAGGCTGCTCCATCCTCCTGTAGTGCCTGTCTGCTGCTCCAAAGCTGCCCTGGCTGGCTGCAGAGTGGTGTCTTCGTGGCTGCTCTCTGTAGTGTGACATGGACCTCTCTTCTGCTTGGGGACCACTCGGTCGCTGACCATTTCTGCCATCCTCATTCTGCCAGGGGTAAGAATACAGATGGTCTGCATTACTGCTGTTCCTGGGGAAACCAGGTTGCCTGTCTTTGACGTACAGCTGTAGGCAATCTTGCCTTGCCCTCGATGGAACTCCAGCATGTTCCTTTGCCGAGTTGTGAGATCAGAAGCCACTCTGATGCCACTTTCCCGCAAACTGTCTCTCAACAGAACTGATAACTTGTCTGCAAAGCGACAAGTACCAGAATGGGATGAGCATTATCACTGTGTGGGTGTGGTCTCCCAATTCGAAACGCTCTGCAGATGCCTTCTTTATGCCAGTTTGGTAGTGGGGAGTGATCGTTCAGTATGTCAATAATAATTTGGCTTGTCAGGTATTCATCCTCCCTGTCACATTCGGTTATACCCATGAATCTTAGGTTTAAAGCCTTTGTATCTTGCTCTGCTGACTCCAACTTTCTTTCTAGTACATCCAATCTGTCAATCATTATTGTATTGCTTTCTTGCAATTCTTTTATGTCCTCTGTATTGACAACAACACTTTCTTTCAATTCACTTAATTCAGCCATAAAGTTTGAGAGATTGTTCTCCAGAGAGCAGAATTTTCCGTCAATGTCCGTTTTAATTCCATTCAAATGTTGCTGTAGGCTTTGCTGCATTTGCATTAAGTGCCAGTCCATGAATTGGAACATATTATTTGGTGGTGGAGCATGCATACTGTGCGACATTTTCATGTGCCTATGCTTTTTTTATCAAGTGCTAATCCACTCATTATCAACTGGGCATGAAGACACAGGAACAATTGCAAACACCGGAACAATTCTATACAAAGGAATCATTAATTACATGAAGTAGATTTACAGTGTTCTGCAGCATTTTTTCAGGTGCCTATGTTTTCTCACCCAACTTTTATCAAATAGGCACAAGACACATGTGTAGATGACATCCAGTAACCCTGCATTTTACACACATAACACACACGACACTACTCACCAAGCAACATACAGCACAGCGTTTACCCCACGATCATCACGACAGTTCATGCACGTGCAACTGTCTTGATGGAGTGTTGATGGAGACAGGCTATGAATAGCATTTACCTTGCACTTCAAAATGATTCCTTCTTTGCTCCGTATAATTATTGAAGCACTAATTGCAGTCCTCCTGTTGAGCCCTTGACCAATTTATCCACACATTTGAAGGCACAAAGTCACTGCACACAAGCTTGCCAAAAAATAATGTAAATACATCCATTGAAACAGACACACTTTCGCATTTAAACGGGAGAGTTGTTCAACACATCCGCACTCTTGTCACTCCCACACCACCCGCCGAGAGATAGAGAGAGATAGATAGAGAGATAGATAGAGAAACAGAT
>CM060337.1:34854219-34896719 GCA_030674155.1 Stramonita haemastoma
GTGTGGTAATGAGGGAGTGTGGTAATGAGGGAGTGTGGTAATGAGGGAGTGTGGTAATGAGGGAGAGCAATGAGGGAGTGTGGTAATAAGGGAGTGTGGTAATAAGGGAGTGTGGTAATAAGGGAGGGAAGGGAGGGAGTGTGGGCAGTTGTGGGCTGTTGAGGCTGTAAGCGGAAATGTACCGCTGCGCTGTCTGCAGGTCTGTAGTTACTGCCAGTACACACAGTGGCAGCAGCAGCAGCGGCAGCAGCGAGTATCACGTACCACAGGACACTGTGGAAGGATTGCTAGGGTCTTTACGAGGAGGCCAAGGTAGAAAGAAACTGATACTAAGTATTGATAAGGTCACTTACGTTCTATATTTGTCACTGAAGAAGGGGGTTTCTGTGCAAACTAAAAGAACTGTGTTAAAGGTTTTATTTTTTATGGGGGGCTGGTATACTTTCGATTCCAGAAATTTTATCCTATGATAAATCAAAATTTGAGCTACAGAGAAAGAAAGAAAAAAAGAGGGAGGGTGGAGAGAGAGAGAGAGAGAGAGAGAGAGAGAGAGAGAGAGAGAGAGAGAGAGAGAGAGAGAGAGAGAGAGAGAGAGAGAGAGAGAGAGAGAGAGCACTGAACACTAAACACTAAACACTAAACACTGAACACTGAAAAATGTTCTTGCGTGTCTTTGAACAGCTACTTGTAGATTGGTTTGTCCAGGAATGGACTAGCACCATTAGAGATCGTAATCGATATGATGGTTATGGAAATGTTAAGACTATTTTTGAAAAAGAGAAGTATATCAGTAAAATGGATACATTTTGTTTTCGAGTTGCAGTTACGCAAGTACGATTCAATGTTCTACCATTGAACAATAATACACAGCGGTATAATAGTTTAAACGATGTTAAGCAATGCCCTGTTTGTAAAGATCAAATAGAGAATGAAGAACACTTTTAATTGAATTGTCCTCTCTACGAAGATTTGAGAAATCAGTTTCTAAAACAATTCCAAAAGACTTCCTTTTTATGTCCTGCTCAAAGCTACTGTACCTACTGATAGGTACAATTTTTCACGATTTATTTTTATGCAACCAACAGAAGAAATAAGATAAGTTTCCAGAAATTGATCCTTGTATTGATAAATACTACATCTAAAACATTGTCCATTATGACGCGTGTGAATTGTTTCGTGATGAGCATTTAACATGTGGCTTATATAACTGTTTTGTTTTATTATTGCTCATACATTATTTCATATACAAATACTTTGATAGTAATATGTTTATAACACTTATGTTATATGCCCACACTCTATGCCCACCATTCTTTTGTATTGTGTATTGCCTAAGGCCGAAGTACATTAAACAATTTCAGTGTTCACAGATATAAAGTGAGGCTGCGCACAACCTCAGGCTGACTTGACGCCATGAGTAAACAGAGTCTAAATGAATTAGGCTGTCTGCTATGTTTTACAGGGATGTAACTCTGCCTAGAATCCTCTAACACTGGACAGCATAACACAAAATGCACTTTATCTTCGTGCTTGCTTACATAATGGGCATAGTAACCTGAGGTCAACAACATCATATTCTCTGTATCTGAATTTATGAACATTTATATCTGATACACAAAGTCTAAACTTAGACATAATTTTTTTCAAATGTATGTCCATATCAAGCTTTAGATACGGTTTGATATCATGTGTACTTATAAATTGTCTCTACATGTAATATCTTTCACTGGTTTGTATATGGTCATTCCATTGCTGCCATCGGCAGTCAATCAATCGTTGCCTGAAAGCGTTTATAAATTCTCTACAATTTCCAACACCTTGATTGAGCCAAACAAATCCAAAACCGAGTTCACATAAACAGGTGCGTATTTGTGAAGCCCAGTTGTTTTTTCCCTTTGGCATCTAGATCATAAATCATCTGTGAGAGAGAGAGAGAGAGAGAGAGAGAAGAGAGAGAGAGAGAGAGGAGAGAGAGAGAGAGAGAGAGAGAGAGAGAGAGAGAGAGAGAGAGTGGAAGATAGAGGTAGTGACGAATAGAGGAGTGCGAAGACAGACAGACAACAGACCAGACAGAAGAAGACAAAAGAAAAGCAAATAAACTGACTGGCTTGACAAACAAACCAGCAATGCCTCATCCAGCTGGTGCATGGAAACAAGACAACAACAACAAAACAAAAAACAACAACACTCCAGTCTTTTGTCTCCACTTTCTGTGCATTCCCCGTCATCTTTTTTGTAATAGCTCCTCTGTGTTTGTTCGCCTTCTTGTCCACTGTGTTCTGTTCTTTTCTTCTTCCTCCCTTTCTTTTTTGCAAAGCAAGGACATAAAAAAATGACAGCCGGAAGCCATCTGCCCTAGCCAGGACAGCAGAAAGAGAGAGAGAGAGAGAGAGAGAGAGAGAGAGAGAGAGAGAGAGAGAGAGAGAGAGACACATGACACTGACACTGACACTGACACAGTTTTATTGTCCATACAGCATTACAGCCCTGTAGACAAGGGGGAATAACAAGTTCAGATGAATTCGTGTAACATAATAACATTTTTCAATTTTTCCTCTCACTTCGCACTTACATATACTACTGCACATTCTAATTGCCACGCAGGTCACACACACACACACACACACACACACACACACACACACACACACACACACACACACACCACACACGCACACACGCACACACACACACACACACACACTCTCTCTCTCTCTCTCTCTCCCTCCCTCCCCCCCCCCCCCCCCCCACACACACACACACTAACAGAATCAATAAAGGACCATCTAAGGACTAGTTACTCTGTTCCGTTATCTTTTTCCTAATATTCATTGCTTCTCCAATGAATTTAGCTAGACTTTCTATTTTCTCTTCACTGCTGACAGATAGAATATTTGCAACAGAATTCATATCAGCAATGCCTTTAAACACACTTAGCGCCTCACAGTTTCTGCGTTTATCAGAATAGGCCATACAATCGAAAAGAAAGTGAAATTCGTCTTCTGTGGCATTTCGGCATGAAGGGCATATATTATCGTTAGAGTTATCTTCACTTAAAAACCAATACTTACAATTTTTAAGGCCACTGACTCTTAGCCGAAATCTACTGAGACTGATCTTGTACCATTTGTTGGTTATAAAAGACAGATATCTTTCTGTTTGAAAGACACTTTTGAAGGAACTATACCACATATATTTGTCATTATTTTCTAAATCCGAATGCCAGTTCTGTTTGTAGCATGAAATAAGTCTATCTTTAAATTCATTAATGAAACTATATTCACATCCTACATCTCTACTCAGCCACACAATACCAAATCCATTCACACATAAAGTTTTCTGTACATTTGACACCCAATTGAGTCGACCAGATTCATGTTGTAAGATTAGCAATTCATAAGCCTGTCTACATATTCTAGAAGCTGGTTGTTTAAGAAGTTTTAACCAGTATTTAATGCTTTTTATATATGTCCTTATGTATAACGGATATCTACCACTTTCCCCGTAAACTAGATGGTTTGATGCATGTAAAGGAACAGATAGAAATCTCTTTATAGCAAATGTGTGAACTTTTTCAATTCGCTTGCCTTCTTCATACAATCCCCAAACCTCAGATGCATACGTTAATATTGGTTCTATCTGAGTATCAAACATCTTCCAAAACAGTTTTAGATCTGTGGTATTCAGTTTTTTCATAGATTTCTGTATTTCCATAACTCCTCTTTTTCCTCTGTTACAAACATCTACCAAGGCACTATTAATGCTCAGCTTTGTTGTGAAACCCATCCCCAAATATTTATATGAATTGGTAACCTTAATTTCTTCATTCCCATACATCCACTTTTCCCTAGAACCTAAGTACCCTCCCTTTCTAAACACCATTACATTAGTCTTTTCAAGATTGACAACCAAGCATAATCTATCTGCTTCTCTCTTAAGTCTGTTCAACTGATTTTGGAGACCAATAGCAGATTCAGATAATAAGATAACATCATCAGCAAACAATAATAGAAATATTTCAACAGTATCAGTCATTAGTTGAATGCCATGCTTTCCTGCTCTGGATACTTCAAGAGCCAATTCATTTATAAATAGAGAGAACAATAGGGGACTGAGTAAACAACCTTGTTTTACTCCTTTTGGACAAGCAAAATAATCTGAATAATAACTCTTATCACGCACACATGCCAAAACAGAGTTATAAACACTTCGTACCGCCTTATACATTTTTCCACATACGCCACATTTCCTCAATACTCCTTTCACCACTGGGAGAGAGAGAGAGAGAGAGAGAGAGAGAGAGAGAGAGAGAGAGAGAGAGAGAGAGAGAGAGAGAGAGAGAGTGAGTGAGTGAGTGAGTGAGTGAGTGAGAGAGAGAGGGAGAGAGAGAGAGAGGGAGAGAGAGAGAGGGGGAGAGAGAGGGAGAGAGAGAGGGAGAGAGAGAGAGGGAGAGAGAGAGAGAGAGAGAGGGAGAGAGAGAGAGGGAGAGAGAGAGAAAGGGAGAGAGAGAGAGGGAGAGAGAGAGAGAGAAAGGGAGAGAGAGAGAAAGGGAGAGAGAGAGAGAGGAGAGAGAGAGGGAGAGAGAGGAGGGAGAGAGAGAGAGAGCACTGCCTCTGCACTGCAGAGACGCTTCCTGTTCAGACACTAAGGACGTGAGGAGGAGCATTGCAGCTGACAGGGAGAAAAAACGAAACAACAGCAACAATAAGAACAACCCAACAAACAAACAAACAAACACACAGACAGAAACCCTGTCCTCTGTCACGCTGCCCAGTGCTTTGGACAGCTGTCCTCACTGTTTCTCTGAATATTTTCTGGGGCTGTGGGGAGTGAAGTAGGGGTGGGGAGTGAGGAGTGAATTAGGGGTGGAGAGTGAGGAGTGAAGTAGGGGTGGGGAGTGAAGTAGGGGTGGAGAGTGAAGTAGGGGTGGGGAGTGAGGAGTGAAGTAGGGATGGGGAGTGAGAAGTGAAGTAGGGGTGGGGATTGAGGAGTGAAGTAGGGGTGGGGAGTGAATTAGGGGTGGAGAGTGAGGAGTGAAGTAGGGTGGGGATTGAGGAGTGAAGTAGGGGTGGGGAGTGAATTAGGGGTAGAGAGTGACGAGTGAAGTATAGGTGAGGAGTGAAGTAGGGGTGAGGAGTGAGGAGTGAAGTAGGGGTGGGGAGTGAAGTAGGAGTGAGGAGTGAAGCAGGGGTGGGGATTGAGGAGTGAAGTAGGGGTGGGGAGTGAATTAGGGGTGGAGAGTGAGGAGTGAAGTAGGTGTGGGGAGTGAGGAGTGAAGTAGGGATGAGGAGTGAAGTAGGGGTGAGGAGTGAAGTAGGGGTGAGGAGTGAAGTAGGGGTGAGGAGTGAAGTAGGGGTGAGGAGTGAAGTAGGAGTGAGGAGTGAAGTAGGGGTGGGGATTGAGGAGTGAAGTAGGGGTGGGGAGTGAATTAGGGGTGGATAGTGAGGAGTGAAGTGGTGGTGGGGAGTGAGGAGTGAAGTTGGGGTGGGGAGTGAAGTAGGGGTGAGGAGTGAAGTAGGGGTGGGGATTGAGGAGTGAAGTATGGGTGGGGAGTGAGGAGTGAAGTAGGGGTGGGGAGTGAAGTAGGAGTGAGGAGTGAAGTAGGGGTGGGGAGTGAAGTAGGAGTGAGGAGTGAAGTAGGGGTGGGGATTGAGGAGTGAAGTATGGGTGGGGAGTGAGGAGTGAAGTAGGGGTGGGGAGTGAAGTAGGGGTGGGGAGTGAGGAGTGAAGTGGGGGTGAGGAGTGAAGTAGGGGTGGGGAGTGAAGTAGGGGTGGGGAGTGATGAGTGAAGTAGGGGTGGGGAGTGAAGTAGGGATGAGGAGTGAGGAGTGAAGTAGGGGCGAGGAGTGGGGAGTGAAGTAGGGGTGAGGAGTGAAGTAGGGGTGGGGAGTGAAGTAGGGGTGTGGAGTGAAGTAGGGGTGAGGAGTGAAGTAGGGGTGAGGAGTGAAGTAAGGGTGAGGAGTGGAGTGAAGTAGGGGTGAGGAGTGAAGTAGGGGTGAGGAGTGAGAAGTGAAGTAGGGGTGAGGAGTGAGGAGTGAAGTATAGGTGAGGAGTGAAGTATAGGTGAGGAGTGAAGTAGGGGTGAGGAGTGAGGAGTGAAGTAGGGGTGTGGAGTGAGGAGTGAAGTAGGGGTGTGGAGTGAAGTAGGGGTGAGGAGTGAGGAGTGAAGTAGGGGTAGGAGTGAAGTAGGGGTGAGGAGTGAGGAGTGAAGTAGGGGTGTGGAGTGAGGAGTGAAGTAGGGGTGTGGAGTGAAGTAGGGGTGAGGAGTGAAGTAGGGGTGAGGAGTGAGGAGTGAAGTAGGGGTGAGGAGTGGGAGTGATAGTAGGGGTGTGGAGTGAGGAGTGAAGTAGGGGTGAGGGGTGAGGAGTGAAGTAGCGGTGAGGAGTGAAGTAGGGGTGGAGAGTGGACAGAGATGTGGGAACTATCCAGTCTAAAAATAGTGAGGTTTCACGATCTGCACGCAGCCCAGACAAATAGCTTTACATGGAAAAGGAAAGAATAAGAAGGAAAGCAAAACTGTAAGTTTATCTTTACCATGGAAAAAGAAGGACATTAAGGAAAGCAAAACCGTACAGTCTATCTTTACCATGGAAAAAGAAGGACATTTATTTATTTATTTATTATTTTATATCGAGGATAACAGAATAAGCAATCATGTGCTTTTTTTCATCCGGTCCCCGTGTGTATGCAGTTTTTGTAAATATTGTCATCTGTTCCCACCGGCACACGATGGCCTACTCTTACGAAAAGCGGAACAGGATTTAACGTGTGCGCAAGATGTTCTGCGTGCGTTCGCACACGGGACCTCGGTTTAAAGTCTCATCCGAAGGACTTTTTGGGGAGAGTGGAGTCAGCACTGATGCTAACTCCAGGAGAAAATTTCCTCGACCGGACATTAAGGAAAGCAAAACTGTTCAGTCTATCTTTACCATGGAAAAAGAAGGACATTAAGGAAAGCAAAACTGTACAGTCTATCTTTATCATGGAAAAAGGACGAGTACAGCAAAACTGTACTGCCTTATCCTAAAACGGGAAGGATAATAAATACAGAGAAACTGTGTTCCCTAGGACAGTAAGTACAGCAAAATTGTACTGCATATTTTTACAAGAAAAGGGAAAGACAATAAGGAAAGCGAAAGTGCACTGCTTGTTTTTGCAATAAAAAGGAAAGACAATAAAGAAAGCGAAACTGTACTACCTATCAAAATGGGCTTACATTTTGACAGCTGTCAGCAATCATGTGAAACAGGCAGAAGAGGATCACTATCATCAACATCAGCAATGCTTTGACCAAGATGGTAGTGAAAGGACAGGGTGACGTGTTGATTAGCACTTTACTCCAAGTCTGCCTGCCTTCATCCTGTCTCTGCAAAGGCAAAAGATATGGCTGGTCTTTATTTTTCGTGCTAATAAATTAAGGAATGCATTCTTTTCTACTTAGTCACATGTGCTCTTTTCTTTAAGAAACTTCTTTTCCGTATAGACTATCTTCCATACGTTTCAGGAAGGAAAGAATAAGTAATCATTATACTTTCTGATGAACTTCCAGTGTGGTGATATTAATGAAGCTAGCTCATCAACCACCATCGTAATTGTATGACCACACCTTCAAGAGACGTGACCTCAGCACAATCATGACATCTTCCACAAAACCCGTGCTCTAAACCATCGCCTTTACATTCCCTGTTGAAAAGAATCCAAAGTGTCAGTGATCAATACTGTTCAGTCACTGGGGACGGTCCAGAATCAATACAGAGGGAAGAAAACCACAGGAACATTTCTACATTAGAAAAAAGAACAGTTCTGTGCCAACTTGATTATAAGATACCAGACCGACTATCTGGTGATAGCAATCAGCCGCTGTACCACGATCTACATGAGTAAAATGCTGAGGATAGATGCGCCTTGTCCATCGATTCTGGTGACATCCTTGTTAGTAACCAACCCTGTCTAAGGTAAGAGAGATGGGACACACAGGGAGAGATAACCTACATGTGCACTGTTTTCATCTTTTTCTTTTTTTCTTTTATATCAAAGATAATGGAATAAGCACTCGTACTTTTTACATCCAGTCCCTGTGTGTATGCAGTTTTGTAAATTTTGTCATCTGTTCCCACAGGCGCACAATGGCCTACTGTTTCGAAAAGTGGAATAGGATTTAACGTGTACGCAGGATGTTCTGCGTACATTCGCATACGGGGCCTCGGTTTATAATCTCATCCGAAGGACTTTTGGGGGAGAGTGGAGTTAGTGCTAATGTTAACTTCAGGGGAAAAATCCCCTTGAACAGGGAATCCAACTGGGTGGTCAAATTGCCGGTGCAATGTTCTAAAAATATTAACTCCTTTTGTCACCTCTAAACTCTCTCTCTCTCTCTGTGTCTCTGTCTCTCTCTATGTCTCTGTCTGTCTCTCTGTCTCTTTGTCTCTGTCTGTCTGTCTGTCTGTCTGTCTGTCTGTCTGTCTGTCTGTCTGTCTGTCTGTCTGTCTGTCTCTCTCTCTCTCTCTCTCTCTCTCTCTCTCTCTCTCTCTCTCTCTCTCTCTCTCTCTCTCTCTCTGGTGGCTTCCCGTGCCTGGCAGCCAGCGAGACGCAAGGCTGTGAGCTCCTTAACAAATTTCTCAACTTATTCATCACAGTTTGTTCAAAATGCCAGCGGATTGACTTCCATCAACTTTTCAGAGCATGTTGAATGCTCTGTTGATGGAAATGACCATCTCTTCCTATAAAATTGATGGTAGAGGCAGTCAGACTGTCGTTGTTCTAAGATTTACATCTTCCATTCAGCCATCTGAAACACACAGTAGTAACGTGACCTATAGAAAAAAATGTATTTCGCAACAGAACCGCGATAAACCATGGCCGAAATGTTCCGAACAAATCGTGAAAAGCAAGCACGTGAAACATCTCCTTCGAACTTGTTTATACCAACTCCGCCTAGCCTGTGTTACAAGACAGATCGTGAGAATGAATATTTCCGAAGTGGGCCTGACTCCGACTTCTTTACGTGTGTGCCATGCCAGTCTTCCTTGCACAAGTCTCCTATCCAGCCAGTGGGCATTGATTTGCCGCGGTGTGTTACAGATACACAGACAGTGACACTGGACCTTAACGAAAATACCTGTGACACTTATGGTAAAGCAGATGTAAGTACGGAAGAATTGTGTGAGAGAGAAAAAGTGGATGGTGAGGAAGAAGGGAGTGTGTCTGGTTCTGAATGTGCGGAGAGTGTGGCAGAATATTCAGGTGAATCTGTGGAAGGGCAGATTGCGTGAGACCGAAGAAATAAAGTGTAGGGATATTTTGGACCGTTTAAAAGAGTTCGATAACCAATTCAAAAAAAGAGCGGACGGTATTTCCAGTACACTAAAAGAAATGACAACTGGCCAAACTGCGAAAAAACAATCTGTGTGTAGAGATATGACGTAGTTACTCCAATGATGACTGGTACCAGCCTGAAGTTGTTTCAGGAGAGACCAGCCAGTGAGTAGATAATAATTTCTATCTCAGAAAAAAAAACTATTCATACTTTGTAATTATTGCAAACCCATGTTGTGGATTTCCATGCCATGTTATTCATTTGGGTTGTCATTGACTGAATTCTCTTTCAATTTATGTGTTTTGTGCCCAGTCCCCATCCCTCTGTCCCCTTGTGAATGGGCGTAAAGCTTATCACAATAAACTAATGTCATTGTCTCTGTCTGTCTGTCTGTCTGTCTGTCTGTTCTGTCTCTGTCTGTCTGTCTGTCTGTCTGTCTGTCTGTCTGTCTGTCTCTCTCTCTCTCTCTCTCTCTCTCTCTCTCCTCTCTCTCTCTCTGTCTGTCTGTCTGTCTGTCTCTTCTCTGTCTCTCGTCTCTTCTCTGTCTGTCTTCTGTCTGTCTCTTCCTGTCTCTGTCTGTCTCTCTCTCTGTCTCTGTCTGTTCTGTCTGTCTGTCTCTGTCTGTCTTCTCTCTTCTCTGTCTCTCTCTTCTCTTCTTCTCTCTCTCTCTCTCTCTCTCTCTCTCTCTCTCTCTCTCTCTCTCTCTCTCTCTCCCAGGACAGCAATATGCCCTGTGCATGTTATGGAGAAGTCTCAATCTGATGTCAGAAGAAGAAAAAGCCAGGACCCACACTACACTGTGCTATATATAAGAAGCAGCTCCCTGTTTTGCTCATTCCTTGTAACAACACAGGACTCCTAGCTTTTGTTGCCTCCGACACCACTGGCGTGCTACAGTTGCTTCCCCTGTGCCCAGAAGGGAAAAAAGGTGAAAAGGTGAAAATGAAGCCAAGTAAAAAATAAAAATAAAAAAAATAAAAAAAGGATAAACAACGAAAAGGGGAAAAAAAGAGAAAGTAGGGCTAAAGAAAACTGAGTTATGCAAGCAGTACTTGGCCAAGCGCAGATATGTACCCGATGACACTCTGACAATGGTGAAGGATTTGAACACCTGACAAAAGGACACACACAATGAGGGGAAACGCACACACAAGATGAAGGAAAAGGCAGATAAAAACAAACAGACAAATATAAGGATAGAAAGAAAGAAAACAATATTATGAAAATATCGACAAATATTAGATTTCAATAAGTGTTCAATAAATCTAGTGGCAATTGAAATAGAACTTTAAATAAAGGAATTACGAATGAAAAGGCTTACAAATAATAAGGAAATTAATACAGTTTTGATTGAATGGTTGAAAAGATAACTAAAAAAAAAACATCTTAATTTAAGCCCTTTGGATGAGACTAAACCAACCCATTGCAAGTGAATCTACCTACCTACCTATCTATCTATCTATCCCTTAGTCTGAAGACTTGACAACCCGGTCCCTCCATTCCTCTCTCTGTTCTGCCTTTCTCAAAGTTTTGTTAGTTCTAGGCCTGTCCATTCGCTGATGTTGTCCTTCCATCTCTTCCTTGGTCTGCCTCTTTTTCTTCCTCCTTGGACAGTGCCTTGCAGTATTGTTTTTGCAAGTCTTTTTGATCTTGTGACATGCCTGTACCATTTAAGTTTATACTTCTGTGCGATTGATATAAGATTTTTATAGGGACCAATGGTTTGCTGGATTCTGTTATGTAAATCTTTGTTGCTTATGTGGTCTCTGTAGGAGATGCCCTGGCGTCTCCGGAATTATCTCATCTCTACCGCCTGTACTCTTCTCTCCAAATCTGCACTCAGGGTCCATGATTCACAGACATACAGAAATATGGATATGACAAAGGAGCGCATTAGTCTGGCCTTGGAGGTGAGTGAAATAGTTTTATCTTTCCAGATGGTGTTCAGTTTTGACAGTGCTGTTATTGTCTGTGCAATCTTGCATACCACCTCCGGCTTTGGCCTCTTGTCTGATACAACAGCTCCCAAGTACTTGAAGTATTGGACCATTACCAGCTAATGATTGTTGACCATGATATCAGTGCTGATGCCCTTGGCATTATTGGTCATCAGTTTGGTCTTCTCTGCCCTGATTTTCATGCCGTCTGTTTTAGAGGCCTTGTGCAGGTGTTCTGTTAGGCTGGCAAGCTCCTGTTCTGATCCTGCTAGTCTGTCAACGTCATCTGTGAAGCAGAGGTTTGTAATCGTTCTGCCACCAATGCTGACTGATCCTTTATGGTGTTTCAGTGCATCATCCATGATTCTCTCAAGGAAGATGTTGAAAAGAGTGGGTGAGAGTAGACAGCCCTGCCTTACTCCATCTGTTGTTCAAAACCACTCTCCAAGTTTGCTGTTGTAGTACACTGCACTGGTGGCCTTGTTGTACAGCTCTTTGATGACTCTGATCAGATTTGCATTGATGCTGAACAATTTCATGATTGCCCACAAAGTTGCATGCCACACCCTGTCGAATGCCTTTTTAAAATCAATAAATATGTGGTAGATGTCTTGTTGGTGTGTGAAGATACTGCTCACAGAGTATTCTGAGGTTGAATATCTGTTCAGTTCTGCTACGCCCTGCTCTGAAACCTGCTCGTGATACTTCAGATCCTTCAAACTGTAGACCAATCTCTATTATACCTATCCTTTCAAAACCCCTGGAAAAACATATGAATAAACACTTAGTCCATCATATAGAAACCAATAACTTACTTCATCCTAATCAGTCTGGATTTAGACAAAATCACTCGTGCCATACAGCACGAACCAGTTTTGTTGATAACTGGCTATCAAACATTAATCACAATAAATTTTGTGGAGTATTATTTGTTGATTTGAAAAAAGCATTTGATACAACTGACCACAAACTTCCCCTTAAAAAGCTAGAACAGTATAATATTTCTACAAAAACCCTAGGACTACTAGATTCCTAGCTTACAAACAGGCAACAGTGTGTCTCAATAACTACATCAACATCCAAACTAAAAACAAATTATTATGGAATACCACAGGGATCCATATTGGGACCAATTCTCTTTTCATTATACATAAATGACCTTCCTCTACATATCAATTCCAAATGTGAACTATTTACTGATGACACAACCATACATACGAGCCATAATGACATTGACTATCTTGCAACCATATTACAAAAAAGCGCAGACGAACTTGTCAAATGGACAGAACAAAACCACATGTCTATTCTTCCCAAAAAACAAAATGCATGCTTATCACCACCAGACAAAAGCGACAGAATTTATCACATAAACTGTTTACAGTTTACATCAAAAAGGAAGCAATTGAACAAACCTCTCACCACAAAGTTCTAGGAGTGACAATCGATTAAAAAAAAAATCTCAGCTGGTTCTACCACATATCTCATCTATGCAAATACTTGTCCCTAAAAGTTTACCAGTTGACTAAAATCAAACACTTTCTTGACTTCCATTCAAGGAAACTGTTCTTTCAAGCTTACATGCAATCCTCAATAGACTATGCAGCAACCCTGTGGGATTCTGCCAGTGCAAATACCATGAAACCGTTACTTTGTATAAACATGGTGTTAAACTGGTCCTATTGAAGAAAAAAACCTTGCTAGAAGACTGAAATGGACTGTACTCAGTTAAATATTCTTCCCCTACACCAACGACTAAAATATAACAAAGGCGTCATGATGTTTAAGATAATAACAGGAAATGTCCCCACATCCTTAAAAGATAAATTCCCAATAAATCATTCCAGAAGTATGGAAAAGCCAAGTGTCCCAATCCCAAGAATAGACTTGTTCAAATCTAATTTACTATACTCAGGCCCTACGCTGTGGAACTCCCTTCCTGATTCAATTAAACAGCACCAATCATTAACAACCTTCAAAAATCTTCTTCTAAACCACTTGATGCATTAAAAACAACAAACCACACTCACCCCTCTCCCCCCTCTCCCCCCTCCCCCCCCCCTCTATACCACTGTGTGTGTGGGTGTGGCTATGGGTGTGTGTGTAATTGTTTTCTGTGTGTCTGTATGGGTTAGGGTGAATGTATGTGAGTGTGTGTAAATCATTATTCAATTTATAAAAATGTTTTGCTAATTCTTTAAACATCTGGGATGTTTTATGTATTTTTTTTATTGATAGTATTTATGCCCCCCCCCCCCCTCCAATAAGGACATCAGTTATTTTTTCCCCTTTTATCCAAATGTATGATTTATATGGCTTGTATAACTTTTGACAGATGGTGGTAGATTGATGTTTTCAGTTGTTTATTCATTCTGTTCTCCTGTTTGCTCTTTATCTATTAGCGTTTTCTTTTGTTTTGTTTTGTGTTTTTTGTTTGTTTGTTGTTTTTTTCTTCTTCTTCTTTAATAATCAAAATTATTTTATTGTGACTTCTGATTTTCGTCTTCTGAAGGAGTGCATTTTTCTTACCTTATTGTATGTAGTGTACTGTCGCATTTTTCTTACCTTATTATATGTAGTGTACTTATTTCTTGTATGTTGTTTGGTACTGCATATTTTATTGTTTAATATCTTTTTATCTTGATGTTATCCCTGAAAAGGGCGGGGACTGGATGTAAAAAAAAAAAGCACATGAGTGCTTATCTATTATGCTCGAATAAAAGAATTTGCCTTACCTTGCCTTGCCTTGCCTTGTCTTGCAATGATGGTCTCTGTTTGTGGCTTCAGTCTGTTCAGTATAATCTTCAACATGACCTTGCTTGGGTGGCATATGATGCTGATTGTGCAGTAATTCTGGCACTGCTGAAGGTTTCCTTTCTTTGGGAGGGTGATGATAAATGACTGTGTCCATGGTGTTGGCCATTTTCCTGTCTGCCAGACCTTGTACCATGGCAAGCAAATCTGGCAAGAATTAGGCTATTTAGTTAGTGCTCCCCTTTCCCCTCCCACAGCCTGACTACATAGCAAACCACTGTAGCTCCTTCCCTTCTCCTATATAACGTGTTATTGCAACCTCCCTTTCCTTCATTCTAATTTTTCCAACAAAGTTTTATTCTAACTTATTTCCTCTTGTTGTAATTAAGTGTTCTTTGCAGTTTATAATGATACCAAAAACTTTTGGGTGCCAGAAGGGGTTGCACCCCAAAAATAAAATAAAATAAAATCTGCAGCTATTTTTAGTCAACTGACCCAGCTAGCAAGTGGGCCAACTGGCCATATGCTGGAAATTCCTTACCATTCCTTTGTTTAGAAATTAGCGTCTGTTACACAGTGGATGGTCTTTCCCTCCTTTTCTAGAGTAGGCCCCTAGGCCTAGTCCTATTTTCTTTAGACTTACAGCTGTGTTTATCTGACCATCTTTCTGAGTGAGTTAGTGAGTGTGTGTGTGTGTGTTGTGTGTGTGTTTGGTTCAGTGTTCAGAATTTGGCTTAAGTTTAGCTAGGCCTGTGAGTTGTAGACTACTAGATGTCTGAAAATTTGTGCAAACATGAAAATGTAGGCCTAAAAGATAGATGCCAAAGAGCACTTGAAATGCTTTATTTTGAGAGAGTGAAAACATTTTGCAGAATGAGTGATGAAAGATTGAGGAAAGCACAATGTTGGAAACAGCAAAACTGTGCAGAAATGATACATCAGATTTGAGAGGTTTTTAAAAAATATTTATCAACACTGAGACTTATTGCATTTTTTCATCTACTTTTTGTGAAAACTTCTGCTTGAGATTATACACTCAAGCAGTCTTCTTCTCCATCTGAAAGAACAAAACTGATATGTGTGCCAAAGAAAAGAGCAGGGAGGTGTGGACACACTATGACATTACAATAACAGAATCAGACTGTTCAATTTGCTTTGTATGTGAATGAACAATTAACTTTATCCTCCCCACTACTGTAAACGGCTAATTCAAACAGGAAAAAAATTAAAACAGCAGAAACAAAAAGAAAAACATCCCAGCACCAATTAAAAACTAAGCAGTGCCCTAAAAGAAAATCTTAAAAGAAACACACACTACAAAAAACATATAAATGGTCCTAAGTTCACTCTACATAATTATCACTATTATGATTGTGTAGCTAGTAGAAGAGTTGACTTGGGCTATCCTAGTGCTAAGAGCAAGGCATGTGGCTGTAGTGTGTGTGTGTACATTCCTTGGGGTTTACTTTACCCGGAAATTCATTCAAGCAGTGGAGTACTGAAGTGCCCCTCCCTCCCCCCCTCCTGTGGCTGGCAGGTTTGAAGAATCCAGATGGTGGTGAGTCATACAAGTAGTGGTTACATTGCTGGTGTCAAGTGCAAAGGGTGAATGTTAAGAAAACTGCCATTCAGTACACAACATGTTGGGAAGTTGAAGTTTTTTTGTTGTCAATGCATGAATGTGGTATATTATTTTATTGCATGACATAAAAGTAAACTGTAATAACTAACAGATTAATTCAATTCTTCCCATTGTGTTTACACTTGTTGTAAACGTTAAAGCAAGCACTTTCCGGTAGATTTAATAAAAAAAAATATATAAAAAAAAGGAAATGCCTATACAGAGAAAGACACAAAAGAGAAAAAACTGCAGCTAGTGTAATTCATGGCTGACAGTACAGCACAGTGGTCAGCAGCAGAGGTGTCAGATTACAGCAGGCAGTCAGGCCACTCCGCCAGATGTTTTGGGTCCCCGATAGGACAGGGGTTAGCAACTAAAGAGCTTCCTTCCCTCAGGCAGTAGAGCGTTGATCATGGCTTCCCTTCCAGCTTGAACCAACTCAGCTGGAATGTTGGCAGCCTCTGCTGACTTCCCCTTTTTCAGTGATGTGACTGCTTTTTCCACTTCTTCTCGGAGGATAGGTTGCCCGTTTATTTATTTATTTATTTATTTATTTATTTATTTATTTATTTATTTATTCTTTTATATCGAGGATAATGGAATAAGTCGTGTGTGTTTTTTTACATCCACTCCCACTGTGTATGCAGTTTTGTAAATGTGATGCTCCACCACATAAGGAGTCGCACTGCACCAGAGGTCAATGTTTAGTTATTGACAAGTTATTAATCTGCAATAAAAAGGCTACTTATTACAAAAAACAGATTGAAAATCGGGCAATTCTGTGCAAAGTTATTACAAATTGAAATGATAGACTGCAGGATGTGACAAAAGGAGAAACAGGCAAGCTTATTTTCGTAATAGGTTGTCAGAATGAGGGCTTGGGTATTTTCAAAATACATTTAAAAGCAAAAGGAATATAAAAAAAATTATGCCATGATATTTGATTACAAGGTAGAATAACGGACATGGTTTAATTATTGATCAAAATCTCAAAATTGACAACTTGACCCCCATCTACCTTTAATGGCTCCTAGCGCAAAATTGAGCAATGTGCTAAGCGACTCATTTTGTGGTAGAGCATCACAAATGTCATCTGTTCCGACCGGCACATGATGGCCAACTCTTACGAAAAGCAGAACAGGATTTAACGTGTGCGTAAGATGTTCTGCGTGCGTTCGCACACGGGGCCTCGGTTCAAAGTCTCATCTGTTTCTGTGCTTGTGGGGACATAGAGGACTTCTGGATTTCCTGTGGTTTTGTTGTTATACAGGTCAGAGCAGTATTCTGTCTATCTGTTCAGAATACCCTGGTCATCAGTGAGGCTCTGCCCATTTTTGTCTTGGATTATTGAGCTTTTCCCCTGTTTTGTGCCAATCAGGTCTTTCACCAGGTGATATACTTTCTTGCTGTTGTTTTTCTTGATGTTTTCGTCAATGTTCTGGCACTGTTAAGTAATGTATTTCTCTTTCACTTCTGTCATTGACTTTCTGATTCTTTTGTTGAGTGCCCTATATTGTTCTGCTCTTTCTTCTGTTTCATTTTTCCTTTTCTCCAATTCTCTATGTTTATCCCATAGTTGAGGGTGTTAGGTGTGACCGAAGGTTTTTTGACTGGTTTGTGTTTGCCAAGAACTTAGAAGCTTGCTTGCTGTTTCAGTCACTGCTGTGTTGAAACCATCTGTCAAGGGATCTATATCCATATTATCTGAGTCTATCAGAGTGAGTGCTGCAAACTTCCTTCCTATCCTTGCCTGAAAAATGAGTGCTACCTCGGATCTTTCAGTTTCTAGAGGTCAAACTTGATCCTGATGTTGTTCTGCTTGTGAATTTCTTTGAGGCAGAGTCAGAATGTCATCATTACTCATGATCATGGTCACTCCCCTTGTCTGCTCCTGGAAAGCTTTGTGTCTGTGCAGTGTTTAGCTAAACCTAAACCGTCTGTTTGCCGTGATGTAATCTATTTGGTTGTGGTGTTCACCATTTGGGCTATGCCATGTCCATCTTCTAGATTTCTTATGCGGGCCAAGTGTATTCACTAGCTTGAGATTATTGCTATTGGCAAAGTCCAAGAGTCTCAAGCCTCTTTCATTTGTTTCTTTGTTGCAGTGTGGTCACAAAATGCCCTCCCAGTCTTTGTGGGCATCAACTCCTATCTTGGCGTTCCAGTCACCTTGTACAACAAGGATGTCTTTCTTGGGACTTTGATTTAGAACCCCTTGTAGTTGGTTTTAGAATTCTTCTATTTCTTCATCATTGCTGTCTGGTGTAGGAGCATATGCCTGTACTACTGTGATGTTGAAAGGGGTTGCTCTCAAGCGGATGGTAATAAGTCTGCTGGACGTTGGCTGACAGCTTATGATGGTGTTCACATTGTCCTTGTGAATGAGGAACCCTACACCCTGTTCTTGCTTATCCTGTGTTCCACTGAAGTATATTTTGTGGTCTTCCTGGGTTGTTGTTTCTCCCATGTTTTTCCTCCTTACTTCACAGAGCCCAAGGCTGTGCTATGGGTATCTGGCCATCTCATGAGTTAGATCTTCCACTTTGCCTGTGGCGCTCAGAGTCCGTACATCTCTCTACCTCTGTACTGATGTGCAACAGAAGGCATGGTCCTTGGTAACCTGGGCGACAACTGGTCAGGTATGGAGATTCTGTTTCTTGTCTTCATGAGTCAGTCTTGGGCAAATTGAACCTTGCGGAGCCCATCCCTCTCCAAGTCAGATTTTTTTGGTTGGGTTTACTCCTTACATGTGGCGGGTAGCACTGGGTTACAAGGTTACCAGTAGCAGAGGAAGCCACTGACCTGTGATTGCACACCTTAAAAACAGTTCCATCTTTTGGCAGAGTAGGCCACATTTTAAAAAAAACACCGCATCAACAAAGATGTCGAGTGTAGACACCATTTATGAAGTCAGAATGTGGTTACCCTAACTGTGGATTAAAAACAGTCCCATACGTAAAATCTCACCATTGATAAACCTCAAAGGTCTAGCAAGAAAAATAAGTTTTTAGTTTAAAGCAGTTGTTTTTGGAGGTGGTTTTTGCAAACTGTCTGTCTGTCTGTTTCTTTGTTGGTATACACCTGTGTTCACTTTCTTGCTAACTTGGTTTACTGACCAGGTTTTTTTTTCTTGTTTTTTGTTGTTTATTTTTGTCAGCGAGTTTCTTGTATCTCAATTTTGGTTTGTTTTCTGGGGCGTTTTGTTTGGGGGATTTTTGTTTTGATTTGCTTGCTTAGTTAGTTAGCTTGTCACTGGTTATGTTTTGGCCTGCAGAAAGTTTTGTTTAATATCCTGCATCATTATTGTTTCTTTAAATATTTTATTTAGGCTTATTTTGATTTTGATGTGTGTGATCATATTTTTGTTGGGTTTCTATTATTTCGTATACTACATCCTCTTTCATTTTGCTTTTTCTTTATGTTCTGTTCTGTATTTTTTCATACTTTATTTTGGCAAGGGTAGAACAGTTTGGGGTTTCATGCTTGCCACCTCTTCTTCTGATACTCTACAAACTTGTCAGGAAGGTGTGGTTAAAGGATCCACTGAATACTGGTCTTGATCAGCATGTTGTGAAGCATGTCACACACCAGCATGTTGTGAAGCATGTCACACACCAGCATGTTGTGAAGCATGTCACACACCAGCATGTTGTGAAGCATGTCACACACCAGCATGTTGTGAAGCATGTCACACACCAGCATGTTGTGAAGCATGTCACACACCAGCATGTTGTGAAGCATGTCACACACCAGCATGTTGTGAAGCATGTCACACACCAGCATGTTGTGAAGCATGTCACACACCAGCATGTTGTGAAGCATGTCACACACCAGCATGTTGTGAAGCATGTCACACACCAGAGGCACATTGTAAGCAACGAGTAAAGCGAGTATCTCACGAGTGGGGTGAGCCATGCCGTTTGAAGCGCTGTAAGGTGGCGAGTGGCGCACATATAAAGACTTGGCGAGAGGCTCTTCCAGCAGATCCCGAGTAAGAAAAAAATGGCGGTCATACTAAACGCTGGAAAACACTGAAATAACCCTAACCCTAACCCTATCCCAGACCCTAAAATGAATCCTTACAACTGTAAAAAAAAAAAGTGTAGAGTTAGGGTTAGGGTCTGGGATGGGGTTAGATTTAGGTCTGGGATAGGGTGATGGTTAAAGTTAGGGTTAGTTTTCGTATTTTTATGTCATAAAACCATATAACTAGATCTAGATGCCATTTAGGTTGTTGATTTTTAAACTCCAAAAGCCATTTAATGTATGTTAGAAGGTGTATTCTTGAAGTTTAAAAGTGTACTCCGGTGCATTTCGGCATTTAGTATAAAGAGTAGGGCGATCCGACTCGCCTACTGTTCGTCCGTTGCAAAGCCCAGCTCGCGCTCGCTGATCTTGCGGCAAGACATATCGCGCGACTCGCCCCCGTACAACGCATCTCAGCATGTTGTAAAGCATGTCCACTCACACACACACACACACACATCCTTCAATGAGACTATAAACCAAGGCCCCGCGTGTGGGTCGCAGAACATCTTGGCACACATTAAATCCTGTTCTGCATTTTGTAAGAGTAAGCCATTGTGTGCTGGTGGAAACAGATGACAAGATTTACAAAACTGCATACTCACGGGGACTGGATGTAAAAAAAAAAGCACGAGTCCTTATTCCATTATCCTCCATATAAATTTTTTTAAATAAATAAATAAAATAAAATATCACACACACACACACATACACAGCATGCAAACACACAGACACACAAAGCATATAATTAAGTTTAGCATCAGGTGGCATGATGTGATCTGCCAGGTAATGCACCTGTGCTGCCTTGAAAGCCAAAAGTCAGAGTTGGAAGTGTGCAGTGGTTTGATCCCTATTTTGGGGCTGAAACTTTTCCTACATCCATTAGACCATGAGTGGTGGCCTGGGTGCTAGTCTTTTGGATGATATGATAAACCAAAAGCCTGTGTGATACATATAATTAAATACAACAAAGCGAGACTTACAGGGTAAGATGAAGCTGGTTGTAAATTCTTGTGAATTTATTGTAGACCAGAAGGGAGTGCACATGAGAGCCACATGCAGCCCCTACAGTCAGTTTTTAGATCCTCGAGAGAACACTGTGTCATACTATAACAGGAACATTAAATATTTTATTAACATTGTTTTCATTATCATTTTCAATGGGTGGGGTGCCTTACTGATGCACGGTGTGCAGAACACTGATGCCAATTCTTTATGAAAATTCCACAAAGTGGTATTAGTTTAATTTACATGGTATGCATTTCACTTTACTTGCATGGTATGCATGCAGGCCATTGCACAGGTGGGCATGTGCACTCCATTCTGGTCTACAGTAAATTTGCAAGAATTTACAACCAGCTTCATCTTACCATGTAAGTTTTGCATTGTTGTATTCAGTTCTTACCCATTTCCTGCATCCCTCCATTATATGCACATGAGATTTTAGAGCCACAGTGTTCTCGAGACAAACACATCCACCACATGTAAACAAGAAGACTTTCCTACCTTATTTCTGTTGTAGGAAGCGCTCAATGATGGATTGGCTTATGGTCAGTGTTGGCCCCACATTCTTATTATAAAACTTTGCAAAGTGGAAACATTTGTTCATCCAGCAGCTTTCATGATGATATTTATCAAGCATCTGCAAGTTTAGCTGCGAAAGTACTGGCTGACCTCGTACTGAGTGCTGTGAAATGTGTAATGTCTATGCCTGCCCTCTCCATCGTCCACTTCAGCCAGCAAGAAATGTTATCACTAGTGGTTCTGTGCTGTGCTTGAAGAGTGATAAACAAAAGTTGGTTAGCATTCTGAGCCCTCAGTTCTTTGCTCAATCTCAGGTATTCTTTCAAAGTGTGAACTACACACAGAGCCTCTTTTTCCACAAAAGCCATGAGTTCAATCAGTAATTAATGGGCTCCTCTTTTTGATTGTGTAAATAATCTATTTACACAAAATACACACTTTTCCCTTGAAAGTAGCATGTTGTTGATGTCGAGTGTAGCAAAAGTTTAACACCTCTGACCCAACAGAAGGGCAATTTGCATCACAAGCTTCATTGTCAGCTCCTTGAACATCAGTTTTTCCACCAGAACCCATGTTTCTAACATTTTCAGCACAATGTTTACATCCCAAGTGTGGTGATACTTTGGTAGTGGTGGTTTTCTTTCAAAAATACCCCTCATAAATCTTTTTACAAGTTCATGTTGACCAAACGTTGCCCCTTCATAGTTGCAAAGAAAACAACTTAGTGCAGAATGAGCAGTGCCCACAGTGCTATAAGAGTATTCCTCTTTCAACAGAGATGCCAGAAAATTTACAGCTGTGGCTTGTTGCTCACATGCGTACCTCTCCCACTTTTGTATGTACACATCATACATCTGTTTTGTTGCGGGTCACCATAAAGACATGAGAATACTGGTAGTCTCCTCAGAAAAGCCTTGTGTTCTGAATCTATCCCTGACACTTTGCAGACTAGCAGCATCAGGCTTTTCCTCAGTGGGCGTTTGATCTTCTTTTGACTTGGTTGTGTCAGAAGAGTGTTTCTGGCTGACAATAGGACAGGCCTGGCTGTGAGAGTGTTCATCAGTGCTGGCCAAAAGGGCTGATTTTTCCAGGTTGGCACTTTTATAACCCCTCTTGCTATGTCTTTCTTTATCTTTGCCAGGACCCAGGATAGAATGCTGAAAGGTGGAAAGCAATAAACAGTCTCATTACCCCAATACATGCTAAATGTGTCAATAGCACATGCTCCTGGGTCAGGCAAGAAAGACACATATCTGGAAAACTGAAAATTTAATCTTGAAGCAAACAAGTCAATAACAGGTTTTATATGAGGAGTATTCATGGCCTCAGAAAGTAACATTGAATCAAGTTTCCATTCTGTATCAATGTGGATCTGCCTAGATAGACTGTCAGCTTCTACATTCTCAACCCCATGAATGTGAGCAGCACTGAGCCATATGTTTCTGCTTTCACACCAATGCCAGATTTGCTGAGACACATCATCCAGATGTTTAAATCTGTTTGAACCCATGTTGTCAATACAACCAACAGTGCCTGTGTTATCAGTCATAATTCTTATGTGAACATTACGTTGGTCATGCAACAAAGACTCGAGACCAAAAAAGACAGATAATAGCTCCAAAGCATTTATGTGTCCTTTTTTGTCTTTCTCACTCCACATGCCTTGTGTTTAGTTTGGTCTCAACAATCCAAGCACCCCATCCTGTACGTGTACTGTCTGTCTTCATAGTAATGGTGGGGTCTGATCTCTGAATGGGAGCTTTTTGCTTGTCTATGTTATTGATCCACCATTCTAGTTCTTTTCCCTTCAGCTGATAACACAGCAGACTTATCCCAGTCCCCCTTGCTTAGTTTAAGTGCTGAACACTTATCTTGTTCAAGTGCTCTGTAGTACAAGGGGTCCACTGGCACAGCAAGAAAACAAAAATCCATTAGTCCAATACAAGATGCCAGAGATCTTATAGTTGTACTTTCCTGACTGAATAATTGTATGTATGCACACAGCAGTTTTTGTTTCTGTTCATCTGTCAGTGTAACTGTCATGTCTATCAAGTTGATTTTGAAACCCAGGTAGGTGATTTCTTGCACAGGCATGAGTTGTGATTTCTTTTCATGTACATAGAATCCTCACTCACTCACTCAGTACCATGTCCCAAAGGACGTAGGGGGGACATGAGAGAAGATGCAACAGAGATCTTTTTCTATGCTTCACGATCCTGTGTGGCTGGTAGGAGGTGTTGCAGGGGTTGGGTGGTCCAGTCTTTGATGTTGTCAACCCATGATTTCTCTTGGCGGCCTCTTCTTCTCTTGCCCTCGACTGTTCCTTGCAAGATGGTTTTTGCTAAGGTGTTATGTCTTGTGGTGTGACCAAACCACATCAGCTTTCTCCTCTTTATGGTGGAGAGCAAAGGCTCTTGGGGGCCCACACGCCTTTCGATTTTTTCTTTCACATAGTTATTGGTCTTGTGTTCTTTGTATGATATTTTGAGGAGTCTTCTGTGGCACTTGTTCTCGAATGCTTGGATTCTCCTCTCTAACTCTGCTATCAGAGTCCATGATTCACAGCCATATCTTAAGGGATTTGTATGAATCCTAGAGAGTCTAATAATTGTATCATGTCTACCACACACTGTACAACTTCTGTGTTTGTCTCTCCCACAATCAAACTATCATTAATGAATGAAGTGATCACGTGACCCATATCATATAAGCGTGCTAGGACAGGTTTTATGAGTTTTTTTTTTTAATTTTCTGGGAATCAGACTGAGTCCCATAGCAGCTGCCTGAAAAGAGTAGTTTTCCTCTCCATCTGAATTTCAGATTTTTGTGAAAAGTTTTCTCTACTGCTTGGACGTAGTATGCATCTCTCAGATCAATTGATGTGAAAAAATAATTTTGTATTACTAGATCCAAAGCTGTATATATTGTTACCATATTAAATTTCTTATATTCCACATTTTTGTTCACAGCTTTCAGATTTAAAATCGTTCTAAATGATCCATTTTTTCTCCCTAACAAAGATAGGTGAGAGAACTTGACCTGCTTCAGGCAAAGACACTTTAATAACACCTTTTTTCAACAAGTTTTTATTTCACAGTCAACAGCATAATTTTCATGCTTGCTAAACAACTTTTGTGAGCTTTGCTTAATATCTACTGGGCAATCATCAAAAGTGATTTTAATTCTTTCAACTGTCTAAAGTACATCAGGGTTAGAAGTTCATTCATTCCAGTATGACAACTTTTGCCTGCTTTAAAGTTATCATGTTTATTTCAAGATAAGCACACAAACAAGGCAAGCAAAGTTCAAACTCACTAACCTTGTCTCCAGAAGGGAGGGGTGGTTCAGTCAAAGATCGAGTTACTGCTGGTAGCTGTTTTTCTGACCCTTCTTCCAAAAGACTTTGTTTGCTTGACCAAGGGAACTCCCCCCATGCCCCTGCCTCCAGGGCTTCCAGCCTAAGAAAAGAGCTACTGTTGTGCTGCCACGTGCTCCTCTTTTGCTGGCCAACCATGTTCTGACCGAGTTTCTGGGACTCTTGTACCTCTTTTAGACATTTGTGAAAATCAGAGCCGTACAGTAGTTCTGGGGTCATGGCAACCTGCGGTGCACATATGCCAGAGAGTTCATGGGGTAGGCAGGGTCGGTGCATGTCTCTCCATTTCTGGGACAGGTCATGGTTAGCGTGACTTGTGAGGGCCAGTGCGTCTGAAAGTTAGGCTATGCATCCCATCAGTTCACTGCGTACTTTAGTGGCATCCTGCCCCGAGATGGTATCTCTTACCTTCAAAAGTCGGTCAGTGCAGTGTTATGGCTATGGCAGCTTTTGAAAGTGTCGTCTGTGTGTTTCCCATCTGAATATGTCTTTCTTGTGAAGGGCTTGAGGACAGAAAAAACTTCCTGGTTTGTTCAGGGAACACCCATATATGCACAGTTTTGTGGAATAAGGTACTTAGTTGGTCCCTCAGCTTTCTGTCTGGAAGTTTTGATCCAACTCTGGATTCAAGCAGCTTTACAATTTTTTCCAAGACCAGTGGTCCTTTTTCCTTGTTGTTATCAAAAGATGATGCCATTTCAGCAAAAATATCGTCATCTTCCTGCTCTGTAGTTTCTGCTATCAGCTCTTTCTCCAACTCAAGTCAGGTCAAGTCAAAAACACTTTAATCATCCCTGAAGGGCAATTACAATACTCACAGGCCTATTGATACAAATCATAATCAAAGACACGAAATAGCTACATTTCATATTTGTTCAGACATTATATGATAACTTCAATAAAAATGTCACAAACACTTACACTCTACGCGCACGCGCTCGCACACACACAAACACACACACCAATGTTTAGATACAATGTTCTTAAAAAAAAACATTGACTAGAAAAGACATATGATCACCATTATTTACGCATTGTAGGCACGCGTTCGCACACGCACGTATACATGCATGCATGCACGCACCACACACACACACACACACACACACACACACACACACACACACACACACACACACACACACCCCACACACACGCGCGCGCTCCCCCCCACACACACACACACCATCCACACCCACCCGCCCCCCCCCCACAAAATCATCGAGAAAATGTACGTTGCAGTACAATGCATACACACACACTCAAACACATACACACACACACGCTCCCCCCTACACATACACACCATCCACACACACACACACACACACACACACGCACACGAGCACACACACACACAAGCACACACACACAAGCACACACACAGTGACATACTCATTTACACACACGCTCACACTCACCACACACACACACACACACACACACACACACACACACACACACACACACACACACACACACACACACACACACACACACACACACACACACATACATACATACATACATACATACACCGGATGAAAAAAAGCACATGATTGCTTATTCTGTTATCCTCGATATAAAAGAATAAATAAATAAATGAATAATAAATAATAAATAAATACACACACACAGACTTGTTGGTGGTGTTTCTTTTTTTTTTTTTTTGGGGGGGGGGGGGGGGGTACTTACAACTTTTTTTCTCTGGTGAAATTACCTCACATTTTTTCGTTGGAATTACTGTTTTTGTTAGAAATTGTTACAACTGCATTTTCATTGAGTTTATTAAGTAAGTAACATTAAGGGTTTTTTTATCAATCCACATGTAGGTCCTATTGATCCCCTGAAATTCCATCTTCCATACTTTACTAACTATACCCTCCTCCCCTGACATTCACACACCCTTCCCCCTCTGTCTTTCTTTGTCTCTCTCTCTCTTCCTCATTTCCGTCAAATATCACAATTTGTGAAAAGACGTTAAAAGAAATTGAACACACAGACTCACCAATAAATGCAATGTTTTTAAACCATTAGCTAGAAAAACATATGAATTTACAAGCAATTCAAAAAAATCAATAAAGCCAAAAATAAGACATACTTATTTTATGGATACCTAAGCATGTATATGCACACCTGTGTGCACTGGCTACATACATAACTGTGGCAGTCAAGTAATTAATTCAGAGAGGTTAAAAAACAAACAAAAAACCCAAAAAACAAACAAACAAACAAAACCAAAACCAAACAACCTCAGTCAGTGTTATTATGTGTTTAGAACTCGGATAGCTACTGGCACAAAGGAATTCCTTTTTCTGTTTGTTTTGCTGTTGTGCCGCGGATGACAAAATTATAACAAACCAGCATGCACACAGGAGTCGTGTTTAGACACCATCCCTGAGGAAAAATCGGGGAGTTGGAGTCCCAGAGCGGCTCGGGGCTGTAGGCATATGGCAACGTTCTGGTGGCTCCTGCGACGGAACTGGAACCATTCGTATCGGTCAATGCCCTTCCAATGGATCATTCCAGTGCCGTGGAGAGGGGGGGTCTGCTGCATGGGTAACAGCTTGCCCTCCATACATACTTGCCCAGGCTTTGCGCTTTAAAGACTAGAGCGCAACTCCATAGTCTTCCGAGACTGATGAGTGCCTACTACCTACCTACCTGTGGCATTGAAAACGGTGTCCTGATGGCAACAATTGAAATTCTGAAAACAGAACGTGGGGGGAATCGGCCAAAATGGCAGTTGCTTTGGTACAAGCTGCTGATTACAAAACGACTTGAGATCTCTTTGTTCTTCTCCGATAATTTTTTAGCAGATTCTCACAATTCTCTGAAGACCATTCTTGTTCTTAATACTAAGGTTATTATACCAACAAATGTAAGCAAAACTTAAAACACTTGTTAAACAAAGAAAGAATCTTTTTGTCAACAAAAAATTGGTTAAGCTTCCTCAGAAAATACACACGTTGTTGCCCCTTTTTGACAATGGCGTCAGTGTTAGCATCCCAATTTAACTTGTGGTCAAAAACAGTCCCCAGATATTTGTATTTCAAAACGTTTTTAACTTCTTCATTATGGATGATGGTATTCTCAGAAGTGTGCTCCTATCTTCTGAAATCGATAGGAAGATCTTTAGTTTTAGAAACATTTAGCTCCATATAGGCCTCATCACACCAATGTATGAACTCAGTGAGGGCTGGACCATGGTCTAGGACTGATCCAGACAAGAGAGACAGAAGAGCACTCTCGTCACAAATTTTACCAGAAATGAGTTTTCGTGGCTGCTTCTACAGTCATCTGTGTATAGAATGTAAAGAAGTGGCGAGAGGACGCAGCCCTGTGGAGAACCAGTGTAGGTGTATCTAACCGATGATGGTATTTTGTTGGCAAAAATACGCTGTGGCCTGTCAGTTAAAAATTCAATCAGCCAAAGTACAAGATGTTTGTCTACATCAAATTTTGAAAGTATTTTGTTAACCAGAATCTGAAGCTGCATTGTATTGAAAGCTGAGCTAAAGTCAGCAAACAATATTCTAGCATGAGAATCAGGCGTTTCCAAGTGACTGTACAGCTTGTTCAAAATGAATGGTTTGGAATCTTTGACACCCCTTCTAGACCTGTACGCAAATTGTAATGGGTCAAGGTCTTTCTCTGTAACAGAAAGAATGAGACATTTTGTAATCTTTTCTAATGTTTTCATCACCAGTGATGTGAGAGCTACAGGTCTGAAATCATTAGGCCAAGTAGGATTGGGTTTCTTTGGAAGAGGTATAACATTGGAAGTCTTCCAGATAACTGGTATCTGGCAAGTGTCCAGCGATGTCTGAAACAGGTGCTGAAAGACACTTGCAAGCTCAGTGGCACAGAACTTTAGGGTTTTACCGCATATACCATCTGGCTCAGGAAATTTGTTAATGTTTATTGCCTTAAAGGGCTTACAGATAACTTCTTCATCAACAATGACGCTATTCTCAAAAAGCAGAGATTCTTTCAGGCCATTTATTTCCTCTGAAAAATCTTGCTTTTCAAAGCAAGTGAAAAATGCGTTTAAATGGTCTGGTAAGTTGTTTTGGCATACCCCCTGCAGACTTATCTTTGACCTATGTGGTGCAGCTGTCACGTTTACTGCTGACATATTTTTGATGCCCTGCCATGCAGCCCAAAAATTGTTCCCAGCAAACCTGTTCTCTATTTTATGTTTATACTCTCGTCAAGCCTGTGAAACAGCAGCTTTGACTTCTTTATCTATTTTTTTCTTTTGTTCTTCTGTGCCTGTGTAAAAATACTACTTCCTTTTTGTTTAATACCCGTTTCTGATCCTTTGTAACCCAAGGCTTATTATTGGGGTAAATAGTTATCTGCCTTCTGATCAGAAACACTGTGGGTGACAGTTTCTGAGTCACTGCCTGCCTTCTTTCTTTTTCTTTCAGTCTCAGCAAGGGGTTCTATACCTGCATCAGCGCTAATTTTTCTCTTCTTGGGGTGCATTGCACTTCTTTCAAAATTATCGATTCTTTTAGAAAGTTTTTGAATTATTGAAAAAATGTCTCGGATAGATGGTTCCTTTTTCCCCAGTGATTCAGCAGAGGTGCCAGCTTGTGGTTCTTCTTAAGATCCTGAATCCATAACCAATTCCTGGTCATTAGAGTAGTCAACAGAATGGATCTCCATTGTTATACACAATTTAAAACAAGCCAAGAAAATCAAGGTCTAGAAAACTATATTATAGCTGTTGCTCAGATTCCTGATAGTTATAGGCGTTGCCACACAGTGAGAGGCAATATAATAATAATAATAATAATAATAATAATAATAATAATAATAATAATAATAATAATAATAATAATAATAAAATGGAGGCTTATATAACGCGAATTCCCAAAAACATGGGCTCAATCAAATCAAGTTAAACAGGTTACATATGAACGTGAAAAATTTGACTAGCACGAAAAAAAATTAGGAAAAAATGCATGCACATACAATACACAGCATATTACATGGCCAGAGAATAAAAGTAAAATAAGGGCAAAATCATAGAGAAAATGTGCGGTGCAGTATAATGCATACACACACACTCAAACACACACACACACACACATACACACACACAAACACACACATACATACACACACACATACATACACACACACGCGCGCGCGTGCAAAAATTACACGAATACACAAAACACACAACACGGAATAACAAAGAAAACAGCACATTCACGGATTTACCCTACATGTACTCGCATTAACCAAAAAAATAAGATGTAAAATAGAAATGAAGAACCCTATCATATCCTAAAACAGCAAAAGACCAGCACTAGGGTCAGAGATGAGTCAATCAAATGGGAAATCAATTTTGATCAGTGGTCAGGGACAAGAATCGGATAAAAAGTTGTGTTTTGAGCAGCCTTTTAAAGGAGGAAGTAGAGTCAGTGTGTCTTATTTCAGATGGAAGTGCGTTCCAGAGAGTGGGACCTACATGAGAGAATGAGCGCTTGCCATGCTGTTTTTTTACTTTGGGAACTCTCAAGATTCTAGAGTCAGAGGATGAGCGGAGTGGTCTGTTTGGGTGGTACGCTGAAAGAGTATCAGAGAAGTATGCTGGAACATTGTTCAAGAAGAAATTATGACAATACATCATAACTTTGTACTGGATACGAGTTTAGATTGGAAGCCAGTGCAGATTTCGTAATACAGGTGTGATGTGATTACATTTCTTTATTTTGAGTACCAATCGGGCAGCTGAGTTTTGTACCTTTTGTAGTTTCTCTTTTAAAAACTTGGGACAGCCTGCAAGCAGGGAGTTTGCATAGTCAAGCCTAGATAGAACAAGGGCACAGACGAGTTTCTTGGCTGTATCTACATCGATATACATTCTGATGTTATTGATCTGACAAAGCGCAGCATAAGCTGAGCGGCAAGTCTGTGAAACATGTTTCTCAATTGACATGGTATTTGTCATGATGAATCCTAGATTGCGAGCTGATGGTGAGAAAGAAATATCTGATTTTCCAACACGATGGTAGATGGTAGATCAACTGATAGAGAAGAATGAGTGGAGTGAATCAGCAGGGCTTCTGTTTTATTGTCATTTAATTTCAATTTGTGTCTAGTCATCCAGGATTTGACGTCGGATATACAATTTTGCATTATTTCAATAGTGTTGTCGACATTATCAGGACGGCATTTACAGTAAAGTTGGGAGTCATCCGCAAAAGACTGATTTTGGATAGAGTGACTGCTAATGAGGGTGTTCAGTGGCTTGGTGTACATGATGAAAAGAATGGGTCCCAAGACTGATCCTTGTGGTACACCAAACGAGAGGTTTGCTGGTGAGGACTTGAACTCATCTACGATAACGGTTTGCGTTCGATCAGTTAGATAGTTCTGAAACCACTTCAGTACTGTTTCACAGACACCAAATATGATAACGTCTGGACAGTAGCTGGGCTAGGCACGAACTGACAGTAGGGGCTGGGCAGGGATCTCATGTGTATATGGTGGAGGGATACAGGAAATGAGCAAGAATTATTCATTGCACCAAAAAAAAACCCAGGCAACAAGAGATTTGTCCCTTGCAAAATTATGTAGAAACAAGTCACTCTGATAGGGAAACAAATACAATTGCCGACAAGAATAGAAAATAAAAAGGTAGTGCTGCTCTTGTGGCAAGTGCTCTCCCCGGGGAGATAAGCCCGCATTTCACGCCAAGGAATCTCCGTGAGAGGCATAAAATAAAATAATGTATATAACATAAAAAGTATATACACACAGAAGAAACTAAAATTAAGAGAGATGAAGAGACAACCTGACAAAAACAGACGGACAGGCAGACACATGGAAAGTCAGACAGACCCACAGGCAGACAAAAACTAGGTATTCAGAAATGTGGAAAGAAATTGGAGAAGTTGAGGTGAGGGAGAGAAAGCCATGAAGTGCTGACTGTGTTCTCTCCCCTCCAGACACAGTCAGGGCTTTTTTTTTCTTTTAACAGATTCTGTCACAGTAGTGGCTTTTTTGGTCTTTTTCAGCTTCAAATAGAACTTGGTGCCACCTCCTTTGAAACCTTTCTGTCTAGTCTGTCTCTGTCTACTCTGTCTGTCTGTCTATCTTCCTCTATATGTCTGTCTCTGTCTGTCCGTCTCTGTCTGTCTTTCTCCCTCTGTCTGTCTCTGTCTGTCTTCTCTGTCTGTCTGTCAGTCTGTCTCTGTCTGTCTGTCTGTCTGTCTGTCTGTCTGTCTCTCTCTCTCTCTCTCTCTCTCTCTCTGTCTGTCTGTCTGTCTGTCTGTCTGTCTGTCTATCTATCTATCTATGTATCTACCTTTCTGAGTTCTTTTTCTTCATGATGGTCCTCTCCCCTTCTACTACTGTCTTTTTGTCACTCCAGTCCCCCTCTACTTCTTGTCTTGATTACTTCCCTTCCTTCCGTTCTGACACTCATGCCAAATATGGTCAGACAACTCGAGGATAGTTGCCAGACCTTCAGAGGGACACACTGTGGACAATCCTCAGTCAGGCATTCCTCGTCTTGTAGTCTCTTCACACACACTCTTTGGGTACAAGCGCAAAAATAGTAAGCTGAAGAATAGAATACTTCGTCGATCGCTCAGACAGTAACTGTTGTCGTGTGTGCTGTGAGAGAAAATATGTTGCGCTGCCGGCAGTTAAGCGCCTGACAGGTGCATCCAACTTTTGCCTGGGAGAGACTTGTTATCTTTAAAGTTTTTTCTAGGAAAAAAGGCAGGAGAATGGATCAAGAAGGCAGAAAAAAGACAAGAAAGATGTGACAAGAAAAGGAACAAGGCAGACACAAAGAAAGGGATTTCCAAGCTGAGATCTTCCAGAAAGTGGGGATGCTCTTTAAACTGATAGGCCCCCACCATCCCCATCGGAGATGAAAAGAATGCAAGACGCATTGTAAACTTTGCATGATATATATTGATGCAATACATAGGGTGTGGCCATGTCACTGCTGATCATGATTTTCTGACATCAGTCTGCTTCCTCCATTCTTTTTTCTGCATGACCGACTCCTCCCTTGGGGGTGGGATAGCCTAGTGGTTCGAGTCCTGAGCTCGTGATCTGACACCCTGGGATCGAACCACCAAGTAGGGCCCCATAATGGGATATTTTCCCATTGATTTAATAGCAGTATACACTCCACTGTTCTAAGAGTCCTTCGGAGGACACTATAAACTGAGTACCTATGTGCAAATGCACGCAGAACATCTTGCATACCTCTTAAAAACGTGTCACGTCTTTCAGAAGAATAGATGACAGTTTTATAAAAAATATAAAAAACCGCATGCACGGAAGTGTCTTGTTTAGAGTCACCCTGAAGTCTTAATGCTGCTACCAGGTGGATTATAACGGTCGCATACGCAAAATACCATCGGAAAAAAGATCTCACTTCTTTGCTTGTTAGGGCTAGTGGGGCAGTGGAGTAACGTGTGGGCTGTATATTTAGCCAGTTGAAGCTGACAGAGCCTGTTTCTCTGCATGCTGCATTATGCATTCTAGGTATGTGTGTGTGTGCATGAGTGTGTGTGTGCATGAGTGTGTGAGTGTGTGAGTGAGTGTGTGTGTGTGTGTGTGTGTGTGTGTGTGTGTGTGTGTGTGTGTGTGTGTGTGTGTGTGTGTGTGTGTGCATTTTAACGTCTATCCACTAACAAGTGAATTTAGACTGGAGAAGGGAAGGAGGATATAGAAGTGAATATAAGTGTGTTTATTGAGTTGAATGAATGACACAAAGAAAAAATAGTCATTGAAGTGCACATAAAAAAGAAGACAAAGGAACAAAAGATAAACTTGGATAAGCTTGCATGCATGTGTGTGTGTGTGCGAGTGTATTGGCACGCGCATGCGCGCGCGCGTGTGTGTATGTGTGCACGTGCGTGCGCGTGTGTATGTATGCTATTACAGGCTATAATTATAATAGGTAAAAACAAAGTAACATTTGAACAAGAAAAATGCAAGCTTTTAACCTAAAGCAAATGAGCACCCATGTCTGTGAGGAGCGACGTCCCAACCGGCTGAAAAGCTTACGCTGCGGCGGCTTCGGCGGCGGCGATGTTTCGGGTTGCAGCCGCCGCTGTAGCCTAATGGTTAGGGCGTTGGACTCGTAATCTAAAGGTTGCGGGTTTGATCCCAGCTTTCGGCTATGGCGTTGTGGCCTTGGAACAGGCACTTTACGGATATTTTCTCACCCCACCCAGGTGTAAAAGGGGTACCAACCTTGTGTTGGGGGTTAACCCTGCGATAGACTGGCGTCCTATCCAGGGGGGAGTCTATGACTCTCAGTCGCTTAACGCCACAGAAACCGGGATAAGCACCGGCCTGATGAGCCTTAGGCTCGGGACAGACTTTAACTTTAACTAAAATGAGCAACCGGACTTTGAAGCAAAAATGAAAATTCTGAATGGTAATAAAAAGTCACTGAAAACATTTACTAATGAACAATCAGGAATATCAGGCAAAAATGATTTTAAAGTTTGACATTAAAAAAATTCATGAACACTCGACAGTTTTCCCTGTTGCAAATTTCGTTTTTAACGCATTTAGCTTTAATCGATAAAGAAGTGAAATAATTTGTTGTAGACTTTTGCCATGCTATAATGGGGGAAATTCGAAACTATATGTTTTATGTTACAAGTCTGTATATAATGTTTATCAGAAATGCCACCGAAGCCTTTATCCAATAACTCTATTTCATTCTTTAATTCCTTTTCCAATAAATTTTAAGTCTCATAAATTGAAAGTGGATAAATCAACTCAATAGATCCTTCCTCATGTTTTTGCGCTCCTTTTGGCAGCTCGGTCAGCCCACTCATTATAATAAAATCCGAAATGAGAGGGGAGGCAACAAAACCTCACATCTGTTCTTCTTAATGTTAGACAATGTATTAGGTGATTTATTTCTGTCACAATATTATGATGTCTTTTAACTGAACCAGATTGATGAGAAAGTAAGTTTGATTTTAAATCAACACAAATTAAAATTTGGAAGACAGAAAAAGGTAAGCCATTTATATAGTTTAAAGACATAAGTATGGCAATGAGTTCCGCAGTATAAATAGATCGATTTTTTCCAAGGTTATATGATTTTACAGTTTTAAGTTTGGGGATGACAAAGGCTGCACCTGCTTGTTGACTGTTAGGAAGAGAACCATCTGTATACATTTTTTAATGATCTGGGTATGTGTTTGTTATGTGTGATCTAACGGAACTAATTACAATATGTGGATTATCATCTTTCTCTCATTGTCAAAATGTGCTTTGTTTTGCTACCACTTTGGACAAGTTTTTGCTCTACCTCAACATTCTTTGGAATTACTCTTGCTTTTTCTAGTAATTCCGTCGAACAGGATCGAATAGTAGTTAAAAAGGAAATGTTTTTTGCTCTTTTGGGAAAACCAACATGGGATTTAATCTTAGCCTCTTCTTTGACAAAATTGCTGCATGAAGAACTTTTAACAACATATTTCGCGCATGCAAGTTGTCTGTATTCGTCTAAAGGAAGTACATCTACTTCCTTATATGTGCCAAAAGATGATGCATGGAAGGGAACACCAAGGGAAAGGCGATATGCCTTACAATCTAAGCTTTGCAATTTTTTAGAGGATATTTAGGGGCACTGAAAAGCACTTCTTGGCCTTAAGTTAATTTAGAACGAACAAGTGATGTTGCTAAGTGTTTGAGTGCTATAAGGTCTTTCCCCCACTTTTGCTTATTTACAATTTTGAGTAGGTTGATACTCTTTCTGGCTTTATTAGCTATATACTCAATGTGTGAATTCCAGGTGAGTTTGGAGGTAATGATAACCCCAAGGAATTTTACAGATTGCTGATATTTGGTGAATGCATTTTCTAATTTAAGTTCTGGGAGATCATTAGGATTACTACCATTATTAAAGAGAACAATGTGTTTTTTCTGGGGATAACGTTAGACCATTTTCTGAAATATAGTGATTTACTTTGTCAAGCTCTGTTTGATATACTTTTCTGAAATGATTTAAAGCTCTTTTGGAGGTTGCTCGTTTCATCGTTACATTCATCCACATACATATGTCATCTGCATATTGAGCAATGACTACTGCATTTGAGATATGTTTAGGTAGATCGTGTAATAATATATATTAAATAAAATTGGTGCTACCACTGAGCCTTGGGGTAAACCTATCTGTAGAGGTCTTAAATTTGAATGCGTATTCCCTACCCGTACTTGCATGCTCCTTTGACTCAAGAAGCTTTTTATATAGTAGTAAATGTGTCCCGACAGTCCTATATGATTTAGTTTATATAATAATTTTGCATGCCTTACCTGATCCTACGCTTTTTAATGTAAATAATGTTGCAATGATATTTTTTCGCCTTGCAAATTGATACTTATTTTGGGTGGTAAGATTGACTAAATGGTCAAGTGATAAATTTCCTTTTTGAAAGCCCGTTTAGTTAACTGGTATTATATTATTTTTACAACAAAAAATAACTAATCTTCTTAAAACAATTCTTTTCATTAGTTTACAGACATGAGATGTCAAAGCAATAGGTCTGTAAGTTTTCTTATCATTTCTAGGTTTCCCTTGCTTTAGAATTGGTACAACGATTGATTGCCTTCAAATATTCGGCACGTCACCAGTAAACCAACATTTTGGGGGGAAAAATTGTGTAAAAAGGCAATACAGTTTTCTGATAGATGTTTTAACATGTCGTTAGAAATACCATTAAGTCCAACGGATGACTTCTTATTCGGCAAAGAAGATAAAGCCTCACGTACTTCATTTATAGTTAAAGGAGCATTGATATAATGATTATTGTCAGGTTGTGGATCCCTGTACTCGTCCTTACTTTCTTCCTTCGTTCTGTGATTTTGTATACTGGGAGATAAAACTTTAAACTCATAGATTCAGAAAATATTTCAACAAATGTTTCTGCTTTTTCAAAGCTGTTAGGAAACTCTTTGTAATCTACTGTTATTAGGTAGGCAAGGTAAAGTAATTCCGTTTTTCATTTCATTTAGTTTTTTCGAAACTGTTTGCTCCTGTTTATGGTTTGAGATGTCTTGATTACAAAAGGAAGACCAATACTGTCTTTTAGATTCAGCTATAATTTTGTTGCTATTTTTCTTTGCTTCTATCAGTTTTGCATGACTTACAAGTGATTTTCGTCGTGCATATATGTTATATTTCATTTTTTTTTATGATTCATTGCTTCTTCACAATCTGCATTCCACCAACACATTCCCAGTGTGTTTGCTTGACCGGTCTGATCTGACAGAGGGAATGGACAGATCCGCAGCTTTGAGAACTGTGCATATAAACATTGAATAGAGGTCATTTACCTCTTTGTTTTCTATATTACCAAGATCAGAAGTGGACAAAAATCTTTCAAACATATCCCAGTTTGCTTTTTTGTGGTTAAATTTAGGGACTTTGTCTGTATGTGTTTCACAATGTTCAAGATTGTGTGTGTGTGTGTGTGTGTGTGTGTGTGTGTGTGTGTGTGTGTGTGTGTGTGTGTGTGTGTGTGTGTGTGTGTGTGTGCTTTCTTCAATTTAACTCTTCCCTCATAGTGATATAAGACGAGTGTGTGTGTGTGTTTGTGTGTGTGTGTCTGCGCGCGCGCGCGCGTGTGTGTATGTGTGTTCGATTTTACATCTATTTACTTAATGTGGCATTAGACGATAATTATTCAGCGTGTGTGTGTGTGTTTTCGTTTCATTTTTTTCTCATTTTATTCTTTTATATCGAGGATAATGGGATAAGGACTCATGTGCTTTTTTTTTTATCCAGTCCCCGTGTGAAAGCAGTTGTGTAAATATTGTCATCTGTTCCCATCGGCACACAGTGACCTACTCTTACGAAAAGCGGAACAGAATTTAACGTGTGCGCAAGATGTTCTGCCTGCGTTTGCACACGGGCCTCGGTTTACAGTTTCATCCAAAAGACTTTTGGGGAGAGTGGAGTCAGCACTGATGTTAGCTCCAGAGGAAAAATCCCCTCCAACGGGTGTGTGTGTGGTGTGTGTGTGTGTGTGTGTGTGTGTGTGTGTGTGTGTGTGTGTGTGTGTGTGTGTGTGTGTAAAGTTATTTGATCTTGCAGAATAATCACATTGTCTTTCTACGTAATGTGTCATTCCTCAGCAAACATAGTTTAGTTTTCATTTCACGTGTAAAGATTCCTCTTATTATGAGCCAGTGTATTTGCAATTCCATCTGAAACAAATTGGAAAGTACAGGAATGTTGATCGATACTCATTTAAGCTGTTTTGGTTTTGTTTTGTTTTCTTTCATGTCCATTCACTGCTTGGTAATATAGACACACCTGCATTTCAACCACTCTCTCTCTCTCTCTCTCTCTTCTCTCTCTCTCTCTCTCTCTTCTCTCTCTCTCTTGTCTATATATATATATATATATATATATATATATATATATATATATATATATTATATAGAAGAGAGAGAGAGAGAGAGAGAGACAGACAGACAGACAGACAGACAGACAGACAGACAGACAGTCAAACAGTCAGACAGTCAGACAGACAGACAGTGATAGACATGACGTCATCACTGCACAGTATACATCTGACGTTGACCTTTGTTTGGCGAAACTTATCCCTTCAGTAAAGTAGTGCTCTACTGAATCCTTGCCAAACTTCTAGGCAGGGTGGTGGTGGGGGGTGAGGGGTGAGGAGGAGGGGGAATCCTACATGCCACACACTTTTCTTCCATCCAATCAGTCTCTGTGGCTAGCTGGCAGCAACAGATCTTCCTGGTTATCCATACAAGTCTTTCTCCAGGAAATGAAAACCACACAGATCTTTTCATACACACACACAGCAGGTGTATGGAAAAGTTGGCTTGGATCTACAGATAAAGAAAGGAAGGAGTCTGTGCTATGAGATGACTGTAAACTGACACGCGTACGGTAAAACTTCCAAATCCTTTTCAGTTCGAGTTTGCAGCCAGCAGAAGACATGAGAAGACAGTACGCATCTTTCGACGTTTATATCACCATTCCAATTCTGAGGGCGCTGTTATATACACCAATAGGCACAGAAAGTGACGTGTGTGTGTGTGTGTGTGTGTGTGTGTGTGTGTGTGTGTGTGTGTGTGTGTGTGTGTGTGTGTGTGTGTGTGTTTTAGGATGTAGGTGGTTTGGTTTGGTTTAGTTAGGTTTCTTTTGTATTTAGAGGGGTGGTTATTGATTCAATTTAGTTATTTTTTTTGCTTTGTTTTGTTTTGTTGGGTTTCTTTTCCTTTGGGGTTTTTTAGTTTGGTTTGGTTTGGTTTTGAAGTTTTTTAAGGGGGAGTTACTATGCACCATTTCTGGTTTCTCATCTTAGGCAATCCCCAGGGATGTTTTCTCTGCAGACGTGACTCACGTCAGTTGTTGCAGATGATTGCATGAACACACTATTCACAGCATGTGCCAGCTGCAGAGACAGTAGACTGCCATTGGTTTGGACACTCTACTGCCGTAAGACACTAGCAGTCCACTAGCACCTTCAGTGCACCACGCCTGGCTTCCACTGTCTGTCTTCAGAGTGACTGACAGCACCAGAACATACACTACTACTACTACTACTAAATGCTACCACCACTATGTGATTGGAGTTGTGTGCAGACACCAGAACGTCTACCCCTGGGTGTTCTGGTAATTCCTCAGTAAGTTGATAACACTAATACTGGAATGGGAAGCTACAGAATACTTGTTTCGTGGTAACTCAAAACGCACTTTCTAGAGTTTTCTGACTACCAATTTCATGACAAAAATGTATATGTATACACTGTCACAGTTCGATCGTGTCTTGTCAGGGCAAACTGTTTGCTGTAGTAGACTGCGTTCACAAAAAGTTGTGAACAGTTTATAAGTCCTAGCTGAAAGTGAAAACCTGGTACCTTTGCTGTGTGAAACAAAACACTGGGAATACGGTATACACCCGTTGGCCCAGATCAACGCTTGTATCAATACCAGCCCTTTGTAGAGTCCACAGGTATTTGCACAGTGTTTGAACATGAGATCAGCAACATCACTTATGGACAATCTTCTCATTACGGTGACAGTGGATTGCAAAACTTTTTTTCAGAACCAGGAGTTTGGGTTGGTAGTTTCCTCCAAGGCCCTCAGAACGATGTGATCTCCTTGCCCTATTCCCAGGTTTTCAGTCTGCCTCTGCCGCCCATTCTGCATGACAGGCCTGTTCACTGTTCACTGACAGAACTACATCGTTCACTGTTCACTGACAGAACCACAGTGTTCACTGTTCACTGACAGAACCAGTGTTCACTGTTCACTGACAGAACCATATCGTTCACTGACAGAACTACATTGTTCAGTGTTCACTGACAGAACCATATCGTTCACTGACAGAACTACATTGTTCAGTGTTCACTGACAGAACCATATCGTTCACTGACAGAACTACATTGTTCACTGTTCACAGACAGAACCATATCGTTCACTGTTCACTGACAGAACCATATTGCTCACTGTTCACTGACAGAACCATATCGTTCACTGACAGAACTACATTGTTCAGTGTTCACTGACAGAACCATATCGTTCACTGACAGAACCACATTGTTCACTGTTCACTGACAGAACCAAATCGTTCACTGACAGAACCAAATTGTTCACTGTTCACTGACAGAACCAAGTTCGTTCACTGACAGAACCACATTGTTCACTGTTCACTGACAGAACCACATTGTTCACTGCATGACAGAACTCTGTTTCACTTCACTGACAGACCCACATTTTCACTAACAATACCTGCCCTTCAACGGCAACCTTTGATCTTCTGACAGCTAATATGCTTGTCGAAGGCACGTTGCCCGCTCCTGAGCCGCTTATATGGTCTGTAATTGTCCTGATGTGTAGGGGGTGTATGCGTAATATGATACTCTGTGTGGGAGTGGGAGGGTATATGCGTCATATGTGTTGTCTCTTTGTCGTCTGTTTTCTTGGTCCGTCTGCATGTGTATACGTCGCAAGTTTTCGGGTTTAATCTTATCCAGTGTGGGTGCGTGTATACTGACATGACGAATCATCTGATGGCTTTAAATCATGCCCCTTACACTCGACACGTGCTGATCAGGGAATGGGGGAATCAGATGTCTATCCACACCCCCCTTCCCCTCCCTCTGCTGGCAGTCTGCCCACAGAAAAGTCCCTATCTCTGATGTTCGGCACTAACTAAAACAAACAAACAAACAAAACCCATAAAAAAAAAAAAAAAAAAAAAAAAAAAAAAACCTTGTGAGCATGATTACTATCATATATGACGATTGTAAGGCCCAAATTATCGTGTGCGTTACTTTCTGAGGGGAGAAAGGAAAAGTAGATGTATATTTTTGTATGGACAGAAATACATCACAGTCATTTTTAGTATTATAAAATACATTAAGATTATATATCGATAATGGATTATTCAATGAATCACCTAGTCAATGTTGTATTTGGTTTGGATTTGCTGTTGTTTAGCGATCTTTTTCTCTGTCGTTCTCACCCTTTCCTCTTTTGTCTTTGTCTGTTTCCTGTCAGCACGTTCTTTTGTTACTGTAGCCTATGCTCGGCTGGTCTGTAGTCAAGGTGTTTCTAAAAGGAGCGACAATCAATGACATATCTTTAACTGTGCCGCTGTCCTTGTGGGGAATGGAATCTCACAGTGACAGTTCATTTGTGAAGAATATGTATGTACACATACAGACACATTATATACATGTATATCTACGAACATGCACGCACACATATTCATACACGCAAGCATACACACACACACGCACGCACACACACACACACACACAAACACACACACGCGCGCGCGCATGCATGCATGCTTGAATGCATGGTGCAGAAGTGTTGGTGCGTTTTGCACGACACATTCATTCAAATCACAACTGATAGCTTTTTTCACATTAGTATCACTCTCACTCACTCAGTCCCATGTCCCAAAGGACGTAGGGGGGACATGAGAGAAGACGCAACAGAGATCTTTTCCCATGCTTCACGATCCTGTGTGGCTAGTAGGAGGTGTTGCAGGGGTTGGGCGGTCCAGTCTTTGATGTTGTCAACCCATGATTTCTCTTGGCGGCCTCTTCTTCTCTTGCCCTCGACTGTTCCTTGCAAGATGGTTTTTGCTAAGGTGTTGTGTCTTGTGGTGTGACCAAACCACATCAGCTTTCTCCTCTTTATGGTGGAGAGCAAAGGCTCTTGGGGGCCCACACGCTTTTTGATTTTTTCTTTCACATAGTTATTGGTCTTGTGTTCTTTGTATGATATTTTGAGCAGTCTTCTGTGGCACTTGTTCTCGAATGCTTGTAATATTGTATAATATTGATATTGTAAAAAAAATCACAAACAAAATATTGGGTTTCTCAGCACAAAGCTGCAGGAACCAGTCATTTCGCCATCACCCTGAATACAAAACTCCCGGCTGGGGGACCTGTCCATATAAATAGCATTTCCACTTTTTGAAAATTATGTGCCTGGAATCTGCCCTTTTCGATTACTCTCTTTGTTTCTGCCTCGTAACTTTTTTCCTGTTGTCTCCTCCTTGTCTATTTTCTGCCTTCTTGGTCCATTCTCCTGCCCTTTTTTCCAGAAAGACATGAAATATAGCAATTCTCTCCCACGCCGATGTCGGATGTGCTGGGCCTGACTTGTCAGCCGCTTAACAGTTGCAAAACGTCTCTTTGGCCATATTCCAGAGAACAATAGTCGCTGTCCGAGCATTCTGAGAAGAAGAATTCAAAGAAGAAGAAGAATTCAAAGAAGAAGAAAAATTCAAAGAAGAAGAATTCAAAGAAGAAGAAAAATTCAAAGTAGAATTCAAAGAATAATTCAAAGAATTCCAAGAATAATTCAAAGAATTGAAAGAAGAAGAATTCAAAGAAGAAGAAGAAGAAAAATTCAAAGCAGAAGAAGAAGAAGAAGAATTC
>CM060337.1:34899219-34914219 GCA_030674155.1 Stramonita haemastoma
AACACAACTAGCAATATCACAACACAACTAGCAATATCATGACACAACTAGCAATATCATGACACAACTAGCAATATCACAACACAACTAGCAATATCATGACACAACTAGCAATATCACGACACAACTAGCAATATCACAATACAAAGAGCAATAAAGCACATACAATGTTCAATATCAAAGACACATTGAGCAATATCAAAGACACAATGAGCAATATCACCGACACAATGAGCAATATCACCGACACAACGAGGCATTTCACAACACAAAGAGCAATATCTTACGTATGGGCAATATTAAAGACAGAATAAGCAATATCACAGATACAACGAGTAATATCACCGACACAACGAGCAATATCACCAACATAGTGAGAAATGTCACAGACACAGGACTGGAACTACCTGATATGCTGGAGGCCATTAGCAATACCACAGACATAATAGCATCTCCACATCTGTTTGCTAGGCTGGTCCAAAACACTCCAGGGGTTCTGACAAAAGTAAACAGCCATGACCCGTTCACAGGATATGAAATCGTTGATGCCTCCGTTTTCGAGATAAATAGAGACAGAAATTGTAGCTTTCTCCAGAAAACAGCTACTGCTCCTCCCGCTATATCTGATGACTGATCTCCCGGTATATGAGAGATGTGATGGAAGATATTCTCACTCGTTAAGTACGGGTTTGTACAATGTGATCTAGATATGCAAACATTCGGCTATTTTATATAATGTTGGATGAAGAGGGTTATGGCATTTCATGGGTATGTAAGGGAACGGGATAGCCTAGTGGTCAGAACATTGCGCTCGCAATTTGACGACCCGGGTTCGATTCCCGTTCGAGGAGATTTTTCTCCTGAAGTTAACATCAGTGCTGACTCCACTCTCCCCAAAAGTCCTTCGGATGAGACTATAAACCGAGGCCCCGTGTGCGAACGCACGCACAACTTCTTGCGCACACGTTAAATCCTGTTCCGCTTTTCGTAAGAGTAGGCCATCGTGTGCCGGTGGGAACAGATGACACGATTTACAAAAACTGCATACACACGGGGACTGGATGTAAAAAAGCACAAGAGTGCTTATTTCATTATCCTCAATATACAGGATTTAAAAAATAATAATGAATATGTGAATCACAAGGTATTTCTGTTTCCAAAAGAACATTTTTACATTTGAAAAAGCTCTTATGATAAAATGCAAGACCTTTTAAATACAGTCACTTGCGTACTGAAGCCAGTTCGTGTGGATCTCTTTTAACTTCACTTAAGATGACAAAAACCTATGTCCTTGACCCATAATTTGCTATTTCAGAGCCAAACTAGACTGTCTCCAGAATGGCGGTTTGGGGAAATTCCCACTTGAAGTTTACAAATGACAGTAAAAAGCACGCAAGTGCTCCTTTGTGACAAACCCACACTGGTTTAAGATCTGGTAGTAATGTACAAGTGCTATTAACAGCATCAACTTTTATTGAGCAGAAAATATAGAAACACATATTCACAAAAACTAGTCATTCTTTGCATGAAAGCTGCCTTGCTATGGTGGTTTAAAATTTGAGGCAAACCAGTATACCTACAGTAAGTCTACAAACCAGTATACCTACAGTAAGTCTACAAACCAGTATACCTACAGTAAGTCTACAAACCAGTATACCTACAGTAAGTCTTCTTCTTCTTCTTCTTTCTCATGACCGGGATGGTCGTGGAGGAGACATGAGAGACGATTCTGCAGCCAGCCGTCGCCATCCAGCCCTGTCCTCCACCTTCCGAATGAGTGTTGGACTGTCCAGGTGGGTCCACTCCTTGATGTTATCCATCCAGCTTTTGGTTTGTCTGCCTCGGCGTCTGCCATCTTCTAGCGTTCCTTGTAGGACTGTCTTGGGGAGGGTGTTGTGGCGTGTGACATGGCCGAACCATGCCAGCTTCCTTTTCTTGACAGTGGCTAGTAGGGGTTCCTGATGGCCAGCCATCAGTGAGACTTGACTTCGCACATAGGTGTTTGTTTTCCTATCCTTCCAGGAAATTCCAAGCAGTCGCCTGAAGCATTTTGTCTCGAACGTCTGGATCCGCTTGGTGGTTTCGGCGGTCATTGTCCAACTTTTGCAGCCATAGAGCAAGATGGAGATGACCAGGGATCTGAACAATTTGACTTTTGTTTTAAAGCTGATGTTGTCTCTTCTCCGTATCTTGTTCAGTTTTGCCATAGCTGATGTTGCCATGGCTAGCCTGGTCCTGATCTCTGTGGTGGAGCGTCCATCTTTCGTGAGGGTAGCGCCAAGATATTTGAAAGCGTCTACTTCTTCCAGCTGCTGGCCATTCATGTAGATCTGTGCTGTGGTGTCGTTTGTACTGTTGACCAATACTTTACTCTTTTCTGTGCTGACTTCCATCCCATATGCGCCTGCTCTGTCTACCAATCTGTTGGTAAGGTCTTGAAGTTCCTTGTTGCTGCCTCCCATGGATCAATATCGTCAGCGAAGCGCAGGTTGTCAATGGGTCGCCCTCCTATTGAGATGGTAGAGTGGAAGTCGTAAAGTGTTTCCCTCATGATGTTCTCCAGAAAGAGAGTTGGAGAGAGCTGGAGAGTTGGAGAGAGCAAGCAGCCCTGACGGACGCCGACTGTGGTCTTGAAGTAGTCTCCGACTTGGCCATTGAGGAGAACTGCACTGCTGGAGGTGTTGTACAGCGCTTCTATGATCTGGATGAGACCCTCCTCAATGCCAAACTTCCTGAGGACTTGCCAAAGGCCTGCATGCCACACTCTGTCAAAGGCCTTCTTGAAGTCAATGAAGTTGTGTAGCAAGTCCCTCTGATGTTGCAGATATTTCTCCATCAGGATTCGGCAACTGAAAATTTGTTCTACCGTGCTCCCTCCTGCCCTGAACCCAGCTTGTTCTTCTGCCAGGTGCTCTTCCGCCTCCTTTTTGAGTCTGTTCAGTATCACTCTTAACATGATCTTGCTGGTGTGGCTAATGAGGCTGATCGTTCTGTAATTCTGGCACTGTCGGAGGTTTCCTTTCTTGGGCAGGGGGATAATAAGAGACTGTGTCCATTCTGCTGGCAACTGTTTTGTCGCCCAGATCTTCTGACAAAGAGATGTAATGACAGTGACCAGGTGTTCCCTTCCATTCTTGAGCAGCTCTGCTGGTATGTTGTCTGCTCCAGGTGACTTTCCAGTTGGTAAACTACAGATAGCTTCCTCCACTTCTTCCTTCAACACTGGTAGTGGTGAAGGTTCCCTCTGTGGTGTTGAGTCCTCATCAATCAGACTGTTGTCGGGCTGTAAGGGGTGTTGTACAGGTCCGAGCAATACTGTGACCATCTATTCAAAACTGCTGAGCTTTCAGTAAGTCTACCTACAGTAAGTCCACAAACCAGTATACCTACAGTACGTCTAAAAGGTGTACATTTTTTCTAACACAGCGGTTCAGTGGACTATCATCTATAACCTGCTGTGGCATGAATGTAGCATCAGCTCTTATCATCTACACAGCTACACAGCAAAGAATCACCTCAGTGTGCCACAGTAGCTTGCCCCTTTCTTTCTCTTATTCCTGTGCTCTGAGAGGCAGAGAGGGTCAACACCAAACAATCATCAGTCTACCTAGAGGTAGACTTGCTCTGTGCCAAACCTGTTTTTGCATTATCTCTACAATTACGTAATATCACATCACCAGGTTTAGAGCTATTGATCAGACCATGAAAAGGCACAAGATGTACAAAAAACTGAAAAACCCAAAATTTGGAGATAATCTGGCTACATTAATAACTTTAAAACAGTTATCACTGCACACATGACTCCTATGTTAATCCCCCTACCCCCACGTAATCAGTTACATGTCAGTCTCAGGAGAAAGAGACTCTGGGCTTTCCTGCTAAGGCTGCAATGACAGTTTTGTGTTAGTATGTATCTATATGTATGTATATGTCAGGCACAGGGGAGACAGTTTCAATGCTGGTGCTCTTTCTCCAACCTTCCATGAGTCAGGATTACGATTTTCTATTCCACCCAGGGTGTTGAAGCCCTACTAAAGACACTTTTTTCCCATGACTTGAATTGTTCTTGGTCAGTGGCTTGGAACTGTGTCGTATGTTGCCTCCTGGCAGGTTTGTATCCATATAAAATCTGAGTTATTGTGTTCAAGGAGAGCACATTGCCATAAGTGCAGCGTCATTGTTGCAATTTGTTTTTCATTTGACCCTAAAGACGTCCCACATAGGATAATTATAAGATGTCAGAATCACCTCACTAAAGTTTTCTAATCATTCATAACAGTCATTCTTTGATCTGACAAAGAGATGATTCCATTCCAGGTAACAACAGCTCTGTAAGATTACTGTGTGTCTGTTTCATGCCAGACTTGATTTCATTTTTAGCAATGGTGGAATGTTTGTGTGTGTGTGTGTGTGTGTGTGTGTGTGTGTGTGTGTGTGTGTGTGTGTGTGTGTGTGTGTGTGTGTGTGTGTGTGTGTGAGTGTGTGGTGTGTGTGTGTGTTTGTTTTATATACTTTACAAGATATATATATACATGTTTATATATATGTAAATAAATCTCACACACACACATGTGTGTATGTGTGTGTATGTGTGTATATATATATATATATATATATATATATATAATATATATATATATATATATATATATATAATATATATATATATATATATATATATATCCGAGACCTCTGATGATCGCTTATCTAGGAGTTGAAAGTGGTCCTTACTGCAAAAGGGCCACCAATGTTGTCACCAAAATTTTAGATCTTGAGCATTTTTCTTGTTTATTTTTTTTTTATCCAAATCTTTGGAAGCATTCTTGAAAATGATGAAGAAGTTGTAATGGTCACCTGTACTTGTTTTCCTTCATCCCTCTTTGTCATAAAATCATATATATATATATATATATATATATATATATATATATATATATATATATATATATATATATATATATATATATATATATATATATATATATATATATATATATATATAATATATATATATATATATATATGTATGTATGTATATATATTCTCAATTATATATTTATATTTTATATATATATATATACCGTAAAATTCCTAGCATACGCACACCCCCCCTGTGCACTGATTTAGGGCAAAATTGGGGGGTGGGCGTTTGCTAGGGATAGACCCCTTTGCACAAAGTAAGTTTTGTGCTCAACCATGTAATTGAGTGAATACAAACCCCGAAAGCATGTGTTAGGTCGTATGAGTAGAGGTGAAGGAAAATAGAAAAAAAAGAGATTTTGAGTGCGTCCCTGACTTCCTGAGTCCTATGGGCACTGTAACAGTCCAGAAGCAGGAGGCGGCGTTCGTTGGATGGCCCAAGGACACGCTGAATCCAGGCAATGATGGTGTTTCTGGTCATCTAGCCATTGGCTGTCGCACATACACGTACATTGTCTGGCACTCTCAGCTGCAAAAAAACCCGGGGTGGAATGTTCCCATATCTCTCTGCAAGATCACAAAAGCTGGCGTTTTGGTTCCATCCACTGCCGCCGTAAGTGCCACCGTGAAGCCTCGTTTTTCAGCCTTTGTGCTCTTGATTCTAACTTGTTTTGCACCTTTCTTGCTGTTGGTACGGGCTGGCATCATGTCAAACCGGACCATCGTCTGATCCATGTTCATGATGTTGGACAGAGGATAACCATGGCGATGACGTAGTCGCAGAACATTCCATCGGAACTGAAGAAGTTGATCCTCAAAGTCTGCAGGGACCTTTTGGCTTGAGCTGTCGACAAGACACCAAGTGGCGCTGTTTCCAGCGACTTAACCACATGTCTGATGCCGAGAAGCCCACCACATTGAAAGCACCTGCCAGTTCCATCGCTTTCTGTTGTAGGTCCTTGTTTTCCAATACCCTGCCTTCAGATCTTTCATCTTCCAGATAATGCAGCACACCTTGGTCGACATGTTCAGATCTGACTGCTGGTCCTTTTGACAGTTTCCGTTTTTGTTTGTCTTTTCCGTACTTCTGTTCAAGTCTATCTCTGTTTTCACTCCATTCCTTGATCCTCTTCCTATCCACAGAAAGTTCACGGGCACACTCCAAACATTCCCACCTGCTCCGTTATCCACATACTGGAGGGCTTCCAATTTGAAATTTTTACAGTGTAAGACTGTCGCTTCGGCATTTTGCAAAACTGGCACAGAGAGATTCAAGAACCAACTTACGGCCATTAAGAAGCGTCTCAAAGTACCAGTACGTCACTGACAGACAAAAAGCGTCAGTGGAAAAAGCATGACGTCATTTTAATTCACTTTGTTGGGGATGGGTGGGAGTGAGGAGAGGGGACAAAGAATAAGAAAAAAGGAAAGAAACACGAAAAGGTAAAGAAGGGGGGAAAGATGACTTTTAGAACAGTCTGCACAAATCCTAGTGAAAGTGAGCATAGCCCTCTTTGAAAAAAGCAGGGTGGGGTTTGCTAGGTAGTTACCCCTAAGCACAACTTTTGGCCCAAAGTGGGGGGTGGGCGTTTGCTAGATGGTGGGCTTATGCTAGGGTTAATATCATATATATATATGATATTCAACCTTAGAATACTCTGTGAGCGGCACCTTCAGCACCAACAAGACCTCTACCACGTATTTCTTGATTTTAAGAAGGCATTTGACAGGGTACTCTTCTCTCCAAATCAGCAGTCACGGTCCATGATTCACAGCATACAGGAATATAGATATGATAAGGGAGCACATTAGTCTGATCTTGGAGTTGGGTGAGATATTTTTCATCTTTCCAGATGGTGTTCAGTTTTGACAGTGCTGTTATTGTCTGTGCAATCCTGCATACTACATCTGACTTGGACCCTTCGTCTGATACAACTGCTCCCAAGCACTTGAAGCTTTGAACTGTTTCCAGCTTCTGGTCATTGACCCTGATACCTGAGATGTTTCTGGAGACTCCTTGGCGTCTCCTACAGAGACCACATAAGCAACGAAGAGGTGCCTAGCAGAATCCAGCAAACTATTGGTCCTTACGAAAACCTTCTATCAATCGTAAAGAAGCATAAATGGTATGGGCATGTCACAAGATCAAAAAGACTTGCAAAAACAATACTGCAAGGCACTATCCAGGGAGGAAGAAAAAGAGGCAGACCAAGAAAGAGATGGAAGGACAACATCAGCGAATGGACAGGCCTAGAACTCAACAAATTTTTTAGAAAGGCAGAACAAGAATGGAGGGAACAGGTTGTCAAGTCTTCAGGGGTGCCCCCATGGTTACCAGACTAAGGGATATATATATATATATATATATATATATATAATATATATATATATATATATATATATAATATATATATATATATATATATATAATATATATATATATATATATATGCGTGGCCAGGTCAGAAACAGCAACGACCTCTCAGAGCCTTTCCCAATCACAAACGGGGTGAAGCAGGGCTGCGTTCTTGCACCAACCCTCTTCACTATCTTCTTCAGCATGATGCTTCAGCGGGCCACAGAAGATCTTGATGACGAAGACGGAGTTTTCATACGCTACCGCACAGATGGCAGCCTATTCAACCTGCGGCGTCTTCAGGCCCACACCAAAACCCTGGAGCAACAAATTCGAGAGCTACTTTTTGCTGATGATGCTGCCCTTGTAGCCCACACAGAAACCGCCCTGCAGCATGTAACATCCTGTTTTGAAGAAGCAGCCCAGCTCTTCGGACTCGAAGTCAGCCTGAAGAAGACAGAGGTTCTCTACCAGCCCGCACCTCAGGTAGCGTACCACCCACCTCACATTACAATTGGTGAGACAGAAGTGAAGACAGTCCAGCAGTTTACCTACCTGGGATGCACAATCTCCTCTGACGCAAAGATTGATAAAGATGTAGACAACAGACTGGCAAAGGCAAACAGTGCTTTTGGCAGACTCTACCACCGTGTCTGGAAAAACAAACACCTGAAGAAAGACACCAAGATCAGTGTCTACAGAGCCGTGGTACTGACCACCCTCCTGTACGGCTCTGAGTCATGGGTCACATACAGACACCACCTGCGAATTCTGGAACGCTTCCACCAACGCTGTCTCCGCTCCATCCTCGACATCCACTGGAGCGACTTCACCACGAATGCTGAGGTGCTGGAGCAAGCAGGGATCACCAGCATTGAGGCCATGTTGCTGAAAACGCAGCTACGCTGGGCAGGGCATGTCTCTAGAATGGAGGACCATCGCCTACCGAAGATGGTTCTCTACGGTGAACTTTCCACCGGACACCGCTACAGAGGCGCACCAAAGAAGAGATTTAAAGACTCTCTGAAGAAATCTCTGTCAGACTACCTCATAGACCATAACCAGTGGTCAGTCCTTTCTGCTGACTGGCAGGCCTGGCGACACACTGTGCATCAGTCGGTCTCCTCCTTTGAGGACAATCGCAGAGCGGCCCTTGAGGAGAGGCGAATGAGGAGGAAGAACCGCGTCCCCTCTACATCAACCCCAGAATCGACTTTCCCCTGCAGCCGCTGCGGCCGGGTTTGTTTGTCACGCATTGGACTGAACAGCCACCAGCGAGCCTGCACCAGACGTGGACAGTGCCCTTAATCTTCGTTCGCGAAGCCAAGCCATGATATATATATATATATATATATATATATATATATATATATATATATATATATATATATATATATATATATATATATATATATAACTATTTACACTGAAACCCTTGTACTTTGAAATTGTGCATATATATATATATATATATATATATATATATATATATATATATATAATATATATATATATATATATATATATAATATATATATATATAACTATTTACACTGAAACCCTTGTACTTTGAAATTGTGTAGAACTCAGACTTGCAGACAAACTCACTTTTCTAATGAAGTCAATAAAGTAAGGACTGAAAAACATTCAGATAGAGCCATTCTTACCCACTTTCTTTCTTCTTCAACTATTTAACCTCCTCTGCCTTCCCCATCGTCTTCTGCTCCCCTCATCACACAGTCTTCTCAGGCCACATCTCCAGACGGTCACTTTCTCACACGTCACTCAACTCTTTCAGCCAATAGCAGCACTGTTTCCGTGAGCTGACAGAGAAATTGACACACTGCCTGGCTCCATCAGCACCCTGAATTCTTTTCAAGTCAGTGTCCTGACAGTCTGCCCTGTGCTGGTTTCTCTGTGGGGAAATGGAAATTATCGCCTGTGGTTTTATGTGTGAAAGGAAAGGATATATATATATATATATATATATATATATATAATTGTGTGTGTGTGTGTGTGTGTGTGTGTGTGTGTGTGTGTGTGTGTGTGTGTGTGTGTGTGTGTGTGTATAAGGAGGGAAGGAGGCAGGATGGTTAAGACATTCGCCAGCCAACAAGTAAACGGTGAGGTTCTGGGTTCAATTCCCAGCCTCGCTCTTTCTTCCCAGTTTGACAGGAAAAAAATCAAACTGAATGTCAAAGTCATTCAGATGAGACTATAAACCAAGGCCTGTGTGGGAACGCATGCAGAACATTTTGTGCACACATTAAAACCTCATTCTGCCTTTCAGAAGAGCAGGCCAGTGTGTGCCAGTAGAAGCTAATGACAAAATTATTACTTTAAAAAAACAGCATGCACACAGATGTCATGTTTAGACACTCTCTCTGAGCAAAAAATTGTGAAGTTGGAGTCCCCAGGGCGGCTCAGGGCTGTATAATATACTATGGCAACATTTTGTCAGCTCCTGTGACTATACTGGAACCATTTGTATAGGTGATTGCCTTCCCAATGGACCATTCCAGTAGCGTGGAGAGGGGGGGTCTGCTGCATGAGTAACATCTTGCCCTTCATACTTACTTACCGAGGCTTTGCACTCTAAGGACTAGAGCTCAACTCCGTAGTTTTCTGAGACTGATGAGTGCCTACTGATTGACTTTATATATATTATGACTGTATATATCATGACTATTATATATATATAAACATATATGTGTGTGTGTTTGTGTTTTTGTGTGTGTGTGTGTAGTTATCAAGGATCCAGTTAGGGACATATGACAGTTTGGAGAGCTAAACCACCCAGTGCCTTCTGCAATACCACTTTATCATGTATAGGATCTGCCAACCATACCTTGCTCTGCAACTACATGATGTTCTACATTGTCCCAGTGCTTCTTTCTTTTACCATGATTATATTATCAGCATCAGCTACAGCTATGTGTCCTTAACACATACTCCATAGTAGCCTGTCATGAAGTCAACAAACAGTTTAGAGGCTATCATTGTACTGCTGGCTTACTTCTAGTGCTCAAAATGCCATGTTTATTGTGGCCATGTCAACAGTGGTGCAGCTGTAAAGTTAAGCTGAGCTTGAGGCCCACTCTGAAGTGGTGGCTGTGAATGTTAACATATGAGCGACACTCTTCCATGAACCAGAATAACGTTTCTACAGACAAAACAGACAGAAGAAGTAGAGGTATTCTTAAGTTCTTCATTGTACCAGTACATTGTTTATGAAGTTCATATACTCAGTGTCTGGTGACTACTAAGGTTGAGGGTGAAACATTGGAGTGGAAAGCACAAGACACAACTGTAGTTTTCTCGTTTCTCTGCAGCAGATTCCTGCAGCTCCCACCAGAGAGTTTTTGCTTTGTTATCAAACTGCATCTGTAAAGTGAAGACCAGTCAACTGTGTAGTTTAAACAATCCTATCGAATTCACAGTACAGTTATTTGACAATCCTCCAACACCATCAGGTGTAAGTAGCAATTATTTTGTGTTATGTTATATTGTGTTGTATTGATCTGTATATTAAAACCATTCTACATTCTTGGGGTACAGTGTGTTGCAGCAAAAAATAACCAAAACATAAATTCCTCTCACAGGGACTGACCCCAGAACTTCCCAGCATAAAGGCTTCTGGTATTACCACTACACCACTGTTAACAAGTTCTCCTAAAAAAAAAACAACTTGACAATAGACAGGTCAGACACAAGGCTAGAGGCAATCTGAGAAGCCATAAGCAACAAGCAATACCACGGCCATTATGTCATCTTCACATCTGCTTTTCGACTATTCCACGTGCCCAAACACCCTGGGGGGGCTGACAAATGCAAACAGTAATGATCCTTTCACAGGAAATGAAATGGCTGGTGCTGATGTGTTCTAAATAAACAAAAGTAGAAAATGTAGCACTCTCTAAAAAATAGCTACTACCTCTCCCTCCACAGATCAATACTTTTCTGATGTTTGGATGAGAAATATGATGGAGGGTGTCTTCTTCTCACCCCTTTCATGTGTATTTGTTGCAATATGGTTAGCACACACACACACACACACACACACACATACACACACACACACACACACACACACACACACACCACACACACACACACACACACACACACACACACCACACACACACACACACACACACACCACACACACTTGTTCACTTTGTCTATTTTTTTTTTATTCCTGGTTAGAGTTTCACCATTTGTGTGATTTTGTGTATGCAATTGTATTTGCCCACCATGGAGGTGGTTGCATTCCTACTTTGAGAATGATTTTTTTTTTAAATAGACAGGAGATAAGTGAAACAGCAGCAACATGATAATAAAGACTACGATATATATTTTACCTGCAAAAACAAACATGTTGTTAACAGTTGGAAAAAAATCTTATGACAAAACATAAAGGATGTTCTGTAAATTGCCACTGCTAATGATTTAGCCAATCTCTCTGTTTTGGATTTAGTTGCATATGAAGATAACATGTAGTTTTATCATCAGGAATACCAAAAGAATGTGACAAGTACATATACATTCGTATAGTTATTGATCAAACCTGCAGCATGTAATCAATACTTTACACTTTACTGGTATTTTGACAGCTTCCTATAAAGCACAGCCGTGAGAGTGCTTTACCTGTAATTTGATAGTGACTGAGAATGTGGGCTTGGGTTTCCACTTCCATGTCCTTTCAATAGTTTCTTTCCCATGAAATCAACATTGGTGCTGGCTTCCACTCTTCCAACAATGCTCCAGGTCAGACCCTAAGCCAAGGTCTCCTGAAAAAAGGCAAGGAGAACATCTTGCATGCACTTTAGAATCCCAACCAGTTTTTTATGGAAGAGCAAGGGATAAAATCATTATGGCATCTGGAAGGGGTAACATGGATATAACCTGCATGCACCATTCTATCTGGAGAAAGATGGGCTCTACCAAAGTTCAGCTTACCTATGGCACAATGCCAGAAGAACTGAGTGCAGTATCTCACAACTCTTCGAAAAGTGAAAGGGGAAGTCAAGTCATTCCACCACACTGGTTTTTTATATGCAGGGAATGCTGTGTCCCTATGCCTTGACAGAACAGAACAGCTGAGTCAGTTTCAGAGATGGCATATCTGTCAAAATCTTTTTACTCAGATGTATGAAACTGGCTTGTATGAAATGTATGTAACTGACTGGCTTAGGTTCTTTGACAAAGGTGAAAAGTTGAAAGAACACTCCAGGGGTGTGTGTGTGCGTGTGTGTGTGTGTGTGTGTGTGTGTGTGTGTGTGTGTGTGTGTGTGTGTGTGTGTGTGTGTGTGTGTGTGTGTGTTTGTTGTGTTTGTTGTCTGTCTGTCTGTCTGTCTGTCTGTCTGTCTGTCTGTCTTCTGAATCTGTGTCTGTGTGTATGTGCATGTGTGTGCACACAGGGGTACTCATATTCTGTGCAAGATATATACTAAAACCCTGGTGTTTTGAAACTGCATGCCTTTTCAATTAAGACCTCAACTGTACCTGTAAAGTCAGAAAAGTAAGGGGTAAACAATCTAGTGTTTAAAACTTCCTCCTGTGCCACATTCCTTCAACTATTTAACCTCCTCTGCCTTCCCCATCGTCTTCTGCTCCCCTCATCACACAGTCTTCTCAGGCCACATCTCCAGACGGTCACTTTCTCACACGTCACTCAACTCTTTCAGCCAATAGCAGCACTGTTTCCGTGAGCTGACAGAGAAATTGACACACTGCCTGGCTCCATCAGCACCCTGAATTCTTTTCAAGTCAGTGTCCTGACAGTCTGCCCTGTGATGTGCTGGTTACTCTGTGGGGAAATTGAAATTATTGCTTTTTGCTTTATGATATCTCTCTCTCCTCTCTCTTCTCTCTCTCTCTCTCTCTCTCTCTCTCTCTCTCCTCTCTCTCTCTCTCCTCTCTCTCTCTCTCTCTCTCTCTCTCTCTGTCTGTCTGTCTGTCTTTGTCTATCTGTCTGTCTTTGTCTGTCTGTCTTTGTCTGCCTGTCTCTCTTTCCACCCACCCCTTTTCTCTCTTTCTCTCTCTTTTGTTTTGCTATTTCCAAATCAGAGTGAGGGCTGGATAAAAAATTAAAAAATAAAAAAAGTATGTGAATACTTACTCTGTTCACTTGAAAAATAAAGATTAGTCATTTATTCTTTCGTTCATTCATTCATTCATTCATTCATTCATTCTCTCTCTCTCCCCCCTCTCTCACTCCCTCCCTCTCTCTCTCTCCCTCTCTCTCTCTCTCCCTCTCTCATTCTCTCTGATAGTTCATTCAGCCTAAGTGCTGTTTCTGAAACACTCTACAGACATAACTTCTCCATGTAAACAAATATTAAACTGTGATGAAGAAACTAGGTATCATCAATCTTATATTTTTCAAAGATCAAACCCATCACCATTTCCTGATATGTCAAGCAAATTCTGAAGACAAGCTCATGCAAAAAATATGGACAGTCTTGCTGACTACATATTTTTGTTTAAAATTTAAAATCCAATTTTAAATCAGGAATCACCCTCAAGAATTTCAGTTGACCCACTTTTTGCATCAAAGACTACAAGCCATCCTGACCAGATGTACAGACATGTCATGGGTGTATTGGGATATCAACCAGTAAAATTGCACCAGCAGTATGATATACTTAGTCCTGTCTTATAAGAAGGTATCCCCATCTGAAAGTCTCCCTGAAATCTGTTTGAAGAAATCCCACATGGACAACATGGGCATCAGAAATGAGGTGCCTGGTGCTGGTTCATCAAAGCATGGCTATATACACACAGCCCTGTCTGCTGCTTGGTTCATCACAACATGGCTACACACAGACACCGAGCCTGCTGTAAAAAGTTCTGTCTTTTACTGTCTACATCTGACCTTGCAGTGATGCTTGCAGAACAGAGCGAACAATGGCAGGGGTCTTTGCTATCAGCTAGGTACAGCTTTAAGTATGGCAATCCCGGTGGGAATGTACGGTGGTTTGAATCCTGTTTGGGTCCAAAACTTTTCCCAATCCATTTTTTATTTTTATCTTATTCTTTTATATTTTATTCTTTTATATCGAGGATAACAGAATAAGCAATCATGTGCTTTTTTTCATCCGGTCCCCGTGTGTATGCAGTTTTGTAAATATTGTCATATGTTCCCACCGGCACACGATGGCCTACTCTTACGAAAAGCGGAACACGATTTAACGTGTGCGCAAGATGTTCTGCGTGCGTTCGCACATGGGGCCTCGGTTTAAAGTCTCATCCGAAGGACTTTTGGGGAGAGTGGAGTCAGCACTGATTTTAACTCCAGGAGAAAAATCTCCTCGACCGGACTCGAACCCGGGTCGTCAAATTGCCAACGCAATGTTCTGACCACTAGGCTATCCGTCCCCCATTAAATCATGAATGGTGTTCTGGATGCTAGTCTTTTGGATGAGATGATAAATTGAGGTCCCGTGTGTTACACATCACTATTTAACGCACGTAAAAGAACCCACGGCAACAAGAGGGTTGTCCCTGGCAAATCTATGTAGAAAAAGCCACTCTGATAGGGAAACAATTACAATTGCAGACGGGAAAAAAGAAAAAAGAAAAAAATATAGGTAGGCACTACACTTGTGGCGAAGCGCTCTCCCTGGGAGAGCAGCCCGAATTTCACGCAGAGAAATCTACTGTAACATAAAGAAAGAAAGAAAGAAAGAAAGAAAGAAAGGGTGGCAGACTGGGTACAGCTT
>CM060337.1:34919219-34986719 GCA_030674155.1 Stramonita haemastoma
CAGGGTTTTTTTTCTCTTACACTGCTGGTTACTACTTTCAAACATCACTGATTTCATGGGGAATGGCAACGCAGGAAATTTGAGGGAAGGGGGAAGGAAATCAGAGTTTTGATAAAGAAAAATCTGGCAGTCAAGAGCCAGTAGGGCAAACAAAAATCAAAGAAGTAAGAGTGTAAAAAGTGAACAAAAAGTTGTTGCTGCTGTTGCATTGTTGGACGTTCCCCAGCTTAAGGCACTGGGGGTGACCCACAATAAGCATGTGATACGTCACACTTAGGAATCAGTGTAAAACTGAGTGTACGCCAAAAGAGGAGTTTGTTAGCATATATGACTCGTTTCAAGTACCTCGCTAAACATATATCCATACTTTTTCAGATCGTTTTTTCTTCTTTAGAGAAGATTGCAGGTTGCTATTATAAGAGCTTGTTACGGCTGAAGACCACTTCAACATTACATTTAAAGCATACCAATATTTCAATATGGACATTGGCACTCAGTTTGTATCAATACATGACGAAACATTTTGTCTGGGTGAGAAAGAGAAATCTAAGTGATTAAAAAAAAATCAGCAAAATCCGAAGTGACAGCCAGAATTTTACTGAAAGAAGTGGCAGCAGCATTTCTCAATGCATGAGATACAGTTTTTTCCTGAAGGCTCAGGTTAACTATATTTTCATCAACTGGAAGCAAAATGTCCAGAAATTTGAGAAAACATTCCGTGAATGTAGGATCTTAACCCGATGGTGTGTGTTTAGCTGTTGGATCAGTTTATGAACTTTATCATGGTCTAGTAGCTTGAACTGAAAAAACATCTGGTTCAGTGGTCACAAAGGTACAATAGACACCACAATTACTGTCTTCGGTAGTCCCTGTCTGGATGTGTTGTCGTAAGATTGAAGTGAAAAAGAGTCAGTAGCTTTTAGCTATGGTTAGGCAAGTCATCAGAGCGTTTCCACTTATTTATCAAAGACAGAATCCGAGAAAACATTCTTTTCACGGGTTCAAAAAATGTCTGTTTAGCTGAGACTGAAGATATCTAGTGTTGGCTCGTTAGACCATGGTAGCCAGTCCCAGCCTTATCTGGTCAACAGTTCACCTTACGGACATCTACAGTGAATGAAATGACACACATCTGTCTGTCCTGTGAAGAAGTGCCTCGGGGCAGTTCCTATTTCTGGTTACAGGCTCACACACTGTTTGCTTTCTATCTCCGGCTTCACCACTTCCCGTGCTGAGCAGCAGAAATCTTGTTTGTCATAGCGGGTCTGCACTCTGATTCGTCGCCGTCGTGTTGACCGTTACGACATTGGAGGATGAGGAGGATGAAGGGGGGGGGGGGGGTAATAACGTCCAAATGGAAACAAGGAATATCGATTGGCTCAATACCGCATTCTCAGCCGGGAAGCGTCAACAAGGCAAAAGAAAGAGAGAAGAAAGCAACAAGAAAAAGAGAACAAACACAAAACAGATTTCAGGGTAACATCAACGGATGGAATTAATCAGGATAACAGGCCAACAAAAAAAAACAAGGACAAAAAATGAACACACTGGAGAGTAATAAAGACAAAGACAAAAGTACAAATAAAAAAGAGAATAAAAATATTGAGTGTGAGAGAGAAGGAAAAAATGGGGGGGGGGGGTTATAATGTCAAAATTACAGGTAAATAGCCAGGTAGGTAATAATAGTCATGAATTTGACACATGGACCATAGTACTTTTCCTCTTTTAATTTTTAACCAGAATTTTGTATAGGTACAGTTAGATGCTTATCTTTAAACAGTCTTTATGTGGGTGAGGCAACCCTTGTTTTTTCAGATTTTGAGACGCGGGTGGGGGGTCTGGGGGGGGGGGGGGGTCGGGGGGAGGGGTAGTGTTGCCTTTTTTTCCCCTTGTCACAGATTTCTATACTTTTTAAACTGACATATTTATAAGTGTTATCTCCTCTGTGTGCGATCTGTGTGCATATCTCTCTCTCTCTCTCTCTCTCTCTCTCTCTCTCTCTCTCTCTCTCTCTCTCTCCTCTCTCTCTCTCTCTCTCTCTCTCTCTCTCTCTCTCTCTCTCTATCTATCTATCTATCTATCTATCTATCTATCTATTTATCTATCTATCCCTATCTCTATCTGTTTATTTGAATTTTTTGTGTCTTTTGTGAAGTATTTCGCATTTATATCCTCTTTTCTTTTCTATTTGTTCCGATATCGAGCATGTTCCTTGTTTTAGTACCTTTTCTCTTTCTTCTGTATTTTTCTCCATTGCACTCCTTTTTCCCATCGAAATTTGACCTCTTTGTGTCTTTGAAATCTTGATTTCTTTCTGTTTTTATGGGTTTTTTTAAAAAATGCCTTTGTATGTAGGGCTTTCTTCAGTTTTCCCCTTATTACATACATTTTGTTCCAATTCTTACCTTATATCTTGTTTTCTTGTTTACTGCTACTTTAATATGTTTCATGACAGCGTAAAGAGGTTATATTAGCATATTCTGAGTGTTCTAACAAACAAACAAACTGCCGAACTAGCAAAGACCACAAAAGCATGTTCTGTGGTTTCATGGAATCGGGATTGTATTTTCCCCAACTTAATTTGATTTGATTTATTTTTTTATATCGAGGATAATGGAATAAGCACTCGTGCTTTTTTTACATCCAATCCCCGTTTGCATGAAGTTTTGTAAATGTCATCTGTTCCCACTGGCACACGATGGCCTACTCTTACGAAAAACGGAACAGGATTTAACGTGTGCGCAAGGTGTTCTGCGTGCATTCGCACACAGGGCCTCGGTTTAAAGTCTCATCCAAAGGACTTTTGGGGAGAGTGAAAGTCAGCACTGATGTTAACTCCAGGAGAAAAATCTCCTCGACCGTACTCGAATCCGGGTCGTCAAATTGCCTGCGCAATGTTCCGACACTTAATCACCCACTGAGTAGGGTTTCTCATAAATGACACCCTATTTTATACTGATATCATCAGTTGCTTAGCTCCTGCAGTATGTTGATCAACATCTACCAACAGAACAATTACTAACCCACACAGGCTGAATGGCTTTTAGAATGTATGTACTTAGACATGCTGCGCTGCTGCAGGCAGAGGTAGAACAGCGGATTCAGCTGCGAGAAGTGAAGAGTCAGAGGGCAGGTGTTGAGGAATGGAAGACTGCAGTACAGGAACTGACTGTGGCATCACACAGCTGTCTTCCCTGACGTCAGCAGTCACGTCACACCTGGGCCCTTTACCTGACGTATTCTGGGGCTGTCTTCCCAGGTCTATTAGAATTCCGAAAGTGTTCTAGGGAAGTGTACTCTAGTTAGCGATGTGTGTGTGAGAGAGAGGTGTTGTTTTACTTTTTAAGAAAGCTTGTTTGTGTAAAAGTTTGGTTGTGGCGGATGGCAAAAGCCAAGTTTGTGTTTTATTAGGCTTGTTAGAAAACTCAGTTTAACCACATTGTTTTGCTGTTTTCTGCAACTTGTCATTAAGCCTGCTATAGCAGTGTTTTTGCCATGTATGTGAAGAAGGGACTCTTCTGATTGTGCCAGCTCTTTTTTTTCAGAACAATCATTCCCTGTATTAGTTTTACATACTTTTTCACTAAGTGGGTTTTCCTTCAATGGACACAGATTCAACAGCTGCTAGGTAGTGCACTAAAATCAGCTGTGGGTTTTCCAGATTTAAAAAATAAAAAATTATCGCTATCATCACCATTATCATCATCATCATCATCATCATCATCATCACACCATCGTCACCACCATCATCACCACAACCACCATCACCATCATCATCTGGCAACTCGTTGGTCGACAGCTTTTTTGTAGCTGGTTCTCAGGTTTTTTCAGCCTGCCATGTCAAAGTTAATTGTCACAGCTGTGCAAAATGATATGGTGTGTGTGTGTGTTGGTGTGAGTGTGTGTGTGTGTGTGTGTGAGTGTGTGTGTGTGTGTGTGTTTGTGTGTGTGTGTGTGTGAGTGTGTCTGTGTGTATGTGTGTGTGTGAGTGTGTGTGTGTGAGTGTATGAGTGTGTGAGTGTGTGTGTATGTGTGTGTGTGTTTGCGCACGCGCGCGCATTAGTGAATGTGGACATAGGTGGCAGCATGTATGTAACAAGTAGTTTAAACAAATTCGAATTTACAACCACACACAAAGACGCACGCCCGCAAGCGCGCACACACACGCACGCACGCACGCATGCGTGCGTCTACGCACGTGCACATACTCGCGCACGCACGTACACATGCACGCACGCACGCACGCACGTACGCACACACACACGCACACACAGTCATACATATACATATATTATGTATATATATATATATAATATAATATATATATATATATATGAAACCAATACATTTTGGTGGGTGTTGGGATTTCAGCTGATGAAGGCGAGGACAGATTACGGGATGAAACAGCAGGGGAAAATCTTAGGCTGCAAAGAAGTATATCTTGAGGCTGGATTTCAACATATGACAAAGCAATGAAACAAAAACAGAACTTTCTTGTTAACAATAATGATCATTAAAAATAGCAGAAAAGTGTAAAACCCTATGAATATCATGAAACAGAATGTCCAAAGACTAATTTAAGCTATTTCAGATAATGCTATAACCCCTTCCATATGGTTTATTCTGTGTCTAGGGGGAGAGGAGTTTTGACATCTTATTCTTCTTTCCATAGACCTGGAAGATCACACTGTTCAGACTCCTGAAGGGACAAACAACTACTAATACCCACAGGATTATGTTTTTGTGTCCTCTTCGTGTTTCTCACGTGCATCTACATCTAAAAATATCCAAGTATTGACGAGAAGTCTGCTAGAACAGTAAGTGTTAGTGTTCTTTTTTCGGAAATGAATGCTGGGTATTGACTTTTCTATATAAAAAACCCAGGGAGATATATTCAAACCTGATCCTAAAATAGTGTGGATTGTCTTTTTGTGTCCTCCGTTTTGCAGCCCAGAATTCATGGGGTTTTTTTCAGTCTATAGTCTTTGTGGAATGATCTAGAAAAAGAAAACAAAAGAACTTCAACACACCTGATTCCAAGTTAGATGGGTTTTTAAAAAAGTCCGGAATGTTTTTTAAACATTCCTTTAACACACATATGCCCACTGTCCCATATTTGGGAGGCTCTGTGTTTTCCATGATACAAATGAAAATGAGGCGAGTTCATTAATTTATTTGAAGTTGTGAAGTCGAGAGGGGCTATGCCTGTCCAGCCATTGCGTTTTTGGTCATTGGCCTTTCTTTGCGATTTCAAGAAATGCCGCCATTTGCATATTTTCACCCACGCGTTGAGCAGCAATGGCAAGCAGTAAAATGTATGCCTGTATCTTTTCCAGAAAACACTTTTTGCAGTAGACCAAGAACAAATAATGGAGATTGGGGTATTATCTAAAAACAGCTTTGGAAGATTTAACAGAAAATTGTTTTACTTGCATCTGTGGGTGTTTGAAATATCGTCCCAAAAATGGGACAGTAGGCATTAGAGGGGTGGGGTTTTGTAGTCATGCAAAAAAGAAATTTGTGTCCCCTGTGCTACAGTCTTTACAGTGTATAAGAAGTTTTATCGATGCTGGAAGATGACAGCAGTATCCAAGAAGCCACAGTCTTTATTTAGCTACCCTCAGTGAATGAGGACATGGAAGAAGACAGCAGACAAGAGGACGGGCAGGAACTGTCTCCAGCATCAATCGCTATCAGCTGTAATGTCCTTTTACCGTGACAGTATTAAATGATGTTGAACATCAGCCACTTTATGATGTAGAGAGTGACAGGTCTTCAGTTGATGTTGTAACTATGACTGGATATTTCATTCAGTTTTTGCCCTATCAAGGTGCCGAAGAATGTGACAGAGTACCCAAATGTTGGGACCTCCAGGAGTAAGAGGGGTATTCCTATCTCCTTATTTTTGACAACCCAGTCACAAGCCTAGCCCCTCACTGAGCCTTTTTCAGAAAAGAACATCACTGTACAGGCACTGTCAGGGGAATCATGTACAGGACTGCCCTGTGAAGGATGTCAAGGAGATGCTGAAGATGTCAAGAGACTCCTTTGATTTCTATTCTGCTCAAGTTCTCAATGCTACATCAATGAAATATCTTTTTTCCCTCACCTCAACTCTTCCTGGATCTGATAAGGCAAGTCCTTTGCCTACCGCCTACAGCCATTCTGAACTTTCTGCTATTTTTTCTTCCTTCTTCTCTGACAAAGTCCGCAATATTCGTTCCAGACTGGATCAGATCCATCCTGCGCCTCCTGATCCCCAATTCGCTGGCACTCCTCTCCTTTCCCTTCATCCAGCAAGCGAGAGTGAAATCATGACAATCTTGAAAGAAATGACGATAAAAATCATGCGATCTTGATCCAATACCTGCTTCTCTTTTCACTCAGTGCCTTCCACAGCTTATACCCACCATCACGAAAATTGTAAATTCATCTCTTCTTTCAGGGATTTTTCTACCAGCTCTCAAAACTGCAATAGTTACACCCCTACTCAAAAAGCACGACCTCGACCCTAACACTCTGAAGAACTATAGACCTGTTTCCAATCTGCCTTTTATCTCTAAAGTCCTTGAAAAAGTTGCTCTGAAACAACTCAACAGCCATCTCCATTCCAATAGTCTCCTCCCCCCGTTCCAGTCTGCCTACCGCATCAACCACAGCACCAAAACCACCCTAGTGCACACCTTAAACTCGCTTCTACATGCTTCTGACTCAGGGAAAATCTCCCTCCTCACTCTTCCTCGACTTATCTGCAGCATTTGACACTATAGACCATTCAATTCTTCTCTCCCGTCTCCAAAACACTTTCGGTATTAAAGGCACTGCCCTCACCTGGTTTAGTTCGTACCTGACAAACTGATTCCAAACTGTGGCAGTAAACAAGATTCATTCCACACCAACCAAACTAGAATGCGGAGTCCCTCAAGGATCTGTTCTAGGCCCTGTTCTCTTTACTCTCTATACTGCTCCCCTGTCACATGTTATTAATGTCAGGACCCCGCTCTGTGTGTGAACTGCGGAGGCGTCCACGCCTCCTCGTCCAAGCAGTGCCCCACTTGGATGTTTGAAACGGAGATCCAGCGGGTTAAGGTGGAGAAAAGAGTGTCCTTTTTTGAGGCCAGGAAAATTGTTCAGGGAAATAACAGCAGCAGCACTCAGTCCTACGTAGTAGTGGTTAAAAAGTCATGCGTATCAGTGGCCTGTCAGACGGATTTTGGCTCTGGAATGGCTGGGGCCAGCCGACCGAGCACCACAGACCGTGCGGCTACCCCGGTGAAGAAGGCCTCTGGTGGGGGCCTAAAACCCGCTCCTGTGCGTTGGCGCACAGAGAATGCCAGCTCCCATCCGGGGTTCCAAACTGCCAACCCCCAGGTCCAAAGAAAAACCAGCCCCTCCCCCAAACCAGTTGAGGGTTGGAGAACAGTCCTCTCCGGTGCCTGTAGAGGCACCGAGGTGGTGGTGGTGGTGGCGGGGGAGCAAAAGTTGCCCCCGAAGAAAAAAGGTGTCAAGTGTCTCTCAGACAGGCCGAAGAAAGCCGAGAAAGACTTTCTGCATGAAACTCGGTTCTTCATGCTTTCTGAGGATATGTCAGAGATGGAGTGACGAGAGCAGAGATACAACATTTTATGATAAACCTTTTACAATGGAATATTTGCGGTCTGGCATCCAACAGAGAGGAGCTGCAGCTTCTCTGCTGAGACCAGAGACCGGCCGTGGTGACACTCCAGGAGATGCAGTTAAGGGAGGAAAGGGATTTTAATTTGTCTGGGTATAGCTGCGCTCATGAAAAGGCCAAGCACACCGAGTGTGGAACCTCCGGCGGTGTGAGTTTGCTCATCGGGAATTCCTTGCTGTACAGCGGTGTGGTCCTTGACACTCCTCTCCAGGCGGTGGCTGCTAGGGTCATGCTGCACAAGACAATCACGGTGTATAGCATCTACCTGTCTCCGTCGGTGGCAGTGAGGAAAGCAGACTTGGTGTTGCTGGTGCAGCAGTTGCCTCCCCCCTTTCTGTTGTTGGGGGACTTCAACGGGCATTCCCCCCTTTGGGGAAGCAAAAAGTCGTCAGCGAGGGGCCTCCTCCTTGAGGAGGTGTTTCTGGAGCAGGACCTGTGCGTGCTCAACACCAAGGCTCCCACCTATCTGCACTCTGTGAACGGTACACTGTCGTGTCTGGATCTGTCAGTCTGCAATCCCTCGTTGGTCTTGGACTTTCGGTGGGAAGTACGTGACAATCTGCACGGCAGCAACCATTTTCCGGTGGTCTTGGCGCGGAGTGGGGCGGTAGAGGAATCCCGTACGCAGAGGTTCAACGTCAGGAGGGCCAACTGGGATGCCATCAAGGCCAACATTATTTCCGGGATGGATGAGGAGGCTGTCCTGTCTGTGGAAAATCTGGCAGAGGCAATGACGTTGTGCATGGTTCAGGCTGCAAGACAGTTGGTTCCCAGGACCAGCGGTTGACCGGGGACACCCAGGGTGCCCTGGTTTGATGAGAAATGCAGGATGGTCCAGAGGGAATGCAAAAAGGCGCAGCATCAGGTCAGGCAGCAACTGTCTCCAGCAGCAGTCTCGGTCCACCAGAAACTGCGGGCCAAGTCCCGTTTTGTTTTCAAGTTGAGCAGGCGTGAGGCGTGGAGGCACTTTTGCTCCAAGCTGAACAGCAGGACCTCCAACAAGGTCTGGAGGGTGATAGCAAAGATTAAGGGGCAGGGTGCCTCCACGTCGATCAACCATTTATGCTCGGGGGACACTTTGGTCACCGACAGGGAGGCGGTGGCTAATTTGCTGGCCGCCACCTTGAGGGCCAACTTGTCGGTGGAAATGAAAACGCAGGTATTCTTGAACGCGAAGCTGCATAGGGAGAAAGTGCCTTTGAGTTTTGCATCCAGCAACGACAAAGCGTATAACCTGCCATTTTCTTTCCCGGAGCTGAAGAGCGTCTTGCGGCAAGACTTCAGCAGGCCCGGACGAGGTCCATTATGGCCTTCTGAAACACCTTCCGGAAGTCTGCTTGCGGACCCTCCTGAAGGTCTATAACCGGATCTGGATGACAGGGTTTTTTCCCCCGTCTTGGCAGATGGCCTGCGTTGTTCCTATCCCAAAACCCGGCAAAGACCTTAAGGACCCCGGCAATTACAGGCCAATCGCGCTCACCAGCTGCATTTGTAAGGTGCTGGAAAAAATGGTCAACAACCGCCTGGTGTGGCATCTGGAGGCAAAGGGACGCCTTGGCCAGGGACCAGTGCTGCACCGTGGACCACCTGGTCCACCTCGAGACGACAGTCCGGAACACCTTTGTCAATGGGCGGCACGTGGTGGCTGTTTTCTTTGACCTGGAGAAGGCCTACGACACCACCTGGAGGTACAGCATCGTGTCGGACTTGCAGGACTTGGGGTTTCAGGGTCGGTTGCTGTTGTTCCTGCAGAGGTTTTTGGCCAAGAGACGGTTTCAGGTGAGGGTGGGCTCCACGCTCTCGGAGATCTTCAAGCAGGAGATGGGGGTTCCTCAGGGGAGCATCCTTTCCCCGGCTCTCTTCAGCGTCAAGATCAAAGACATCGTCAGGTCGGTCCATCAGGGGGTGGAGTGTTCGCTGTTTGTGGACGATTTTGCTTTGCACACCACAGGCAGTATGTTTGCAGGGGTTCAGAGGCAGATACAGCTCTGCGTGAACAAGGTTCAGGAATGGGTGCAGGACAATGGGTTCAAGTTTTTGGTTGCCAAAACGAAGTGCATTCACTTCACAAACAAGTCCAGAGAGTACTTCCCGGACCCCGTCATCCGCTTGGGAAAATCCACCATCACGGCAGTGGCGGAGGCCAAATTCTTGGGGATTGTGTTCAACCGAAAGCTGAATTTCAGGAGTCATATCCAACATCTGAAAATGTCATGTCAGAAAGCCCTGAACCTCCTGTGGGTGATCGCCCATACTGACTGGGGAGCGGACAGGAGAACACCGCTGCACGTCTACAGGGTGCTAGTGCACTCCAAACTGGACTACGGGTGTCAGGTCTATGGCTCAGCGAGGCCTTCTTACCTGCAAGCACTGGATCCTATCCACCACCAGGGGCTCCGGATCTGTCTTGGAGCATTCCAAACGACGCTGGTGTACAGCCTGTATGCAGAAGTGGGAGAGCCTTCTCTGAAAAACCGCCGTCTAAAACTGACTCTAAATTATTACATGAAGCTTTATTCGGAGTATGACAACCTGGCTTATGACTGTGTTCTTAACCCCTGGTTTCAGGCCAAGTTTGAGAAATTGCCCTCTGCCTCTTGGCATTTGGATCCTTCCCCATCTCCGGGAGGCGGGTATTGATTTGGGTGTCATCTGCGACCTTTCAAGTTCCCAGAGACGCCTATGTGGATGGTGAAAACTCCAGCTGTCCGTTTTGATCTTGCCGCTTACAGGAAAGATGTCACCAGCTCCACAGTGTACAGGGTCATCTTCCGAGATCTCTGTACATCGTATCCGTCCTACACCAGGGTTTTCACGGATGGGTCCAAGTTGGAGGAGGGGGTGGCCTGCGCCGCCTATTGTCCTGCCATCAAGGAGTTGGCGCTTTCGGAGCACCTGTCTTCAGATGCCTCGGTGTACACGGCCAAACTGAGCACTCTTGTCTTGTCCCTGCAACTGATCCGGCAATCAGGAAATAAAGACTTCTTGGTCTGTAGGGACTCGCTCTCTGCTCTGGAGGCTTTCGCTTGCAGGAACGTAAACCACCCTAAGCTTCAGGAGTTCTATGAACTGTATACTTCCTTGAGACGGGACAGGTGTGATCTGGTTTTGGTGTGGGTCCCGGGGCACGCGGGCATTCGGGGCAATGAAATGGTTGACCGACTTGCCAGGCATGCCACGGAGCAGTGGGTATCCGGGTCCACAGTGCCGTTCACAGATCTGAGACCTAGGAGCAAACAATATGCACATTCCCTCTGGCAGGAGGAGTGGAACGTTCAGACGGACAACAAACTTTTTCAAATCCGTCCCAACCTGAAAGAGGTTTTCCCTCTGTGTGTCAAAAACCAAAGTACATACAGTGCTCACCAGGATACACATGGGGTCATTCTCATATCACTCACGTTCACTTGCTGAAAGGTGAGGGAACCCTGTGGTGTTTGACTTGTGACGTGCGGGTAACTATCAGGCATCTGCTCCTGGATTGTTGGGATGTTCAGGATATTAGGCACAAGCATTTTACCGCAGACTCCCTAAATATCCTTTTTCAGGATGTTCCACTGGACATCATTTTTAACTTCCTGAGAGAATCGGGCTTTCTCCGTCTGATATGAGTGAAAGTGGTATGGTTGGTCTGTGAGGACAAGGTTTGATGTGGGTTTTCTCATGATGCAGTGGCCATCCTGGGCTGACCCTTATGGTTGACCAGGGCGTCAATACAAGCAAGGACAGTTGAGTTGGTTTTATACCTCGTTTTAAACTGTAGTCGCACACTTTTAATACGAGTTTTAAAATGTAACGAGGTGACAGCCCTGATATGGTCTATGAGGTTGGCGGGACTATAAGCAACATAATTGGATTGGATTGGATCTATCTATCTATCTGTCTATCTATCTATTTATTTATCGATCTATCTATCTATCTGTCTATCTATCTATTTATTTATCGATATATCCCTTAGTCTGGTGACCGTGGGGGCACCCATGAAGACTTGACAATCAGTCCCCTCCATTCCTCTCCCTGTTCTGCCTTTCTCAGGGTTTTGTTGAGTTCTAGGCCTGTCCATTTGCTGATGTTGTCCTCCCATCTCTTCTTTGGTCTGCCTCTTTTTTTTCCTCCTTGGACAGTGCCTTGCATATTGTTTTTGCTAGTCTTTTTGATCTTGTGACATACCCGCTCCATTTAAGTTTATGCTTCTTTAGGATTGATAGAAGATTTTTGTAGGGACCAATGGTTTGCTGGATTCTGTTATGCATGTTTTCGTTGCTTATGTGGCCTTTGATTAAGCCGCAAACAAAAAGTCAGGGACTCTTGACATTTCATGGAACAACAAAAACATGGATAATGTTTTTTTCCAACAAGGCTGGTCTACACCTAGTTTAAGTACAACAGAGGAGGTGCTGATCCCAGTCACAGAAAGTGCGGATCACACGGCCTTTGGCCACCAAAGTCTATGATTAAACGATGGATAGTGAGGATTGCACAACCAGAAAGTTGTCAAGTACGGGTTGCCACACACTCAAAGAAGTGATAGTGGGCATTATTTTCCTTGTGTATTGATGTCTGCATTGTGCAGAGCTATGGAGGCAGCACAGAATGACCCACTGGATCTTATTGCCATCCACGGGTGCACTGCCGGAGTCTACTCTGCATTTAGGCTGTAGGTTTTCAAAGAGGATCTGGCTTTCCAGTTGGCTTTGTTGTCTCGAGACAAAAATGATCCAGATGAGGCCAGTTTGACAAGGTCGGTCATGATGTGGAAGTCTGGCCTACACTGTTAATGTGCACTGCATGTGGCAAGAAGACCATGTGTCATTCAAAATTCAAGGTTGGAGTACATGACATATGCTTTTAACTGCATTAAACTAAATGACACTCCATTATTAGGAAGTAGATGTGTATCCTGCATTCATTTGAAGCCAAAATCACTACAAAAAGAAGAAAATACATTGAAAATATCTCTTTTTTTAAAGTTATTTTCTACGAGAATGCTGTTTTGATCTGTAGAATTTATGAAAAAATGCATCATGCCCCTTTATCACAGCAAGTTTTGCCTACAGTAAAGGTTTCTGACAGTTAATCTTTGTTTTGGGTGATATGGTTTCAGTAAAAGTATAAAAAAAAACACCAAATATTGTGCTTTTTGTGTAATGTGAAAAAGTAAGAAAACCCCTACTCTCTCGTACCCACTGTCCCAAAAATGGGACGGTCACATTTTGTCCTCTAAATCACTAAAATCAAAGTCTCTCTTCAAATGAGTGTCAAATATATTCATAACAGACAAAATGCAATACAAATATGCAGCCTTTTGATTGAAAATCAAATTTGGGCATATTTGGATTAAGATGCAGCTTTAACACAGATTGTGTTTTCTTCCAAACGTCTGTTGTTTTAGGCCATTTGGTGAAAAAAAATAATAATAAAAGACAGCAAAAATGAGCAAGCGTGAAATGATTCTTTCACTTTCACCTACCTTGAAGATGGTTGAAGTACCAGTGAAGATTTTGCAATCAGCTTCCTCCACTCCCCGCGATTCTTAGCTATGTTGTTCAACTCAGGGCCAGCCCACTCTTGCCTTCCCATCGTTTTCCCTGTCTGCAGCTTTGTCTTCCTCCTTGTACCATTCCCTGTAGGACAGTCTTGGCCAGTCCAGATGTTGCGTTTGTCAGGTCAAACCAGTGAAGCAGGGTCACTGTTGCATCATGCTGGGTTTGTCAACTGCATCTGCAGTGCAAATATCCATGGACCTAGGTTCTACTCAGCCAGAAAACAAAGCGCTAGCATCCTGTCTGTCAGAAATCTTTGGCTTATCTTGAAAAAATAATTGGAAACACAAATCCTGATAACTGTGTCTTTCTTTGCCTTTTAAAAAAAATCTTTTGTATCTTTTCCGTCTGTCACTTGTTTTTTTGGGTGGATTCAGGTATTGCTTACACTTGGTCTGTATTTCAACATCTTTTCTTCTTCTTTCTTATGACCGGGATGGTCGTGGAGGAGACATGAGAGATGATTCTGCAGCCAGCCATCGCCATCCAGCCCTGTCCTCCGCCTTCCGAATGAGTGTTGAACTGTCCAGGTGGGTCCACTCCTTGATGTTATCCATCCAGCTTTTGGTTTGTCTGCCTCGGCGTCTGCCACCGTCTAGCATTCCTTGTAGGACTGTCTTGGGGAGGGTGTTGTGGTGTGTGACATGGCTTCCTTTTCTTGACAGTGGCTAGTAGGGGTTCCTGAGGGCCAGCCATCAGTGCAACTTGACTTCGCATAAAGGTGTTTGTTTTCCTATCCTTCCAGGAAATTCCAAGCAGTCACCTGAAGCATTTTGTCTCGAACGTCTGGATCTGCTTGGTGGTTTCAGCGGTCATTGTCCAACTTTCGCAGCTGTAGAGCAAGATGGAGATGACCAGGGATCTGAACAATTTGACTTTCGTTTTGAAGCTGATGTTGTCTCTTCTCCGTATCTTGTTCAGTTTTGCCATAGCTGATGTTGCCATGGCTAGCCTGGTCTTCATCTCTGTGGTGGAGCGTCCATCTTTCGTGAGGGTCACTCTCACTCACTCAGTCCCATGTCCCAAAGGACGTAGGGGGGACATGAGAGAAGACGCAACAGAGATCTTTTTCCATGCTTTACGATCCTGTGTGGCTAGTAGGAGGTGTTGTAGGGGTTGGGCGGTCCAGTCTTTGATGTTGTCAACCCATGATTTCTTTTGGCGGCCTCTTCTTCTCTTGCCCTCGACTGTTCCTTGCAGGATGGTTTTTGCTAGGGTGTTGTGTCTTGTGGTGTGACCAAACCACATCAGCTTTCTCCTCTTTATGGTGGAGAGCAAAGGCTCTTGGGGGCCCACACGCTTTTTGATTTCTTCTTTCACATAGTTATTGGTCTTGTGTTCTTTGTATGATATTTTGAGGAGTCTTCTGTGGCGCTTGTTCTCGAATGCTTGGATTCTCCTCTCTAACTCTGCTGTCAGAGTCCATGATTCACAGCCATATAGGAGGATAGATATCATGAGGGATTTGTAAAGGTGGTATTTGGTGCAGAAGCTGATGTTGTTGCTTCTGATGATCTTCTTGAGTCTGACTAGAGCAGATGTTGCTGTTGCAATGCGAGCTTTCACTTCATTGTTTGATGTGCCATCTTTTGTTAGGATGGAGCCTAAGTATTTGAATTGGCTCACCTCTTCTAATGTTTCTCCATTCATCTTTATTTCCGTGATGTCATTACTTGCGCTGTTGACCATGATCTTTGATTTCTCTGTACTGACCTCCATGCCGTATGCGCTCGCTTGATCTGTTAAATTGTCTGTGAGGATTTGCAGTTCTTGTTTGCTGCTGCCCATGAGGTCAATGTCATCTGCAAATCTGAGGTTGCAAAGGGGTCTTCCACCAATGGAAATGGAAGTGTGGTGGTTTTGCAGTGTCTCTGTCATGATGTTTTCGAGGAAGAGGTTGAAGAGTACAGGTGAGAGAAGGCAGCCCTGGCGAATCCCAACCGTGGTCTTGAAGAAATTGCCCATGTGATTGTTCATGAAAACTGCACTTTTTGCGTTCTCGTACAGAGCCTTGATGACTTCAATTAGGCAGCTGTCAATGTTGAAGTGCCTGAGTACTTGCCAGAGGCTGTCATGCCATACCCTGTCAAAGGCCTTTTTGAAGTCTATGAAATTGTGGTACAAGTCTTTTTGGTGTTGGAGATGCTTCGTGAGGGTAGCGCCAAGATATTTGAAAGCGTCTACTTCTTCCAGCTGCTGGCCATTCATGTAGATCTGTGCTGTGGTGTCGTTTGTACTGTTGACCAATACTTTACTCTTTTCTGTGCTGACTTCCATCCCATATGCACCTGCTCTGTCTACCAACCTGTTGGTAAGGTCTTGGAGTTCCTTGTTGCTGCCTCCCATGAGATCAGTATCGTCAGCAAAGCACAGGTTGTTAATGGGTCGCCCTCCTATTGAGATGGTAGAGTGGAAGTCGTAAAGTGTTTCCCTCATGATGTTCTCCAGGAATAGATTAAAGAGAGTTGGAGAGAGCAAGCAGCCCTGACGGATGCCAACTGTGGTCTTGAAGTAGTCTCCTACTTGGCCAATGAGGAGAACTGCACTGCTGGAGGTGTTGTACAGTGCTTCTATGATCTGGATGAGACCCTCCTCAATGCCAAACTTCCTGAGGACTTGCCAAAGGCCTGCATGCCACACTCTGTCAAAGGCTTTCTTGAAATCAATGAAGTTGTGTAGCAAGTCCCTCTGATGTTGCAGATGCTTCTCCATCAGGATTCGGCAACTGAAAATTTGTTCTACCATGCTCCCTCCTGCCCTGAACCCAGCTTGTTCTTCTGCCAGGTGCTCTTCCACCTCCTTTTTGAGTCTGTTCAGTATCACTCTTAACATGATCTTGCTGGTTTGGCTAATGAGGCTGATCCTTCTGTAATTCTGGCACTGACGGAGGTTTCCTTTCTTGGGCAGGGGGATAATAAGAGACTGTGTCCATTCTGCTGGCCACGGTTTTGTCGCCCAGATCTTCTGACAAAGAGATGTAATGACAGTGACCAGGTGTTTCCCTCCATTCTTGAGCAGCTCTGCTGGTATGTTGTCTGCTCCAGGTGACTTTCCAGTTGGTAAACTACGGATAGCTTCCTCCACTTCTTCCTTCAGCACTGGTAGTGGTGAAGGTTCCCTCTGTGGTGTTGAGTCCTCATCAATCAGGCTGTGGTCAGGCTGTAAGGGGTGGTTGTACAGGTCCGAGCATTACTATGACCATTTAGTCAAAACTGCTGAGCTTTCAGTCAGCAGGTTGCCTGAAAAATCCTTGATGACTGAGGATTTGTTTTGCTGCGCCTTTGTGAGCTTCTTTAGGGTGTCGTAGGCGTGTTTGCTGTTCCCCTTTGTCACGCCTGCCTCGATGTTCTCACACTGTTCATTGGTCCATTGCTCTTTTGCCTCTCTCATTTTCTTTCTCACCAGGTTGTTGGTCTCACGGTACTGTGCTGCATCTTGTGTGGTGGAGTGTTTGCTTTTCTTCAAGGATCTTCTCTTGTTACACAGGTCAAGGATGTCATTTGAGGTCCAGGTTTGTGTTTCTTTCTCTCGCGGCCAAGTACCTCAACATGTGGTTAAACAAAACAAGAACTCTTTTTGTTGAATTTGGTAAAATTCTTCTTTGTCATTGAACACTCAGCAACTATTGTTGTCTGTCATATGAGCAAGGATACGTTTCACTGCCATTAAGTGCCCAAGAAGTCAAGCCCAGCGCATCTGTCTTTAGCCGAGGAGAAAATTGTCATTTTTAAAGTCTTTGTAGAAAAAAAGGCCTGAGAATGAACCAACCAGTCAGAAATTAGAAAGGAAAGATGTAACAGAAATAAAAGGAACAAGGTAGAAAAAGAGAAGGATAGAAAAGAGATTTTTCTAACACAGAATTCCTCGAAGGTGTGAATGTTATTTAAGTCCTGGGCGTCCCCATTGACAAATTTGATGAAATCAATCTGACAATATGGTTTTTTACTCTTGGAGGCTTTGCCACAAAGCCTGATAGTTTTAGGGACTGTGCATAGTTAGCATGTATAAAGGGGATGGTGAAGGATGTTGAAGGTCCTAAGCTCTCTCTATATACATACCTGAGAGAAAACAGTAAGTGCAAATGGAGCGAGGAGCAAGAAGTGGTACCTGGGGACTAACAATGTGGAGGGAGGTTAGCTGCTGCTCCACAAGGTTTGGCAGGAAACAACTTCTGGTCACCACAGAGGTAAGATGGGACAAGGAACAGGTGGGGTCACATAAATTAACTGGGGCAAAGGAATAGAGAAAATGTCCGAATGCAAAACACTTCTTGCGCAGAGCTTTATTTTCAGAATACTTCTTCAACGCGACGTCGATCGTTCAAACAGCAACTATTGTGGTCTGTGATAGGAGAGACAATGTATTGCACTGTCGTTAAGTGCCTGACAAGTCAGGCCCAGTGCATCTGACTTTGGTGTGTTTTAGAACACTAGTTAATAGCGCGAGCTTTTCTGAAAGAAAGAAAACAAAAGTTGAAAAATAGCACAGACTTTAGTGTTTTGCCTGGCTGTTGAAAACAAACAAAACCAAAAATTTCAAACAATTTGTTGCCCTATAATGGGTGGATTATTCTGTTTTGAGTGAAAGAATGACAAAGAACAACAATGAGGCAGAAAGCAAGCAAACAATAAGTCAGTCACTCTTTCCTGTCTGCTCTTCGTACCTGTTTTCCTTCCAAATGTGATCCTTATTTTCTTTGTTTCTGTTATGTTCTTGTTTCAAAAGAAAATCAATGCAGCACTACTTCTAAGACCACATCGCGATATCTAGCCATCTTCTTTTCAATCAGTCAGGGATCACACATGAAACATTACACTCACTCTTCAAGCTGTATTGAGAAAGAATCCAACAGTGGCTAACTCACAGTCCTATCTGAAAGACATACAGTGAGGGACGAACAGAGATGACATCTGATTCTTCCTCCCCAGGCAGTGTCCTGACTTTGCTCCAAGCCTCACACATCACACTGTTTGCTTTCGATCTCGGCTTCATCACTTCCCGTGCTGAGCAGCAGAAATCTTGTTTGTCATAGCGGGTCTGCACTCTGATTAGTCGCCATCGTGTTGACCATTACGCATTGGGGATAGAGTGGGGGGGGAGGTGCTATAAAGTTCAACTGCAGCAGAAGGAAATATTGACTGGCACAGTGCTGCAACCTTAGCAGGTGGGCGTGAACCAGGAAAAGAAAGAAGTGAACAAAAACGCAAAACAATCTCTCTCTCTCTCTCTCTCTCCTCTCTCTCTCTCTCCTCTCTCTCTCTCCTCTCTCTCTCTCTCTCTCTCTCTCTCTCCTGGGTGTGAACTGGAGTTTCACAGGTGCATGACCCACTGTCACACTGCTACACAAAGTATCAAAGTTGGCATGGACTATAGCATACTTTGGTCCAATACTCTGCCGGGAGCTGTGCAACCTACCATGCCTTCCGCATGGTTAGTCTTCAGGGGGGCTTGTGGCTGTTTTCACCCTGTATTCCTGGACTTCATATCATGAAGGGCTAAGGAGAAAGCAGTGATGAAAATCGCCATGCTGTCACCGCGTCGCCGACTAGACGGTGTAACCCTTGGGTTGCTCCTTACCCTGTAATTTTGGAGTGGGATGCTTCTTCGCTGTGGAGACGTGGGGAGGAACCCTGGGCCTGTGCCTCCACGACCTGAAGCCCTAAAGCAGAGCGTGCTGACCAACGGCGGATGGAGGGGTAGCATGGCCAAGACACGCAGCGCATCGGACAGTGGCCGTCGATCAGCCTCTCCCCCACCCTCTGCCCAGGACGCTTCTTCCTTTGAGGAACTCAAGGACATGCTGAGGACCATGGACAGTACCATGAACGCCAGGTTTGGTGTTTTGGAGCAAGGCATTCAGAACCTTAATGATAAGTTCTCAGTCCTTCAGGAAAAGATAATGGGCTTGCGGGAGGAGATGAGTGTGCTTTGTGACCAAAATGATGAGCTTACAAAGACAAACACAGAACTGATGAACATTTTCTATATTCATGACGATCTTTTGTATTTTTGGTTTGGTGGTATTTGCGTACAAACCATTCGTTATTGGCTTAGATTTTTGCAAATGGACAAAACAAGAATTCCATTTAAGGCTTATAAAATATGTATGAACTAGATATTAGAGGAAAGAATAACTGTGCTACTGATGTACTGATGTCTAAATAAACATGGATTTGGTGATGTGTGGCTAAATCAAGGTGTTGGTAGTATAAACATGTTTATTAAAGCTTTCCATCAATGTCTGATTGATAGCAGATGGCAAGACTGGGATAACCACATTCAAAAGAGTGTATATAACATTTTCCAGTTCACATGAATTGAAATTATAATATTATTTGACAATTGACATAGATTTGCACTTGAAATATATTTTGACCAGATTAATTAGGTTAGGTGTGTCTGATTTGGCCACGCACTACTTTAGATACAGAGACTTCAATGATCTAATGATTTGATTTGTATATTGTGTAGCACAGATAAAGAAGATGAAGCACACTTTGTGCTATGCTGTCCATCCAGCCTATCAAGATATGAGAGAAAGATACATACTGCCAAAATATTATCAAGAGCCTTGTCTTTTCAAACTAAGTTTACTAATGGCATCTGTTAGGCATAAGTACTTCCAGAATTTGTTTTTTTCTGTTTAAAGCGTTCAAATTAAGAGAAATCGGTATGTCATAGTCATACTGTTTTGTTACTTAATAGAAAGGCAAAACTGATTTGTCTATTTCACTTTTACAGTTTTCATGATGCATGTCTTGTTCACTATCACCTTCATGAGGAGCCATGGACTAATGAATAAACTTTCCGAATCTCTCTCTCTCTCTCTCTCTCTCTCTCTCTCTCTCCTCTCTCTCTCTCTCTCTCTCTCTCTCTCTCTCTCTCTCTCTCCTCTCTCTCTCTCTCAACTGGGTTCATGACAGTGATGATGATGCTATGTTTCGTATGTACACTACTATTTGATTATATGTACGTGTTGACAGTTATTATAAGAAAATGTGTCATCACCACGCCACCACCCACCTTCTTTATTTTTGTTGCTTGTATTGTGGCCTATGGCCGAAGTACATTAAAAGCATTTCAGAGTTCAGAGTTCAGAGTTCTCCTCTCTCTCTCTCTCTCTCTCCTCTCTCTCTCTCTCTCTCTCTCTCTCTCTCTCTCTCTCTCTCTCTCTCTCTCTCTCTCTCTCTCTCTCTCTCTCGTGTGTGCGTGCTTACGTGCATATGTGCGTGCATATGTGTGTGAGTGAATGAGAGGGAGAAAGAGTGTGTGGTTATGTATGTGTATGTGTGTGTGAGAGAGAGGGAGAGAGGATAGTTGTACCTGCATGCCACTTGGGTTATCACGAAGTAATCACGTGTTAGCGGTGCAGTTTCAAAGCCATGAAGAAAAAGAGAAGAGACATTGTGACCTCGTTTCCGTGTTGCAGACCAGTTGGTTGTGAGATGTTTATTTCTTTTGTACAGTCTTGTGGAGGAAATTCCTCCCTCTTACCAGTTCCTATTGTAAGGGCGGAAAAACAGAATAAAAAGCTTTTATATATATATATATAAAAGAGTTGAATCTATCCTGTAACCATGTTATGGAATCCATGCCATGATGTTCATTTGGGATGTAATGCATGAAGTTCTCAGAATGACTTTTTCTGTTTTGTGCCCAGCCCCCTTCCCACTGTCCCCTTGTGAATGGGCATATTGCCTAACACAATAAACCTTTGTCATTGTCATTGTCATTGTCATTCTCCTCTCTCTCTCTCTCTCTCTCTCCTCTCTCTCTCTCTCTCTCTCTCTCTCTCTCTCTCTCTCTCTCTCTCTCTCTCTCCTCTCTCCCTCTCTCTCTCTCTCTCTCTCTTTCTTACCTTATTATATGTAGTGTACTGTCGCATTTCTCTTACCTTATTACATGTAGTGTACTTATTTCTGTATGTTGTTTGGTACTGCGTATAGTTTTATTGTTTAATATCTTTTATTTTGATGTTATCCCTGAAAAGGGCGGGGCGTGGATGTAAAAAAGCACATGTGTGCTTATCTATTATCCTCGAATAAAAGAATTTGCCTTGCCTCTCTCCTCTCTCTCTCTCTCTCTCTCCTCTCTCTCTCTCTCTCTCTCTCTCTCTCTCTCTCTCTCTCCTCTCTCTCTCTCTCTCTCTCTCTGTGTGTGTGTGTGTGTGTGTGTGTGTGTGTGTGTGTGTGTGTGTGTGTGTGTGTGTGTGTGTGTGTGCGGGGACGGATAGCCTAGTGGTCAGAACATTGCACTGGCAATTTGACGACCTGGGTTCGAGTCCGGTCGAGGAGATTTTTCTCCTGGAGTTAACATCAGTGCTGACTCCACTCTCCCCAAAAGTTCTTCGGATGAGACTTTAAACCGAGGCCCCGTGTGCGAATGCACGCAGAACATCTTGCGCACACGTTAAATCGTGTTCCGCTTTTCGTAAGAGTAGGCCATCGTGTGCCGGTGGGAACAGATGACATTTACAAAACTGCATATACACGGGGACTGGACGTAAAAAAGCACAAGAGTGCTTATTCCATTATCCTCGATATAAAAGAATAAATCAAATCAAATCAAATCAAATCTCTCTCTCTCTCTCTCTCTCTCTCCTCTCTCTCTCTCTCTCTCTCTCTCTCTCTCTCTCTCTCTCTCTCTCTCTCCTCTCTCTCTCTTTGTTGTTTGCTTGTTTATCTTTTGTTTTGGGTGTGTTGGGGGGTGGAGATGGGGGTGGGGTCTTTTCCGAGGGCTAGATGTAAAAAAGCAATTTTTGGTTATTCTATTACCCTCTTTGAATTAAAAAAAAAAGGCTCTCTCTCTCTCTCTCTCTCTCTCTCTCCTCTCTCTCTCTCTCTCTCTCATCTCCTCTCTCTCTCTCTCCTCTCTCTCTCTCTCTCTCTCTCTCTCTCTCTCTCTCTCTCTCTCTGTGTGTGTGTGTGTGTGTGTGTGTGTGTGTGTGTGTGTGTGTGTGTGTGTGTGTGTGTGTGTGGAGTGTGTAAATCATTATCCAATTTATAAAAATATTATGCTATTTTTTTAAACATCTGGGATGTTATATGTAATTTTCTACTGGTAGTATTCCCCCCCCCCTCCCTCCAAAAAGGATATTATTCTTTTCCCTTTTATCTAAATGTATGATTCTGTGACTTGTATAACTTATTGATAGATGGTGGATTGATGTTTTCATTTGTTTAGTTCATTATGTTCTCTTGTTTTCTCTTTATCTATTACCACTCTTTTTTTTCTTTGATAATTAAAATCATCATCTTATTGTTACCAGATTTTCGTCTTTTGAATTAGTGCATTTTTATTACCTTATTATGTATAGTGTCCTTATTTCTTGTATGTTGTCTGGTACTGGGTATAGTCTTATTGTTTAGTATCTTTTATCTGGATGTTATCCCTGAAAAGGGCGGGGACTGGATGTAAAAAAGCACACAAATGCTTTTCTATTATCCTCGAATAAAAGAATTTGCCTTGCCTTGCCTCTCTCTCTCTCTCTCTCTCTCTCTCTCTCTCTCTCTCTCTCCTCTCTCTCTCTCTCTCCTCCTCTCTCTCTCTCCTCTCTCTCTCTCTCTCTCTCTCTCTCATCTCTCACTCTCTCTCACTCAACTTTTTTTTGACAAGATCTCCATTTTGACATGCATTTCTATGATGTTACAACAATCGTTTATGTTATTTTTCTGTTTTTTTGTGTTTTCATAAATTTGCTGTTAATTTGTTTTCTTTGTTATGATATTCTTTGATTGAGGGCTGGATGTAAAAACAAAAAAAATTAAGCTATTATGTGAGGTTATATTCTTATCCCTTAATAAAAGTTTCAAAGTTTCAAAGTCTCAACTTACTGAAGAGTTGTCGGGGAACTGTTCTGAATATGCCCAGGCCCTGTCTCCTGCTCAAGTTAAACCTGGCAGAGCCCATCCCTGTCCAGGTACAGAGTGCATGCTGGGTTATGTTCAGGTCTACATAACCCACCTACACTGACATGAGTGTGTGGTGGGTCTAATAGCTAATATCACTAGTAGCGAAAAGAAGTTACATTTTGAAAAACCGAAGGAACGAACAGACAGGCATGCGTTACAGGAACATTTCAATTTCACACTTGATCTTCATGTGTATATACACAAAGAAAATAAAGATACTACACATCTGCGCATTAATGCGACCCACAAGATTGCAAAAAAGAAGAAAAAAAACCCTCCTCCCTGAATTCCCCAGATGCCACTACCGAGTTTTAAGCCTAAGACTTCATGGGCCCACGGGATTGAAGTAAAACACTTTTATCCACATAGAAACAGTTTTCCTTGCAGAGTGAAAAAACCAGCTAAAACAGATATAAAATCTGTAAAACAGCTAAAAAAAAACACAAAAAAAACTAACAGCAGCAGCTGTAATTAGTAAAGACAAGTTGACAACTTAACACAACGGCAAAAAAATGGCTGGCTAACAAACCAAGGAATAAGAAAAAAAAAAGAGAAGAATAAAAGAAGAAGCGAAAATAAGAAACAATGTTATTGAAAGAATGAGAAATGTAGATGTAGAGAAGAGGGGAGAATAATCAGAGCTAAAGAGGAAAAAAATAAATCATGAACGTGACACAGAGACCTCGGGGTATTTTTCCACTCTAATTTTACTTCAGATTTTGTTTTATCTAGGAGTGATTTCCAGTTGATTTTTAATTTAAAGAATCTTTACATGGGTAAGGCATGCCTTGTTTATCTAGCTTTCTTTTCTCTTGTTCATCATGTCTTTTGCAGTTTTAAAATATGTTTATACAAATCTCTCTCTCTCTCTCTCTCTCTCTCTCTCTCTCTCTCTCTCTCTCTCTCTCTCTCTCTCTCTCTCTCTCCCCCCCCCCCCCAAAAAAAAGTCCTTCGGATGAGACTTTAAACCGAGGCCCCGTGTGCGAATGCACGCAGAACATCTTGCGCACACGTCAAATCCTGTTCCGCTTTTCGTAAGAGTAGGCCATCGTGTGCCGGTGGGAACAGATGACATTTACAAAACTGCATACACACAGGGACTGGATGTAAAAAAGCACAAGAGTGCTTATTCCATTATCCTCGATATAAAAGAATAAATCAAATCAAATCAAATCAAATCTCTCTCTCTCCTCTCTCTCTCTCTCTCTCTCTCTCTCTCTCTCTCTCTCTCTCTCTCTCTCTCTCTCTCTCTCTCTCTCTCTCTCTCATGTGTGTGTGTGTGTGTGTGTGTGTGTGTGTGTGGTTGTGTGTGTGTGTGTGTGTGTGTGTGTGTGTGTGTGTGTGTGTGTGTGTGTGTGTTTCCATGTGCAAAACCAAACAATTCTATAGAAGGGTTAATGGCCATGCCAGAGGTTGTAGAAAGCTGCAAAGGAATTCAACTCCTCTCTATTTGTTACAGGCCTAACCACTAGCTCATGATAGTACAGCCGCCAAGGATTAAATTCTGACATAAAGAGTGACAACATATCTGTTGGCATACACATACTTACTATCATAGTGAACAATATTATCGTGGGAAACAATGAATCTGTGCCCCATGAGAGGCATGGTGAACACTGAAATTAAGAATAATTTATTATCTCTAAAACAGAGAAATTTCAGTGGGTTACAAGCCATATATAAAAACAAAAACCACGTAAAAATAATATCAATATAACACAACACAGGTTCTGAACATCAGGATGCACACACCACAGTATAAAGAGTACCCACAAGTCAGCAATATCTCAGCCTGCCACAAACCCTCCCAAGCAAAACTGCAAACATTCGTGTGCGCACCAGTATGCCCACGCATCCACACACTCACACATGGCCTGTGCACGCATACACACACAATATTAAAAAAAAACATTTGCACACATGCGCGCGCATTTTAAGACATAAACCAAATTGTTATAACATATTGTATGATTAAACAAATACCAATTATATTTGTACACTGTTCTATTAAGATATTGAACAGTCTTAAAACACACACACACACACACACACACAACACACACACACACACACACACACACACACACACACACACACACACACACACACACACACACACACACACTAAACTGTTATAACATGTTGTATGGTTAAAAATATCCATGAATTTTTTTTTAATGAATACTTTGTCCATTAAAAAAATTGAACGCAGTTTAGCTAATTAGAATGATAAAAAGGTAGCCTTTCCTACACTTCAAAATCCTTTTTTTACCTGAGCCCTGAAACACTCCTCTCTCTTCTCCTCTCTCTCTCTCTCTCTCTCTCTCTCTCTCTCTCTCTCTCTCCTCTCTCTCTCTCTCTCTCTCTCTCTCTCTCTCTCTTCTGGCTCACTATCGTACAATGGGTCACTTCAGACTTTTGTCATGCACTTATTAAGTAGTATAATTGAGGTGGGAATAAAAAAGTTTTGCAACACTTCTGACACTGGGCAATTTGGACACTATGAGTTTACCGTAGATGTTCAGCACCTGTTGTGCTGCCCCCATCCACCCAGATTCCCCCCTCTTTCCTTCCCTCTCCCCTACCCCCTCCTCCTTTTTCATTCTGTGCTAGGAAATCTCTCTTTTCTATCCCTCTCTTTGTTTCTGCCTTGTTCCTTTCCTTCGAGTCACCTCCTTCCAGTATATTTTATGCCTCTTTGGCCATTCTCCTGCTTTTTTTCCCCTAGTCGGGGGAATTTACGGTCAAAAATGACCCAACCGTAAACTAATTGCTTTAAAGCTAAAATTAACTGTTTTGGGTAGCCTAGTAATTTACCTTTCAGATGATATAGATTGACCAAACTTAGAGGGGAGAAACCTTTATTTTTCTGCTCTCGAAAATGGTAACCGTACTGAATTATTTCAAAAATGCAAATTTACCATTTCTTCACATACAGAGAAATTTCTAGACAAAATTCAACAAATTTGTAAAAGATGGTAAACATGTATGGAAAGACAACACATGAATGTGGAGGAGGGCATATAGGCAGTTATATGTGAGCCATTTGGCAAAGTGAAAGCGACCGGGACCGGTCATTTTGAGCATATCATGCTCTGTCATGAGCAGTTGGGGTTACTTAAACCATGAAATTCTAAATATTTATATGTTTTTGGGGTGCTGGGCAACCCTACTTGTCATAAAATCCTGATACTTCTATCACTGTAGTAAGTTGTGTGCCTCTGGTGACCTATATTCCAACCCTACCCCCTTTTTTCGAAAGCAGAGTCTTTTCAAAACAAAATGTGATCAAGAGAGAGTGTTTCTGTAGAGAATCAAATTCTATTCTGCATGGAAGTACACATATAAAAAGTCAAGACATGCATGTGCTAGCAGACCCACAAGCTGTTATAGTTAACCTCTTATGACAAGCTTGAAGAGGCCGCGGCCTGTCATTTCGAGCACACTGTGCTCCGTCATTAGTAGTTTTGGTGACTCTTGTCTTGAAACCAAAGAAAAATATGGGTTTGAGGGCAGCTGGGCAGCCCTTGTATTTCAAAGACCCTGAAACTGTACACGATGTTTAGGTTTCAGTCTACCCCTACCCCCATTGTCATAAGCAGAATTTAGCACAAAGAAAAGTATAGGGTTCAAAAGAAGAAACGCAATGGTGGCTTGCAGCGACCTAAAACAACAACTTTGAAAGTCGACTTTTGACAAACATTGGTGTGTCCAAATGTTAGGCCTACAAACAGAAACAAAAATATCAGAATAAACAGACGTTTTTGACATCTTCATAATGCAATGAAATATTGTAAGTGACAAGCCTCAAACCCTCTTTGTGCTTTTTTTTTTAATCTCTATAATTAAAGGGGGAAGGTTTGTCACACACACACACACACACACACACACACACACACACACACACACACACACACACCACACACACACAACATACATACATACATACATACATACATACTACATACATACATACATACATACATACATACATACATACATACATACATACATACATACATACATACATACACACACACATTTTTTGGAACACACACAGCTTGTCAAATATAGCAATTCATTTATTTAAAATAGATTATCTCTAAAGTTCTGTTTCACGGCTGTGTAGAAAACAGAAAGACTGACTTCCTGCTACTAAGAAATTGAACTTGTGGTCAAATAAATTTGGCACATAACCAGTGACTAGGAAATATTTCATATAAAATAAAAACTCAAGTATTGTTATTACATTATACACCTAGCAGGGTATTCATTCTCCAAAACCAGGTGGTGTACAGTTTCTGATAATGATAAAGATCTAAAATCTGCAGACTAATCCCTCCAAGCAGGAGTCTAAGGAGTGGTTCTGAAGGAAATGGAGTAGAAGCTGTGTTACACCAATAAAACTCTGATGTCTAATAATCTGCGCTACAGTCACGTCTCTCAGTAAGCTCAAAACTAAGGAATGGCTCTAAAGAACATGAGGTAGATGCTGTGTTTCATGTACAGACTCTGATGTTAATGTCATTAATGATAACAACTGTACACTAAAAAAGATCCAATCTCAGCAGTCACATCTCTCAGTCAGCCAATGTCCCAAAGCAGGAGACTAAGGTAGTCCAGGAGGACATGAAGTACAACTTGTAATATACAGACTCACAGATGTTCATGATAATACTTGTAATCAACAACCATTCTAGTCTTGTTGCTGTCAAACTCAATCATCATCTTCATATTCTTGGTCTGGCATAGTTGAAGGTGCAGTATTGACACATGTTTCTCCTTGACAACAGCCACATGCTGCTGTGCACACAAGCCCATGCTAACAGCAGGTGCACTGTGTTGTAGCACAATTTGTCTTGCAGTTACACCAGATAAACTTGAGTAATTCCTCTGGAGCAGCAGGCATATTGGCCAACACATGGAGTAGCATTTCATTTACCACTTCCCAGCCCCAGTCAAGTGGATCCAGGATCATCTGATTGTTCAGGCTCTTCCATTCCTGAATCTGGAAGTAAGACCTGAAGCAGTGAAACTTGGCTGCAGCTGATGTTTGAGGAAGGAAGCTTGGCTGGGCACCTTTTTGCAATGTAGCTACCTTCTGCATATATTTGACATATCTCAGATGATTCAAATAGAAAAATCCAGATGGATACCAGCTGATTCTGGCCTAAACCAATCAACTCAAATAAAAAATATCCAGAAGAGTACCAGCTGATTCTGGCATAAACCAATCAACTAAAATGGAAATATCCAGAAGAAAACAATTCATCAACTAACAGGCCTTACTACAAGCTTGTTGAATAGAAGTTTAAGCTGGGGCAAGCTCTCTAAAGGTGTCAATCACATGTCTTAAGTGGGCAAAGCACACTTGCAAACTCTCTGACTACCCTAGATCTACAGCAATGCCTAAAATAAGTCTAATGTAGACCTTGCTGACAAAGGCAATGACAGACAAAAGCCAAGCCACCAGTCCTGGGGCTGTAATAGGTCTATAGGCCTACATGTCTCTGAGTTAGCCACAATACACTGGCTTGTTAAAAGTCTCTGGGCCCATGAAGATGCTGGTCACTTAAGGAAAAGCCTCAATTACATTAATGAAGAAAGTCTAGACCACAGCCTCAGGTACACAGACAAAACCTTTTACCAACAATCTGTACCCTACTTTGAAGAGAAATGAAAAAAGGGGGGGGGGGGTCTTAGTTCAAACATTATAGTGTGTAAAGTGCACACTATAACACATATACATGCATATGTACCCATAAGATAAGTATGTCTTAATTTTGGGTTTATTGATTTTTTGATTCGCTTGTAAATTCATGTCTTTCTAGCCAATGGTTTGAAAACATTGCATTTATTAGTGAGTGTGTGTGTGTGTGTTGGGGGGGGGGAGTGTGAATGTGTGTGTGAATGTGAGTGTGTCACTGTGTGTGTGCTTGTGTGTGTGTACTTGTGTGTGCTTGTGGGGGGAGGGGGGCAGGCGAGTGGGTGGGTGGGTAGGTGTGGATAGTGTGTATGTGTAGGGGGTGGGAAGCATGTGTATATGTGGGGGGGGCAGGTGGGTGTGGATGGTAAGGGGGTGGGAAGCGTGTGTGTGTGTGTGTGTGTGTGTGTGTGTGTGTGTGTGTGTGTGTTTGTGGGTGGGTGCATGCATGTATACCTGCGTGTGGGAATGCGTGTGTACAATGCGTAAATAATAGTGATCATATGTCTTTTCTAGTCAGTGGTTTTAATAACATTGTATCCAAACATTGGTGTGTGTGTATGTATGCATTTACGTGTGTGCGAGCGTGAGCGTAGAGTGTGAGTGTTTGTGATATTTTCATTTGAAGTTATCATATAATGTCTGAACAAACATGAAATGTAGCTATTTCATGTCTGTGATTATGATTCATATCAATATGCCTGTCAGTATTGTAATTGCCCTTCATGGATGATTAAAGTGTTTTTGACTTGACTAAAAGAAGTGCCACATACAAAAATGTCACCCACTTCACATCATTTCTGTGGTAATATTTGTCCTCTTATGAATGGAGAAAAACGCGTGATTTTGATTTGTTTGGCCTTCCATAGTTTTTTCTAGAATCAGTGTGTTGCTCAGTCGTCACAACACACACACAACACACACACACACACACACAAATAGTAACTGGTCATGCTGTGTATTTCCAACCTGTTATAATCAACATATCCCACAGTAAAGAAAAACTTGATTCCGACCTCACAGCTCCAATGCGAGCTACAGTCTACACACTTTGAACACATCGACCCAGAGGCATCCCATGTGTGTGTTAAAAATAGTTCAAAAACCATACGTATTATTTCTGTAATTATGAATTAAAAGTTGAAAGATCTTTTCATACTTGAACAACATTTTCATTAAAGAAACGAAAGAATAACTTTGTCTTACCTCAGACAGGCTGCTTTGGTCGCTTTCTTTATTTATCACTTGTAACTTCAGCAGGATCACTGTGGCTCGCCACGGCTGCAGCCATTGCTCAATGGGGGGCTAATTACGGCACACGCCATGTGCGCTGCTTGTATGGCGCGCAGACTGCATCAGTGTTTCAGTTTGCATTTTTGAGTGATCAAAAAAACTGTTTTAATAATACTTTGCCCATGCCAACTTTGGTCAGCTTTATTGCCAGACATTATGCAGACCCTCAGGGTTCAGAATAAGCTATTTCCAGCTTTAAGGCAATAACTTTACAGTCAAAACCATTATTCCCTCCACTAAAACAAAGTCGGATGAACTGGGTCTGACTCATCAGGTACTTAATGGCACTACAACGCATTTTTGCTCATATGACAGACAATGGTTGCTGTCTGAGCTTTAGACGAAGAGGAAAATGTTTCATGGTCAGTGGGGCTACACACTTCCTTCCTTCCTTCCCTCCTTCCTTCATTCATTCTCTCTGTCTCTCTGTCCCTCTGTCTGTCTCTGTCTCTGTCTGTCTGTCTGTCTGTCTGTCTGTCTGTCTGTCTGTCTGTCTGTCTGTCTGTCTGTCTCTCTCTCTCTCTCTCTCTCTCTCTCTCTCTCTCTCTCTCTCTCTCTCTCTCTCTCTCTCTCTCTCTCTCTCTCTCTCGTATGTCACAAGTGATTTTTCAAGAAATTCACAAGATAAACAAACGAATGTCTTTGGCAATCAACTGCTCGAAATATGCAATATGTTTGATTTTTTTTTTTTTGAATGGTCTGTGTCAACATGACTTTGATGATGGGTTTACATATATTTCATCCTCAGGAGCCAGCACTGTTGACTATTTTATTATGTCTTGTGAATGGTATGCATGTGTTGATATTGTACCTGTAGATATAAAAAGTACTACAGAGTCAGATCATCTGCCTGTTTTTATGAGGATTAATTTGAAAACTGATGTGACCAGCCTAAGTGTTGAACAAGCAGATGAAGGGGATCAGAGTGTTGTAGAAAAAATAGTTTGGAAAGATGATAAGAAAGAGAATTTATTGAAATACTTAATAGCCACACTGTGCAGAATAAAATTATTAGTGCCTTAAATCTACTTGACAATGATATAGATGATGCTCTAAAGCTATTTACACAGTGTCTGAACGAGGCCAGTAGTTGTATGCTTACTAGATGTCATAACTTTCAGAATAAACGGTCAAAATGGTTCGATGATGAATGTCATCAGGTTAAAAAAGAGACAAGAAGAGCCTTGAATTTATTTAGAAAAACAAAAGATGAAAACGATAGGCAAATTTATGTTACAGCACGGAAAAAGTTTTAACAGTTATTAAAGGCCAAGCGCCAAACATTCAGAAAACAAAAGGTAGAGTTTCTAGCAAACAATAGTTCAAATTCAGCACTGTTCTGAAAAGAGCTCCGAAGTATGGGATGTGCTAACAGAGATAGAGTTCCCAACAATATAAATTCTACCGAGTGGGTTAATTATTTCAAAGAGGTATTCCAAAGCAATGAAGTTATATTTAATAATTGTATGCGTACAGAAGTAGATTTGTTAGAAGGAAATGAACATGAATTAAACAAAGAGATTACAAAAGAAGAAATAAATACAGCTATACATAAACTGAAATCTGGTAAGGCATGTGGGATTGATGAATTTACTGCAGAAATGCTAAAAAATGGAACTAGTGAAGCTAAACAGTTCATATTCAAGCTTTTTAATACTATATTCAATAACGGTATATATCCACAGATATGGTCCAAAGCCATTATTATTCCAATTTATAAAAAAAGGGGATCCAGAGCAAGTAGACAATTATAGAGGAGTATCATTACTGAGTATCTTATCCAAATGCTATACTTCCATACTAAACACAAGATTGTATTCGTGGCTAGAAAACAATCGATCTGTGAAAATCAAGCAGGTTTTAGGAAGAGATATTCTACAGAAGACCAGATTTTCAATTGATATTCAATTGTCCAAAAGTGTATGTCCAAGAAAGGTCAAAAACTGTATGTTGCTTTTGTTGACTTCAAAAAAAGCCTTTGACTCCGTTAAACGTGATAAACTTTTGAACTGTATAAAACGCCAGGGGATAAAGGGAAAATTCCTTGCTTCACTATCAGCCATGTATAGCTCTTTATTATATTGTATCCGAATGAATAGCCAATTGTCAGATTTTTTTGAATGTCCAGTAGGAGTCAGGCAAGGTTGTGTTCTGAGCCCCACGCTGTTTTCAGTATTTATTAACCAGCTAGCTAATGATGTGAATGAAAAAGGAAAACACGGAGTTCAGTTGTTACCCAATATCATAGATATTTTCATTTTGTTGTTTGCAGATGATGTTGCACTATTTTCAACAACCCCAGGAGGTTTGCAGCATCAATTAAACATTTTGAAAGACTGCTGTAATGATTTACAGTTAAGTGTTAACATTAATAAAACTAAGGTGATGGTATTTAGGAAAGGGGGATATCTGTCTAAACAGGAACAATGGTATTACAATGGTATTAGGTTAGAAGTTGTAAATCAGTATTGCTATTTAGGGTTCAGTTTTACAACAAAGATTAGCTGTAAATTAGGTACAGATCATTTAGTTACAAAGGGAAGGAAGGCAGTGGTTCAGTTAAAGTCTTTCACAGGTATAAAGAGATGAATGCTAGTACTTTCTTCAAGATTTTCGATACTAAGATTCAGCCAATTTTATTGTATTCATCAGAAATATGGGGCACAAACAGACTAGAACATATTGAAAAAATTCATTTGATGGCATGTAAAAGATTTTTAGGAGTACCTGTAAGAACGCCCAATAAGATGGTATATGGAGATTTAGGTAGATATCCACTTTATGTCAACTCATGTACAAGAACCATTAGATACTGGTTAAAACTATTGCAAATGGATCAGAATAGAATACCATTTAATGCTTACTGCATGCTGTTAGAGTTAGATAGAAATGGTAAATACTGGTGGATTTCCAAAATAAGAGAAATTTTGTGTGAAACGGGTTTTAACATTGTTTGGATGCAACAAGGTGTTGGGGATGTAAAACTTTTCTTACGTATGTTTAAACAAAGATTAATAGATATGTTCATTCAAGAATGGGAGGGGACTATAAGAGATAAAGAGAGGTATGACAATTACAGATCATTTAAACGTATTTTTGTAAAAGACGAGTATATAAACTCTATTGATGTCTACTGCTTTCGAGTCGCAATTACTCAAGCCAGATTTAACGTTCTACCCCTTAATAATAATGTATATAGATATAGTGAGAATAATCGAGAAAAAATGTGTCCCTTCTGTAAAACGAAAGTTGAAAATGAAGCCCACTTTTTATGGGAATGTTACATATACGATGGCTTGAGAGAAAAAATCTTAAGTGAATGTATCAACGTACCATTGCACGATCTGTTCAGAGGAACAAATGATAAGTACAGGCACAGTTTGTCTAGATATATTTTTCATTCTATCAATAAAAGAAAGAAAATGCTAATTCAGGATGTATTTTGAAAACTTTTATGATTCGTTATGTAATTGATATGCATGATTTCCACAATTTTCCCTAGACATTATGTTCTGTGATTTGGTTTTGTTTCATGCTAGATTCATAATCATGATTTAAAATAATGTGTGTTTTTCTTCTTTTGATCAGCATGAATCTATACCTTTTGTGCATTTGCCTTGCCTATGATACGAATGAACCCTTTGTTCCATCCCAAGCCCAAGAAATGTATTGTGGTCCATGGCCAATGTACATTAAATCAGTTCAGTGTTCAGTGTTCAGTGTTCTCTCTCTCTCTCTCCCCTCTCCCTCCTGTGTGTGTGTGTGTGTGTGTGTGTGTGTGTGTGTGGTGTGTGTGTGTGTGTGTGTGTGTGTGTGTGTGTGTGTGTGTGTGTAAATGTTTCACATGTATCTCATCATTGTATAATTGTAGCTGATTTCTAAGACTGATTTTCACTATCCCACTTCTTATGTAATAAAGATATCTATCATCCTTATCAGTAGCCTACACTTTCAATCTCTCTCTCTCTCCTCTTCTCTCTCTCTCTCTCTCTCTCTCTCTCTCTCCTCTCTCTCTCTCTTCTCTCTCTCTCTCTCTCTCTCTCTCTCTCTCTGTGGGAGGATAGCCCAGTGGTCAGAGACATTGCGCTGACAATTTGAAGACCCGGGTACGAGTCCGGTTGAGGAAATTTTTCTCCTGGAGTTAACATCAGTGCTGACTCCACTCTCCCCAAAAGTCCTTCGGATGAGACTTTAAACCGAGGCCCCGTGTGCGAACGCACGCAGAACATCTTGCGCACACGTAAAATCCTGTTCCGCTATTCGTAAGAGTAGGCCATCGTGTGCCGGTGGGAACAGATGACATTTACAAAACTGCATACACAGGAGGACTGGATGTAAAAAAGCACAAGAGTGCTTATTCCATCATCCTCGATATAAAAGAATCAATCAATCTCTCTCTCTCTCTCTCTCTCTCTCTCTCTCCTCTCTCTCTCTCTCTCTCTCCTCTCTCTCTCTCTCTCTCTCTCTCTCCTCTCTCTCTCTCTCTCTCTCTCTCTCTCTCTCTTCCTGTGTTCCACACCCCATGAACTTGATTTGTTTACCTGGTGACAGACTGATACTTATATATTATATTAGTTATTCTGTGCTGGAGGTGTGCCCACCTGGTGCAGTGCTCTGAAAGTGTAGCACACAGTGACTGATCAGTGCCAGATCATAATTCATCCAGAAAAGATTTGACTAAAATTTCCAGGATCTGTGCTTATTGTGTGTCAACATTTTAATCTTCATGAACTGTGCCAGTTGTGCATCAGGATTGTAATCTGGCAGTGACTATTGTTTCTGTTGCTGCTTACAGGTGCTCTTATTTTATTATTCTTACACATTTTATTGCTTTGACTGTTCAAGGTGTGTTCTTATTTTATTATTCTTCCACATTTTATTGCTTTGATTCTTCAAGGTTATTTAATATTGTTTTGCTATCTCTCTATATAGCTTTTCATTTTCTTAACCTCTCTTCTTTCTTATAACTGTATCACCCTACTTGTGCTCCAGATTGCTGGTTCTGGTATATTCACGTCTTCCGAATAGAATAGGCAAGATTAATTGAGTTATTATATACATATATGTGTGTGTGTATAGATAGATAGATAGATAGATAGATAGATAGATAGATAGATAGATTAGATAGATAGATAGATAGATAGATAGATAGATAGATAGATAGATAGATAGATAGATATGTTGTGTGTGTGTTGTATGTGTTATGTATATTTTTATACATATACTATTATATATATTATTGTGTGTTGTATGCGTAGTGTTTATTGATTTTATTCCTTCTTAATTCATTTCACCCCTTAACCAATTAAGTTCTCACTCGACTCCCCCCTATTATTACTCTTCAACTTTTTTTTCTTCATCTTCACCAAATTTTGCACACATATTACATTTCTCACTAAACTAAATGACTGATGCATTCAAAGCATACTTCATGGCCATCCAAGGATGGATTACGCATCTGCCACCTAAACATAAACCACGCAGTAAATAAAATCGAAGATTATCAACACTCATCACAAATAAGGCAAACCATTTCACATACTGGGTCTTTCTGAGTCAAGACTTTCAAAGCATATAATGGACACGGGCATATATATTCCAGGTAACAAAACCCTACGAAGAGATCCACAGCATTCCAAAGAAACAGGGATCTTAATCTATATTATGAATCAGTAACGTTTAAACGTCTTCCCCATCTAGAATGTCATGAAGTAGAATCTATCTGGATTGAAGTTTCTGTAAAAGGTACATCCCCTATTGTAATTGGGTTTTTTTTTACAGAAATCCATCAGAAAGAAAAAATTGGACAGACAAATTTGACTCCATGATGAACAAAGTCCTATTAAAATCCAGGGAAGTAATCTTACTGGGTGACTTCAATATTGACCTAACAAAAGTAACACAATCAATGGACCCAAATTACGAATTCACTCATCTTCACCAATTAGTCAATTCACCCACAAGTCACATCAAATTCAAGCACAATTATTGATCACATCTACGTATCTAACCCTAAAAACATCATAGAAACATGTGTCCCTGTCTATAACTGCAGCAACTACTATCCAGTCTGTGCACATGGTCAAAAAAAGGAACAAAATTCCCAACCTGGACATAAAACTATAACCTATTGTTCCTTCACAAAATTTGATGAACAGCTTTTTCTCCTAGAACTATGTAACTCCACACTGTCGGAAACATTCAACATTACTGATCCAGACTTAGCTATTGAGTTCTGGATAAAGACATTCACTGAAATCTATAATAAACATGCCCCACTAAAAACCATTAGGATCAAACACGTCCCCAAACCGCCTTGGCTCACAAAGGAACTAGAGGAAGCATGTTATCTTAGAGATTTTCTAAAAGAACACAAATATTATGAGGAATCAAAACAATTAAGAAATGCCATAATCTCACAAAAACAAGACTTACTATCTTCCAAACAAAAGTCAAAGACAGTATGGCGAGCAATAAATCAAATAACTAACAATTAATCACCTTCCAAATCAAATGTAATCAAAGACATCTCTGCTGAAAAACTTAACAACCACTTCATCAATGTTTCTCCAAACGCAATTAGCAATGATAACTCAGAATCAAATGACCTCAATGAATTAACACAATACCACCAAGAAAATCTTATACCTTCAAAACTTCACCTACCATTCATGTCTGTTTCAGAGGTCTATAACTATCTGACTCACCTCAAACAATCAAGAACGCATGGTCTTGATGGAATAGACAGCAATATATTAAAATTATCAGCTTCAGTTATCACAGACACCCTAACATATATATACAGCCTTTGCCTTGATAAGAACTATTTCCCCAATGCCTTCAAATATGCTAAAAAGATTCCCATCTACAAGTCTGGTGATACTTCAGATCCTTCAAACTATAGACCAATCTCTATTATACCTATCCTTTCAAAACCCCTGGAAAAACATATGAATAAACACTTAGTCCGTCATATAGAAACCAATAACTTACTTCATCCTAATCAGTCTGGATTTAGACAAAAGCAGTCATGCCATACAGCACTAACCAGTCTTGTAGACAATTGGCTATCAAACATTAATCCCAATAAATTTTGTGGAGTATTATTTGTTGATTTCAAAAAAACATGTGATACAATTGACCACAAACTTCTTAAAAAGCTAGACCTGCATAACATTTCTACAAAAACCCTAGGACTACAAGATTCCTATCTTACAAACAGGCAACAGTGTGTCTCAATAACTACATCAACATCCAAACTAAAAACCATTCATTATGGAATACCACAGGGATCCATATTGGGACCAATTCTCTTTTCATTATACATAAATGACCTTCCTTTACATATCCATTCCAAATGGGAACTATTTGCTAATGAACAACCATACATATGAGCCATAACGACATTGACTATCTTGCAACCATATTACAAAAAAGCGCTGACGAACTTGTCAAATGGACAGAACAGAACCACATCTTTTCATCCCAAAAAAACAAAAGGCATGCTTATCACCACCAGACAAAAGCGACAGAATTTATCACATAAACTGTTTACAATTTACATCAAAAACAAAGCAAACTTCTCACCACAAAGTTCTAGGAGTAACAATTGATGAAAATCTCAGCTGGTTCTACCACATCTCATCTATGCAAATCACTCACTCTCACTCACTCAGTCCCATGTCCCAAAGGACGTAGGGGGGACATGAGAGAAGACGCAACAGAGATCTTTTTCCATGCTTCAAGAGGTGTTGTAGGGGTTGGGCGGTCCAGTCTTTGATGTTGTCAACCCATGATTTCTTTTGGCGGCCTCTTCTTCTCTTGCCCTCGACTGTTCCTTGCAGGATGGTTTTTGCTAGGGTGTTGTGTTGTGTCTATGCAAATACTTGTCCCAAAATGTTTACCAGTTGACTAAAATTAAACACTTTCTTGACTTCCATTCAAGGAAACTGTTCTTTCAAGCTTATCTACAATCCTCAATAGACTATGCAGCAACCCTGTGGGATTCTGCCAGTGCAAATACCATGAAACCGTTACTTAGTCTGTATAAACGTGGTCTTAAACTGGTCCTATTGAAGAAAACAACCTTGCTAGAAGTGGACTATAATCAGTTCAATATTCTTCCCTACACCAAAGACTAAAATATAACAAAGGCATCATGATGTTTAAGATAATGACAGGAAATGTCCCCACACCCTTAAAAGATAATTTCTCAATAAATCATTCCAGAAATATGGAAAAGCCAAGTGTCCCAATCCCAAGAATAGACTTGTTCAAATCTAGTTTACTACACTCAGGCCCTACGCTGTGGAACTCCTTCCTGACTCACTTAAACACCACCAATCATTAACAACCTTCAAAAATCACCTCCTAAACCACTTGATGCATCAAAAATTTAAAAAAAACACTCCCTCCTCCCCCCTCTGCCCCTTCTCCCCCCTCTGCCCCTTCTCCCCCTCTGTGTGTGTGTGTGTGTGTGTGTGTGTGTGTGTGTGTGTGTGTGTGTGTGTGTGTGTGTGTGTGTGTGTGTGTGTGTGTAAATGTTTCACATGTATCTTATCATTGTATAATTGTAGCTGATTTCTAAGACTAATTTTCACTATCCCACTTCTTATGTAATAAAGATATCTATCATCCTTATCAGTAGCCTATACACTTACAATCTCTCTCTCTCTCTCTCTCTCTCTCTCTCTCTCTCTCTCTCTCTCTCTCTCTCCTCCTCTCTCTCTCTCTCTCTCTCCTCTCTCTCTCTCTCCTCTCTCTCTTCTTGGGCTTCCCTTGCTTGGCTGCCAGCAAGACACTTCTGTGTGAGCTGTGAGTAGAGTGTTGTTGTTTTCTCTCTTTTTGTGCATCAAAATGCCAGTCACAGGACTCCCAGTGACTTTGGAGTGTGCAGTCAATGCTGCATTGCAAGAGCAGACACTATCCTCGTTCAAAGTGGATGGTAGAGGTGACCAGACTGTTATCATTCTAAGATTAACAGGCAAAGCTGACAACCATTTTCCTGTCACCCCAGGTCAAAGGTCATATCGCAAAAAATGTTTTTTGCAAGTGTGCCGCGACAAAAAACATGCAGAAGCGCACAGAGCAAACCATCTCCCTCGAGTTTATTCTTACCCACCCCGCCCAGTCTAGTGTATGCTGCAAACTGTGCACAGATTGACACTCCAACTGATGAGTCCATGTGCAATTCGTGCCTTCCTTCTTCAAGAAGCTTTTTTGACAGTCAGTAGATTGACTTGACACAACATGACACAGACAGACAGACAGTGACAGTCAACTTTGACAATATAGAGACTGATCAGTTGTGTGGTGAAGTTGGGAATGGAGGGAATGAATGTGAGAGTGATGACAGGAGAGCAGAAGTAAGGGCAGAGGAGATGTGTCTGAGAGGAAAATAGGATGGTGAGGAAGAAGTGAGTGTGTCTGGTTCTGTTTGTGTGGAGAGTGAGGCAGAATATTCGGGTGAATTTATTGAGGGGCAGACATGTGAGACCAAAGAAACCATGAATGGCAAAATTTTGAAAAGCTTAAAAGAATTCAATGCAATGTTTAACAATAGAATGGATAATCTTTTAAGTAAGCTAGATCAAGCGACAACAAGTTTCAAATCTGTTAGATAAGAATTTGTTTGTAGAGATGTGTCATAGTCGCTCCAATGATGACCGATGACAGTCTGAAATTGTGTCATGACAGATGATGTTGTCATATATAAGTATAACCATAACCAAATGACTAGAATTCGATGATAATTTGTATCACATGTATAGTTATTACTGATACTATCCAATTAGTGCAAATCCATGTTATGGATTTCCATGCCATGTTGTTCATCTGGGCTGTCATTGACAGTGTATTTTTGTTTCCAATTTATGTGTTGTGACCAGTCCCTGTCCCTCTGTCCCCTTGTGAATGGGCGTAAAACTTATCGCAAATAAACCATTGTCATTTTCATGTTCTCTCTTTCATGATGTCCACCTTGTCTAAAATGTTACTCTCTCTCTCTCTCACTGAATGTCTCACCTATTGTCTAAACATGTTTACCATAAAAAAGGTTTACCATCCATATTGAGAAATGTTTTATTCATATTTTGTACTCTCTTTTTGATAATCACGTGTGACGAATGTAATTGAATTCTATGTAAAATTTCAACTAATGATCGTAAAAAAAAAAATTTTTTAAATCCACTGAATAACTTTGTCCATTACGATATATAATTAGAAACATAAATTGTGTGTGTGTGTGAGAGAGAGAGAGAGAGTGTGTGTGTGTGTCTGTGTGTGTGTCTCTGTGTGTCTCTGTGTGTCTCTGTGTGTGTCTGTGTATGAGTGTGTGTGAGTGTGTGTAAAATATCCGATTTATAAAAATGTTATGCCAATTCTTTTAAAACATCTACGATGTTTTATGTAAAAAAAAATTTATTGGTAGTATGTCTTCCCCCTCCCTCCAATAAGGGTATTAGTTTTTTTTTTCCCTTTTATCCAAATGTATGATTTATATGACATGTATACTTTTGACACATGGTGGTGGATTAATGTTTTCAGTTTTTTATTTCATTTTGTTCTCTTATTTGCTCTTTATCTATTAACGCTTTTCTTTTTCTTCAATAATCAAATCATTTTATTGTAACTTCTGATTTTCGTCTTCTGAACGAGTGCATTTTTATTACCTTATATATATTGTGTCCTTATTCTTGTATGTTGTTTGATACTGCCTATAGTTTTATTGTTTAGTATCTTTTCAACTTGATGTTATCCCTGAAAAGGGCGGGGACTGGATGTAAAAAAGCACACGAGTGCTTATCTATTATCCTCGAATAAAAGAATTTGCCTTGCCTTGCCTCTCTCTCTCTCTCTCTCTCTCTCTCTCTCTCTCTCTCTCTCTCTCTCTCTCTCTCTCCTCTCTCTCTCTCTCTCTCTCTCTCTCTCTCTCTCTCTCTCTCTCTCTCTCTCTCTCTCTTATTTAAGAGAAATTTTGTGTGAAACTGGTTTCAACATTGTTTGGATGCAACAAAGTGTGGGGGATGTAAAGGCTTTCTTAGGTATGTTTAAACAAAGATTAGTAGATCTGTTCATTCAAGAATGGGATGGGACTATAAGAGACAAAGAGAGGTATGACAGTTACAGATCATTTAAACGTATTTTTGAAAAAGAGGAATATATAAACTCTATTGATGTCTACTGCTTTCGAGTAGCAATTACACAAGCAAGATGTAACGTGTTACCTCTTAATAATAATGTATATAGATATAGTGAGAATGCTAAAGAAAAAAGTGTCCTTTTTGTAAAACAAAAGATGAAAACGAAGCCCACTTTCTCATGGAATATTGCATTTATGCAGACTTGAGAGAAAAGTTTCTAAGCAAGTGTGTCAACGTGCCATTGCCAGATCTGCTCAAAGCAACAAATGATGAGTGCAAGCACGGTTTATCTAGATATATTTTTCATTCTATCAACAAAAGGAAAATTCTACTTCAAGCGGTGTATTGAAATACTGATACGATTTGATTTACACTTAATATGCATGATTTCCAAATTTTCATTAAATATCATTTTCATTTTGTGAGTTGGTTATGCTTGATATAGGGGTCATGACTTTGTTTAGGCATAACATGTACTTTTTGTGTATTGGCTTTGCCAATAATATGAATAAACCCATTATGACATCCCAAGTCCAAGAGATGTATTGTGGGCCAGGGCCAATGTACATTAATTATCCCAGTGTTCATAGTTCTCTCCCCAGGGAAAATCATATTTTGGGACACTAGGGTCATAATCATGACTTAGACAAATGTTTTTCTTCTTTCACCAGTCATGAATTTATACCTTTTGTGCATTTGCTTTGCCAATGATATGAATGAATTTTTTGTTTCATCCCAAGCCCAAGAAATGTATTGTGGTCCATGGCCAATGTACATTAAACCATTTCAGTGTTCAGTGTTCAGTGTTCATGTTCAGTGTTCATGTTCCTCTCTCTCTCTCTCTCTCTCTCTCTCCTCTCTCTCTCTCTCTCTCTCTCTCTCTCTCCTCTCTCTCTCTCTCTCTCCTCTCCTCTCTCTCTCTCTCTCTCTCTGACACTGACAAAGGAGGATTCTGCTGTAAACGTGATGGAGGACGAAAAATGGAACAATACAGTGGACAGTGCAACCCCAAGCAATGACTCAAGAAATGACAGCACTTTATCCACTGACGACATGAGGGCAATCATGGAAGCATTTCAAGAAGGAGTCAACAAGTTGAGTCGCAGCTTGTGGTCACAGATAAAAGACATTGGCGAGGATAGACAGCTCTGCGACACACCCAGTGACCAGTCAACGTGGGGAACGGTACAGCCACATCGATAGTGACATTTTGTGATAATTCCTGTTGGATACCTATGGCTGTGGAAATAGCGAGTAATACAAGCTCAAGCATTTGTGTAACTACATAAACTATACATTTCCGTGTTTCGGTTTCCATTCGCGATGATAACAATTTGTACAATGTTCCATTTTGTTTGTGTACTTTTCGATTTCGGTCCCTACCCCCAAACTCCTATTGTAAATGGGTTGTAAAAACCTCACACAATAAACCTTTTTTGTCTCTTTTGTTTGTCTTCCTCTCTCTCTCTCTCTCTCTCTCTCTCTCTCTCTCTCTCTCTCTCTCTCTCTCTCTCTCTCTCTCTCTCTCTCTCTCCTCTCTCTCTCTCTCTCTCTCTCTCTCTCTCTCTCTCTCTCTCTCTCTCTCTCTCTCTCTCTCTCTCTCACTGAATGTCTCACCTATTGTCTAAACATGTTTACCATAAAAAAAAAGGTTTACATCCATATTGAGAAATGTTTTATTCATATTTTGTACTCTCTTTTTGATAATCACGTGTGACGAATGTAATTGATTTCTATGTAAAGTTTTAACTAATGATCGTATTTTTTTTCAACCCACTGAATAGGTTTGTCCATTACGATATATAAATAGATACATAAATTTTATGATTGTAATCATAAGATTGATAAGATATTAGGGTATATATGTCCTAAAATATGTGCCTTACAGCGGATAGATTCCTCTTGTGTTCCGTTATGATTTTACTCAGAAATCAAGGCATATATTTCCTTTAGAATTAAGTTTATTTATTTATTTATTTATTTATTCATTTATTTATTTATCCATTTATTTATTTATATCGAGGATAACAGAATAAGCAATCATGTGCTTTTTTTTCATCGGGTCCCCGTGTGTATGCAGTTTTTGTAAAATATTGTCATCTGTTCACACCGGCACACGATGGCCTACTCTTACGAAAAGCGGAACAGGATTTAACGTGTGCGCAAGATGTTCTGCGTGCGTTCGCACACGGGGCCTCGGTTTAAAGTCTCATCCGAAGGACTTTTGGGGAGAGTGGAGTCAGCACTGATGTTAACTCCAGGAGAAAAATTTCCTCGACCGGACTCGAACCCGGGTCTTCAAATTGCCAGCGCAATGTTCTGACCACTAGGCTATCCGTCCCCCCCGTCATTTATTGATGAAATGTGCGAGAACCAGTGAAAGTGAGAGAAAAGAGAGAGAGAGTGAGAGTGTGTGTGTGTGTGTGTGTGTGTGTGTGTGTGTGTGTGTGTGTGTGTGTGTGTGTGTGTGTGTGTGTGTGTGTGTGTGTGTGTGTGTAAAGTCAAAGTCTTATTTTCAGATGGTACATTGAGTAAGCATCGATTTACTTTTCAAGCCATCTATCTAAAATAATAATAATAATAGTAATAATAATAATGATAATAGCAGTAGTAGTAATAATAATAATAATAATAATAATAATAATAATAATAATAATAATAATAATAATAATAATAATGATAATAATGATAATGATAATAATAATATAAAATAAAAAGCAGAGGAGAACATTTCACCAACATTAATTAACCAACATGATTTCAACAGCATCAAAAATACAATATGCCAATAAAAAATACAAGCAACAGCACTCACAACAAAAACAGAACCCCCCCCCCCCCACACACACACTATCATTTAGTGTCACACAAACAGCTTATATCAGTTTCAATGTCAATAATACCATTATTTAAGACTTACAGAAAAGAATCAATGAAAAGTTAATAAGCAATTATGTCAGATTACAATATCTGCATACTTCAGTTCATACATTATATATTAGAAGGAAGAAAAGAAAAAACATCAAATTCAACAATACCATATACAATACCCATCACCACTGAGAGGAAACATAAACACTAACAAATATATAAACAAATAAACAAAAAACAAACAAACAAAAACAACAAAAAAACCAAACAGACAAAATAAACAAAAGCAGTAAAGGGGAGGGGGGTGGGAAGGATGGGGAGGGGGTATCAAGGAGGAAGGGGGAGAACACAAGCAGCAAATGGAAGAATTATAGTAATGATTTATGGTTATATTAAGAAAAAAATTTAAAAACTACACATACGAACAAAAACAAACAAACAAAAAAACAAAAACAAAAGACAAACAAAAATAAATTTAAAAAACCCACAAGAAAAATAATTTTAAAAAGGGCCTTATCCACAAACCAAAGTAATATGAATTCAATAGTGCTAATAGTCCCTTTACTAAAAATAATAACATAAATACAAAAACTGTTTATACTGAAACTGTTGAACTGGGTAAGAAAATTGCATGAAAAAATGTCTCCAATCTAGTCATCAGATCAGTGGTTTGGTTTTTTTCCTTTTGAATTTGCGGAATGTACATGTGTTTACATACATCACATATATACCCTTTCCTCTTCATAGATAAATTTATTTTAAAAATAACAAAACAAAAAAACAAACAAACAAAAAACAAAAAAAAGAACACAACAACAACAACAAAAACTTTCTCCTCCTTTCCCCCCTTCCACATACATATAGCAATCAAGGTGCAGATTTTTCAGTCATCATAGACCACATGTGAAAGATTTTTAAGGTGAGCAGAGAGTACAATTATCTTCAATCTAATCTGAATATGGTTGATTGGATTCATGATTGCATCAAACATTTTTTGCATAAGTGCATTAAGTGATTTTTCAACTGATTGTTGAACTGATTTTTATTTTTGATTCATTTTAAACATTTAGGGAGCTTGTTCCATAAATCACTACCTGAATATAAGAGGCTTGTTTTGTAAAGATTATTTCTGGGTCTGGGAAATGTTAGTAGATGGTTATGCCTGTGCTCATAAATTTTGAATCTATTGGTGATCTTCGGAGGGGCATTTCCATTGACAACTTTTTGTACAAATAGAGCTTTATTGAAATAAAGCCTGTTTTGGAATGTAAGAATATTTGTTTGCTTATAATCGTTAGGGAGCTTGATTTTAATAGGACAAGTTTTAGTGCTCTTTTATATAATCGATGAATGAATTTTAATTTCGTTTCACTGTAGTTGTCCCAAAGAGATGAGGCATAGTCAACTATAGGCAAGATATGTCCACAAAAAAAGAGTTTGCGTAAATGATTATCTAGAAAGTGTTTTATTTTTTATAACTGACGTACCTTGTTTGTAAGACGTTTTCCTAGTGCCATCACATGGTCAGTCCAAGTAAGATTTTTGTCAATTATTACTCCCAGAATTTTGTGTGAGTCAATTTTTTCAATAATTTTTTGATCTATCAACAGAAGTTGAAATTTACTTCTCATTATTTGCCTCTTTTGTCCTGCTAGTACGTACATACTTTTGGTTTTTTGTGCATTTAAGGACATATGAATGTGTGTGTGTGTGTGTGTGTGTGTGTGTGTGTGTGTGTGTGTGTGTGTGTGTGTGTGTGTGTGTGTGTGTGTGTGGTGTGTGTGTGTGTGTGTGTGTGTGTGTGAGAGAGAGAGAGAGAGTGTGTGTGTGTCTGTGTGTGTCTGTGTCTGTGTGTCTATGTGTGTCTGTGTGTGTCTGTGTGTGTCTGTGTGTGTCTGTGTGTCTGTGTGTGAGTGTGGTGAGTGTGTTAAAACAATATCCGATTTATAAAAATTGTTATGCCAATTCTTTTAGAACATCTACGATGTTTTATGTAAAAAACATTTTAGTGGTAGTCTATCTCACCACACACCCCTCCCTCCAATAAGGATATTAGTTCATTTTTTCCCTTTTATCCAATGGATGATTTATATGACATGTACAACTTTTGACAGATGGTGGTGGATTGATGCTTTCAATTGTTTATTTCATTTTGTTCTCTTGTTCGCTCTTTATCTATTAACGCTTTCCTTTTTCTTCCATAATCAAAATCATTTTATTGTGACTTCTGATTTTTGTCTTCTGAACGAGTGCATTTCTATTACCTTATCATACATAGTGTTTTATTGTATGTTGTTTGGTACTGCGTATAGTTTTATTGTTTAGCATCTTTCAACTTGATGTTATCCCTGAAAAGGGCGGGGACTGGATGTAAAAAAAACACACGAGTGCCTATTTATTATCCTCGAATAAAAGAATTTGCCTTGCCTTGCCTTGCCTTGCCTTGCCTCTCTCTCTCCTCTCTCTCTCTCTCTCTCTCTCTCTCTCTCTCTCTCTCTCTCTCTCTCTCTCTCTCTCTCTCTCTCTCTCTCTCTCTCTCTCTCTCTCTCTCTCTCTCTCTCTCTCTCTCTCCTCTCTCTCTCTTTCTTCTCTCTTATGATCTTATGGGGGGAACGGATAGCCTAGTGGTCAGAACATTGCGCTGGCAATTTGAAGACCCGGGTTCGAGTCCGGTCGAGGAAATTTTTCTGGAGTTAACATCAGTGCTGACTCCACTCTCCCCAAAAGTCCTTCGGATGAGACATTAAACCGAGGCCCCGTGTGCGAACGCACGCAGAACATCTTGCGCACACGTTAAATCCTGTTCCGCTTTTCGTAAGAGTAGGCCATCGTGTGCCGGTGTGAACAGATGACAATATTAACAAAACTGCATACACACGGGGACCGGATGAAAAAAGCACATGATTGCTTATTCTGTTATCGTCGATATAAAAGGAAAAAAATAAAATAAATAAATAAATGATCTCTAGGCCTATGACTAATTTTGCTGACAGATGATGGATGGATAATGTACCCAGTAGCTAACTTGTTATGATTTATTTACTATTTTTGTTTGTTTGCTTTTGGTTTAACTACTACCTACTCATTATAGATTTTCTGGTTTCACCTTATTTTTGTTTTCTATTATAATGATCATTTGATTGATTTTCATTGATTTTAGTTCACTGTATTGTGCCTTTCTTATTCAATTATATCTTCTGTCCTTACAACTTGTCTTCTGTTTATTACTGTCTTATTGTTTTGGCCTTGTATGTTTGGTTATTATTATTTTTAGTTGAAGGTGTTTCTTAAATTGATCAGTGCTTAGTCGTTATCCTCGAATAAAAGAATTTGATTTGATTTGGTTTGATTTGATATCTCTCTCTCTCTCTCTGCTCTCTCTCTCTCTGTCTCTCCTCTTTCTCTCTCTCTTTCTCTCTCTCTTTCTCTCTCTCTCTCTCTCTCTCTCTCTCTCTCCTCTCTCTCCTCTCTCTCTCTCTCTCTCTCTCTCTCTCTCTCTCTCTCTCTCTCTCTCTCTCTCTCTCTCTCTCTCTCTCTCTCTCTCCTCTCTCTCTCTCTCTCCTCTCCTCCTCCACACACACACACACACACACACACACACACACACACACACACACACACACACAACACACACACACCACATACACACACTGTTCCACAATGCCAAATAATCTGGAAAAATATATGTATCAGGAACAGGAATGAAGAAAATAAGACAATATTTACATTTTACCCCATCAAATGAACAACTGACGACTACTCGTATAAAAAATGTTTAATACAGAGTTCATAGATCTTGGCTGTTTCCGTTTATTTACAGAAATCTACGAAAGCGTGGATATTGCCGGAAACACAACCAAAAATAAAATGAGATGAAAATAAATAAACATGAGAAAAACAATGTTTTTGCATCATTATGGTAGAATAGAACACAATACAGCACAATTTGAATCGTCTATATCCTACATGCTTCTCAGCCTGAATTCAGACATAATATATTTCCCATTTTGAGTTAGCTAAGAGACAGGCACCGTGGCCTGTTGGATAAGACGACGGACTTGTGGTCTGTATGTTCTTGGTGTCATGGGTTCGAATTTCACCGGGAGTCTTCCTAACTTAAAAAAAAATAAAATATAAAAAAAACACCTGCACATGGAGGATGGAGGAGAGTTAGGGGAAGTAACCAGCCTCGGATTTCGGACTGTGGTGGGTTCAAATCCCATAAGAGTCAGGGATTTTTCGGACTCCGGCCGGCTCCTTCCCACAGTGAGTGTGCTGTGGACTCAGTGGGGAGACTGGTACCATGCAGTCGTGCTTCATCGACTTTACGGATGCGAATTTGAGTGTTGCTCAAATTCCCTGACCAACTACACTGCAGTGCCCGGTTGACGCTGGGATTATATTTATTCATAGATAAATGTTTTGTAGCATAGTGAGTAACAAACCCTGTCAAGTAGTCTCAAAGTAGCTGCACTTCCAGGTTGACGCTGGGATATATTATCATGATAGTTTGCATAACGAAGTACAACCACTGTTCAAGTAGTGCTGAAAAGCAGAGTTAAGCAATCACTTCCAGGTTGACGCTGGGATATATTATCATGATAGTTTGCATAGAGTACAACCCTGTCAAGTAGTCTCAAAGCAGATGCACTTCCAGAGCAGCGTTACATTATCCTCATAACCATTGATTATCATGTATGAATAAAAATTGTCTCTGATTCGGTGGCCCCCATTGGTGACCTCAGATTCGGTTTCTCCATACACTTCTGTGCCTATGGTGAGTTTGTGCCAAAACCTTTGGGGTTGGAGGTTCACGGGGCACGGTTGTTGGAAAGTCGTTGGAAGGACGTTGTGGTGGTCGCCACCTCGTCTGGCTCCACCACTGAGCTTATACTGTAGGGGCTTAGTAGGTGGTATCCTGCGTATGTCAGCTCAGAACAGGCGCCCTGAACACCACCAGAGTGACCCAGCAGAAGTGCAGGGCCACCTCTGGCTGGTGGTCCTACGGCAGCCTAATGGTGATGCTCCCCATTGACGTGGTGATTAGGTAATGGTTTAGGGGGAGGAGTATTGTGGGGGGGGGGGGGGGATAGGTATCGGGAAGGATGAGGTTTAGGGGGAGGAGTATTGTGGGGGTGATAAGGTTGAGAAGGAAGCAGGTTTGAGGGAGTAGGGTATCGGGGGGGGGGGGGGGGGGAATAGGTGGGAGGAGGGGAGGAGGGGGAGGAGTGTGATAGGGGGGTAGGTGTAGGGAAGGAGGAGGTTTATGGGGGAGTATGATTAGGGGGGAAGGGTTAAGGGTGGGAAATACGATGTATGTAGGGAGTGGGGTAGGTGTAGGGAAGGAGGAGGTTTCCAGGGAGGAACATGATGGGAGCAGAAGTAGGGAGGGAGAAGGTTTAGGGGGGGTATAATGGGGGTAGGTATAGGGAAGGAGGAGGTTTCATGGGGGAGTATGATGGGGGTAGGTGTAGGGAGGGGGGATAGAGTAGGTTTCTGGGGAGGAGCATGATGGGGGGAGGTGTAGGGAGGGAAGTGAAAGTTTAAGGGGAAGAGTATTGTGGGGGTAAGTGTAGTGAAGGAGGGTATGATGGTAGGTGTAGGAAAGGAGAAGGTTTAGGGGGAGTATGATGGGGGTAGGTGTAGGGGGAAGTATGATAGGGGTAGCTATAGGGAGGGAGAAGGTTTAGGGGAGTATTTTAGGGGTAGGTGTAGAGGGAAGTATGATGGGGGTAGATGTAGGGAGGGAAACGGTTTAGGAGTATTATGGGGAGTATGATGGGTAAAGGTGTAGGGAGGGAGGAGGTTTAGGGGGGAGTATGAAGGGGGTAGGTGTAGGGAGGGACACGGTCTAGGGGGAGGGAAGGAGGTGGCTTAGGGTGGAATATGACTGGGGAGGGAGAGGTTAAGGGTGAAAAATACGATGGAGGGAGGGAGGTGTAGGGAAGGAGGGGGTTTCCGGGAGGAATATGATGGGGGGAGGTGTAGGGAAGGAGGTGAAAGTTTAAGGGGACGAGTATAGTGGGGGTAAGTGTAGTGAAGGGGGGTATGATGGTAGGTGTAGGGAAGGAGAAGGTTTAAGGGGGGTATGTTAGGGGTAGGTGTAGAGAGGGAGAAGACTTAGGGGGAGCATGATGGGGGTAGGTGTAGGGGGAAGTATGATGGGGGAAGGTGTAAGGGGGATTATGATGGGGGTAGGTGTGGGGAGGAAAGAGGCTTAGGTGGGTATGATGGGGGTAGGTGTAGGGAGTGAGATGGTTAAGGGTGGAGTATGCTGGGGGAGGTGTAGAGAAGAGGGAGGTTTCCAGGGATGAATATGATGGAGGTAGATGTAGGGAGGGAAGAAATTTAGGGAGAGTATGATGGGGATAGGGGTAGGTGTATGGGGGAGTATGATGGGGGTAGGTGTAGGTGTAGGGAATGAGGAGGTTTTGAGGGGAGTATGATGAAGGTAGGTGTAGGGAAGAGGAAGGTTAATTGGGGACTTTGTTGGGTGAAGGTGGTGGGATGGAGAAAGTTTAGGGGGGGGGGGGGGGTTGGTAGGTGTAGGGAAGGGGGGGGGTTATGGGGTAGTATGATGGGGTAGGTGTAGGGAGGGAGACGGTGTAGGGGGAGGAAGGAGGTGGCATAGGGGGGGGGGTATGTTTGGGGGGGGAGAGGTTAAGGGTGGGAAATACGATGTATGTAGGGAGTGGGGTAGGTGTAGGGAAGGAGGAGGTTTCCGGGGAGGAACATGATGGGAGCAGAAGTAGGGAGGGAGAAGGTTTAGGAGGGGGGGTATAATGGGGTTAGGTGTAGGGAGGGGGGGATAGAGTAGGTTTCCGGGGAGGAGCATGATGGGGGGAGGTGTAGGGAGGGAGGTGAAAGTTTAAGGGGACGAGTATGGTGGGGGTAAGTGTAGTGAAGGGGGGGTATGATGGTAGGTGTAGGGAAGGAGAAGATTTAAGGGGGGTAGGTGTAGGGAGGAAATAGGTTTAGGGGGGAGTATGATGAGGGTAGGTGTAGAGAGGGAGAAGATTTAGGGGCAGTATGATGGGGGTAGATGTAGAGAGGGAAGAAATTTATGATGGGGGTAGGTGTAGGTGTATGGGGGAGTATGATGGGGGCAGGTGTGGGTGTATGGGGGAGTATGATGGGGGTAGGTGTAGGTGTATAGGGGAGTAGGATGGGGGTAGGTGTAGGTGTATGGGGGAGTATGATGGGTGTAGGTGTAGGTGTATGGGGGAGTATGATGGGGGTAGGTGTAGGGAATGAGGAGGTTTAGAGGGGAGTATGGTGGGAGTAGGTGTAGGGAAGACGGAAGTTTAGTGGGGAGTTAATTGGGTGAAGGTGTTGGGATGGAGAAAGTTTAGGGGGGGGGGAAGTAGAGTAGGTTTCCTGGGAGGAACATGATTGGGGGAGGTGAAGGGAGGGAAGTGAAAGTTTAAGGGGACGAGTATGGTGGGGGTAAGTGTAGTGAAGGAGGGTTTGATGGGGGTTGGTGTAGGGAAAGAGGAGGTTTATGGGGGGGTATGGGTTTAGGGGTGTAGGGAGGGAGAAGGTTTGGGGGGGTAGTATGATGGGGGTAGGCTTAGGGAGGGGGCACGTGTAGGGAGAGTAGGTTTAGAGGGGGTATGATGGTTGAAGGTGTAGGGATGAAGAAGGTTTAGGGAGAAATATGATGGGTGTAGTCGCCGCTGTAACCTAGTGGTTAGGGCGTTGGACTCGTAATCTAGAGGTTGCGGGTTCGATCCCAGTTTTCGGCTATGGCGTTGTGCCCTGGAAAAGGCACTTTACGGCTATTTTCTCACCCCATCGAGGTGTAAAAGGGGTACCAACCTTGTGTTGGGGGTTAACCCTGCAATAGACTGGCGTCCTATCCAGGGGGGAGTCTATGACTCTCAGTCGCTGAACGCCACAGAAACCGGGATAAGCACCGGCGTGATGAGCATGATAGGGGGGAAGTGGAGGGAGGAAGGTGAAAGGTTAAGGGGACGAGTATCGTCAGGGTAAGTGTAGTGAAGGAGGGTTTGATGGGGGTAGGTGTTATGGATGGAGGATATTTAGAGTGAGAAATATTATGGGGGTAGGTGTAGGGGGGAGTATGATGGGGCCTACCCCATCATGTAGGAAGGATGAGGGTTGGGTGAGTATGATGGGGCCTACCCCATCAGGTAGGAAGGATGGGGGGTTGGGGGAGTATGATGGGGCCTACCCCATCAGGTAGGAAGGATGGGGAGTTGGGGGAGTATGATGGGGCCTACCCCATCAGGTAGGGAGGAAGGATGGGGGGTTGGGGGAGTATGATGGGGGAGGGAAGAGGTTGAGAGGGGAGTATATTGGGGGTAGGTGTATGAGGAGGAGTATGTAGCATGTAAGTGTATGGAGGGAAGTGGAGGATCAGGGGGAGGAGTATGATGGTGTAGGTGATGGGAAGGAGGGGTATGATGGGGGCATTTGTAGGGCGGAGGTTTTAAGGGAGAGGATGATGCTTCTGACGGGGGAAAAGACCGTCACATCTCACCAGGCAGCTACCACCTGTCTTTAGCTGGCTAAACCCGACAAGTGATTAGGGCGTGGTTACGCTCGTCAAGGTATGGAATAAGTGGGTCATATATCTTTTAGCATGAAATTGAATACGAATTAGATGACCAATATGCTGTTTCCCATGCCAGGATTGTAGAGGATGGCGCAAAGCATGTCTAAGCCAAAACATATGCTTTCACCCCTATTGGCAGGTTTTTCCCAATATTCTTGTATTAACCACTAGACTATGACCTAGCAAAACTTTAAGACAAAACCGACAAGCTGTCTTTCACACACACACACACACACACACACACACACACACACACACACACACACACACACACACACACACACACACACACAGGTTGGTGTGTTTTTTTCTAGATGGTACATTGAATAATCACACACACACACACACACACACACACACACACACACACACACACACACACACACACACACACACACACACACACACACACACACACAACACACACCACACACACAAACGCGCGCACACACACACACATGCACACACACAGGTTGGTGTTTTTTTTCTAGATGGTACATTGAATAAGCACACACACACACACACACACACACACACAACACACACACACACACACACACACGCGCGCGCGCGCGCGCGCGCGCGCGCACGCCACACCACACACACACACACACACACACCCCACACACACACATCGCTAACTAGAGTACACTTCCCTAGAACACTTTCGGAATTCTAATAGACCTGGGAAGACAGCCCCAGAATACGTCAGGTAAAGGGGCCAGGTGTGACGTGACTGCTGACGTCAGGGAAGACAGCTGTGTGATGCCACAGTCAGTTCCTGTACTGCAGTCTTCCATTCCTCAACACCTGCCCTCTGACTGTTCACTTCACACAGCTGAATCGCTTAGCGTTTTCAACGGTATTGAGAAAGCATTAAAGGGTCTATCACTTGTTCTGTATGTAGGCAGCTGTTGACTTTTTTCAGAAAGCAAACAACCAGTGATACGAATTCTGAAGCCTGTATATCATTTAGTTCATCTGTTTAGCTGATACTTAAAGTGGGGTAAAGTAAACCTTTACTTGACGAAAGTAGGTTGTGTTGTCTTGTGGTGTGTTTGTTTGCTTGTTTGTTTTTGTTCGTTCGATATTGTAATTTGTTTGCATATTGTTATGAAGCAACAAACAAAATTAAATCGAAACAAAAAGGCAAGATTGAGGTAAAAGAAAACAAAACTACAGAAACTGTCAGCGAGAAAACGTTTAAAAATCGAAACAATGTCAAACGTTTTAAATATAAATGGAGGAAAAAGCAAACAGAGTGAAAAGACAAAACAAACCAATCCAAGATAATTGGAAAACGAATGCAAAAAGGGGAAAATACAAAGTAAAGGAAAAAGTGAAAGCACTGATTAAAGGGTGAAAAGAGATGTCTGATAATAAAACAAGGAGAGAGAAAGAGCGAAAGAAAAGAGAGGGAACGGTAGAGTACACAGCAAAATGTACAAAGGAAATAAATCAATTTAGAGGAGAGAGAGAGAGAGAGAGAGAGAGAGAGAGAGAGAGAGAGAGAGAGAGAGAGAGAGAGAGAGAGAGAGAGAGAGAGAGAGACAGACAGACAGACAGACAGACAGACAGACAGACAGACAGACAGACAGGCAGGCAGGCAGGCAAGCAGGCAGGCAGGCAGGCAGACAGACAGACAGACAGACAACACACACGCACACGCACACGCACACACGCACACGCACACACAACACACACACACACACACACACACACACACACGCACACACACACACACACACACACACACACACACACACACACACACACACACACACACACACACACACACACACACACACACACACACACACACACAGATAGACATACAGACAGACAGAAAGACGAGAGAAAGAGAGAGACAGATGAGGAGACAGACAGAGACAGAGATAGAGACAGAGAACTTAAGAACTCAAGAACTGAAGAATTTAATTGTATAGGCCATTCAACCCGTTACAAATCCATAGGTAATTGTGTGTGACTGAATGCTTTGAATATAAAATTATATTAGTACAAAAGCACATTTTTTAAATCAACATCAATTGCTCAAATGAAACAGCACAACATTTCAAAATAACATTATCGGCGTTTGTTAGAATGATAAATATATCTGCCAAGATCATGGACACATGTATCATCTTGCATTACTCTTTGGAATGAAGTTAGTGATGGATACATATGATTTTTTTCTGGGATAAATTTTACTCGTAAGTCACTAAGAACATTACAATGAAAGAGAAAATGCACTTATGTTTCTATAGCATTATGACAAAATGTACACTGAAGATCTTATTCAGAAACGGCTATGTATCGTTTCCTGTGCGTCTGTAGGTCTGATATCCGTAATCTAAATCTGATCAAAATGTCACGAATATGCTTGTTAGGCACCAAGGTAAAGTCAGTTTCCATAGATACAGATAATTTAAATGTACGGTACACACTGAATCTAGTGCTATTGCTAATATGTTCATTCCACTTTTGATAGAAACAATCAATTAATCTTTGGCTAAGCTGACCTAGGAAAGCTTTATGATTAGTAACACCTTGGTTTTCCCATACAAATCCAAAACCAGTCTCATATAACATTTTACAAATATGTGATACCCAACACATTTTGCCATAATTATGGAGGGATAAAAGCATGTTGTAGGCTTTTTTGGAAGTCTGGATTCTTCTAATTCAATTAACCGTAGCCAATATCTGATTGTAGATACATAGCTAGAAATATATAATGGGTAGCGACCAGTTTCACTGTAAACCATGTCATTTGGGGTTCGGGGGCTTACATTTAACAGTTTTTTCAGAGCAAATGTGTGGACATTTTCCACTGACTTCTGTTGAGACAGGCCCCATATTTCTGCTCCATACAATAGAATTGGTTTAATTTGGGAATCAAAAAGTTTGACAAAAATGTCTGCTGAAAAATCCCCCAGTTTCCATAGAATTCTAAATATGTTAATTACCCCTTTTCTAGCTTTACACGAGAGCTCACGGACTGCTTTACTGTACGCTATCTTAGAAGAAAGGAACAATCCCAGATACTTATAGGAATTTACAATAAATATTTCTTTTCCTTTGTAGAACCAAACCTCTTTCTTAGCCACATATCCGCCATTTCTAAATATTACAATGTTCGATTTATCAAGATTTACATGCAAATCTAGTTTTATGGATTGACTTGCTAGAACATTAAATGGTTTTGTAAGCCTGAAACACTGTCCGATATCAAGGTAATGTCGTTAGCAAATAATAAAATGAAAATTTCTAGTGGATTAGGGTAAAGCTGAATGCCATATTTTCCATTTTTAATGACATCCTGGGCTAACTCATTGATGAACAATGAGAACAAAAGAGGGCTAGTTATTTCCCCTTGTTTTAAGCCTTTGAAACAGGATATGGCTTCTGATATCTCGGTCCCAAAACGAATCCGGGCTTTAACAGTTGCATACATACTCTGTAATGTTTTCAATATGTTACCATTTACACCATTTTTTTCCAGGGTCGGCCAGAGTTTGCTTAAGGAAATAAGGTCAAAAGCCTTCCTAAAGTCAATGAAAGCAACATATAATTTCCTGTTTCTTATGAGCTGTCTTTGGATAATAGCATATAATGTAAAAATATGATCTATTGTGGAATGATCTTTTCGAAAACCTGCTTGTATATTACCAAGAATATTTCTGTTTTCTACAAAAGTTGATAAACGTTTATTGATTATATAGCTTAGGAGTTTACTACAGATGTTCAGTAATGAGATGTCTCTATAGTTATCAGGATTGCGAATGCTTCCTTTCTTATGTACGGGGTGGATGATAGCTTCTGTCCAAGATTGTGGGTAAAGTCAAGAGGAAAAAATCTTATTAAACAGATGGACCAGAAAGGATATTATTCTTTTATGATTTAACACTGAGTTAAAGACTTCAGGAATAATCCCATTGAGGCCAGCAGCTTTGTTATGTTTCAGATGTTTGATAGCCTTAATTATTTCTTCCTCTGGGATCTCTGAGTTTAATTCTAAAGCATTCCTCGGAATGTCCTCTGAGTCGGATAAACTTGAACTGCTGTCAGTGACTTCTTCCTGTTCACCTCCCTCATCTCCAAAAAGCCCTTTAAAGTGTTCTATCCATTGTTCTATAGCTATATTACCTATCTCTGAGGATTTTCGTGAGAATTTCTTTATGTGTCCCTAAAACTTTACAGAATCATTTATACTGTTTACAAGCTCTTTTCTCTACTTTTTCTTTTGTATTCCTTCTCTTTGGGGGCTAAAAGCTTCTTGTAATTTTTACGGGTTTTACAGTACGTTACCCTATCCCGTGGAGACTGAGTGCGTACATAAGTGCGGAGAGCAGACCGAGTAAACCTTCGCGCACGCACACACTCCCCATCAAACCATGCACTCCCTTTCTTTCTCCCTCCTCCAAATGTTTTCTTAAAGCAGGAAGCAGCAGATGACAGCATATCAGTGAACACATTTACAGACTCATTAATATCAGAATCACTTAATAGGTAGGCTTCTTCTAATTTCTGTAAGTTATCAGGCAACTCAAGATTATTTTTTTTAAAGTGTCCTGTTTGTCCTGCGACCATACAAGTTTATCAAAGCAAACACTTTTATCCCTTGGCTGCTGAATATTGGCGTAATGCCAATATTCAGCAGCCAAGGGATAAAAGTGTTTGCTTAACAGACAATGGGCATATGTTTCGAATCAATTCGCTCCTTGAAAAACATGTCACAAGGGATTGCACAAAGTGAACAAGAAAATAAAAAGTAATCTATGACACTGTTACCAGTAGTAGAAATAAATGTAAAGGAACCATGTCTGTCACCTGCAGTAGAACCATTTAGTATATACAGATCAAAACTTGTGCACAAACATAGTAAGTTTTTCCCGTAATTGTTTTGACTGTTATCTTGAGAGTGTCTAAGTGGAATAGTGGACACATCAGTATTGGAAAGAGTTGCAAAACTAAGGGATTCATCTAGCTCAAAGCAAAAAGAATCCCCATCAAAATACCACGGCTGTTTGTTTGCTGTTCGTGCATTCAGATCACCACAAACAATGAACTGTGCATCATCATTATTTTCAACAATATCTAGTATACAACGTTCAAGCATTGAAACACCATCTGTGAAATCACTGTTGTCATAAAATGGACTGTCAGTTGGGTTTAGATATGTACAAATCGGACAACGTACCAAACAGTTTGTTAGACAGTTGCAGAATTATCATATTGTTATAGGGAAATGAAACATCTTTAACAAAGTTCATAAATTCATTTTTTACAAGAACAATTACCCCTCCACTATTTCTTCCTTGTTTTGAAAATTTCTGTGCTGGAGCATGAAAAGAGGTGTAAGAAGAAAATATGTTTGAACAAAAATCTTTCATAAAAGTTTCAGTGAAGCAAACAAAATCATACTGAGACACAAAAGGCCATTCGAGGCCAGTATTGTGCACTGATGTGGGGGCTGAGTATCACTGTCTCTCATCGTCCTGGGGTCATGACCTTGACGTCATTTCTTTTTCTTTGAAATGCTTGGCTTGGAAGCTTGTTTTTTGTTTTTGGGGTGGTGCCTACTCATCCAGTTAGTTGACAGCCTTGCCTGTGTTCTGCGTGTCTGTCTGTGAAGGCTTGTTGTGAATTGTCACTTAAAGTCCGTGCACTGTTACTCTACTCGCCTCCAATGTTCGGTACAGGTGGGCTGCTTTGTTGTGGTCAATCTGGGGAATCCCCGGACTGCTGCTCTGCTCCATGCGGTGCACCCGTACTCAGTTCTGTCGCATGCAGTTCTCCACCCTTGTTACTGCCTGTGAAGCTAGTCGGGGAAGGTTGTGGGCCAAACAACAATCCCTGGATTAAGGGGGAAGGGAGGGAACTGATGTCGGTGTCAATCCCTGGGTGGAGGGGGTAAGGGAGGGAACTGCCGTCGGTGATGTCGTTGCTCCGTCTCTGCATCTCCGCGAAGCATGCTCAGACACCACACCCCTCTCCTGTCGCTCTCCAGCCCCTGGTGCTGAAGAGAGAGCAGGCTCGGAGCTGGCAGAGCCCCAGACAGCGGGACAGGGCCGGGTCCTGCGCTGCTCACACACTGTCTCCTGGCGCAGAGGGCTGACCTGCTCCACTGCCTCCTGTGCTGGACTCGGCCTCTGGACGCTGGTGACCTCCGCAGCCTTCCTCCAGGTGGGGGAAGGAGATGGACCCGGCTCCTCCGCAGCTCCCTCAGAGACCGATGCAGCACCAGTCAACACCTCACTGTAGAGACGCCCAAAACGCCTCATGTGTTTTGTTTGCCTCTGACTGTCTCCAACTTCTTTCCCAGTGGGAGGCTGGATGACGTTCCCTCTGCCCTGGTCTGTCTCTGGATGGAACGGACTCTTCTGGGCTGCTGTATGCATCCCTCCGGTGTCTGGAGTCCAGTTCCTCACGGGTCCTGCGGCGGTACGTCTGTTGATCCCTCTGGTTGTTTCCGCTGTACGTTATTGGTCGTTGGTGGGGATCTTCTACTTGCAGGCGGCCTGCTCTGAAGTAGGCAAGCTTGCCCTGCTGACGATGGTGCTCCACTTCCTCCCGTTGGCAAATTGTGAGATCTGCAGTGATCCTAACGTTCTAACGCCGGAGTAGATCTCTCAGCATTTTGTCCGTGAGGATTTTCATTTTGTCCCCCCATCTGTGTATACGAACAATCAGTGGCCGTGGAGGATCTCTGAGCACCCACACGATAACACTTTTCGATGTCGTCTTCATGCCATGTCCGTAATGATGAAAACTCGTTGAGCAGATCAACGACAATCTGGTCAGGGCAGTTTCATGCTCATCTTCTCCAATAAGCTTCAGCGTGCACTGCCGGGAATCCTTCTGTAGCTGCTCTAATTCCTGCTCCATTCTGTCTATCTGTTGGTGTAGGTAACTTTGGCTTTGCTTGATTTGATGGATGTCTTCCCTGTCTTCTTGTATTCCTTCCTGAAGGGAGTACAGATCTGCAGCCAAGCGATTGAAAGAGTTTTCTAGTTTTTCCACTTTATGACAAACATCATCAGCGTGGGTTTGTAGGAAGTTCATGAAGTCTGAAAATTTATTGCCCAAGGATATTTGTACCTGTTGCATAAAATAAGAGAAATAATTGTAGTCATTGTAGTTATTGTAGGCTGTTTCATAATTCCTGGGTCCTTGGTTCAGTTCAATGTCCCCACTCAACAAGAGCAGGATAAAGAACAGGCAGTAAAGGGCAGTAGCTGTCAGAAATACAGCAGCCTGTCTGTCACTTCTGTAGACACTGAGCATGGCTTGGCCAGTGGCTTGTTTCTGTCTTGTTTTCTTCCTTTTCCTAATGTATTCACTGCAATGCTGTAGTTTTGTCCAATTCTTTGTCTGTGGGTTAGTGCTGTTGTTGGCATCATGATCGTACCATGCAACAGTCACTGGTAATTAGCTATCTTGCTTAATTAGCAAAAACGTCATTAATTGCAGAGAGCATGAAGAGAACACGACTTACTGTAGCTGTGAACACGAGTTCACTCCGATAGACAGAGAGACAGACAGAGAGACAGACAGAGAGACAGAGAGAGAGAGAGAAAGACAGAGAGACAAGAGAGAGAGAGAGAATGGTAGTGAAAAGGCTGGCAGAGAGATAGAGAACTCGCGGCACTTTCACTGTGTTCAGATTTATCTGGAACAGAAAAGGAATCTTGTTATCGATTGCAATGCAACCAAGAAAAAGACTGTCAATACATAGACTCCTCTCAGTTTGTAGTGTAGCTAACGCGTTTTTAAGTAAAGGCATACGATCTATTTGCACATATTCTATGTGTGTGTGTGTGTCTGTGTCAATATGTTTGCGCGCACGTGCGTGTTCATGCATGCGTGTGTGTGTGTGTGTGTGTATGTTTTGTGTGTGTGTGTGTTTATTTTTTTTTTTTTTTTTTTATTTTATTCTTTTATATCGAGGATAACAGAATAAGCAATCATGTGGTTTTTTTCATCCGGTCCCCGTGTGTATGCAGTTTTGTAAATATTGTCATCTGTTCCCACCGGCACACGATGGCCTACTCTTACGAAAAGCGGAACAGGATTTAACGTGTGCGCAAGATGTTCTGCGTGCGTTCGCACACGGGGCCTCGGTTTAAAGTCTTGTGTGTGTGTGTGTGTGTTGTGTGTGTGTGTGTGTGTGTGTGTGTGTGTGTGTGTGTGTGTGTGTGTGTGTGTGTGTGTGTGTGTGTGTGCTTGCGTGCATGCCCTCGTATGTGTGTGTGTATGTGTGTGTGTGTTTGCACGCCCGCGCGCGCGCGCGCGCGTGTGTGGTGTGTGTGTGTGTGTGTTTGTGTGTGTGTGTGTTTGCACGCCTGCGCGCGTGTGTGTATGTGTGTGTGTTTGCACGCCCGCGTGCGCGCGCGCGTGTGTGTGTGTATGTGTGTGTGCGCAAGGACAGATATTTACTTCATTATCGTTTCCCCGTTGACCTCAGTGCTGTGCGGGGACAGGTGTTTTTCTATTGAAGGGCTACATTGCCTTCACTGCAGAATGAATGGAGTCAGCGTGGAAGGGAAGTCTAGTCACTGTTGTCGATTTATTTTTTTTTTTTCTATTCATTCTTTTATATCCAGGATAATGGAATAAGCACTCATGTGCTTTTTTTACATCCTGTCCCCGTGTGTATGCAGCTTTATCAATTTTGTCACATAAGCCTCCACCCCTCTCTTTTACCATTCTCTCTCTCTTTCTCTGTGTCAAATGAAATCAAGTCAAGTCATTATTTTTATATTTCCAGATAGTACCTCGAATAAGCATTGATTTGCTTTTTTTCATCAAGCCATCTAACTAGGAAAAAAATAAACATTTTACCAATGTAACTTAACTTACATGATTCAATAGCCTCAAAATTAAGATGTATCTATAGATAAAAACAAACAAAAATAAGCGTCGCCGACATATGTGTGTGTGCGTGGGGGGGGGGGGGGGTGGGGGTGTGTTGTGTGTGTGTGTGTGTGTGTGTGTGTGTGTGTGTGTGTGTGTGTGGTGTGTGTCTGTCTGTCTGTCTGTCTGTCTGTCTGTCTGTCTGTCTGCCTGTCTCTGTCTTGTCTCTGTCTCTCTGACTTTGTCTCTCTCTGTCTCTGTCGTCGTCTGTCTGTTCTGCCTGTCTGTCTGTCTGTCTGTCTCTGTCTCTGTCTCTGTCTGTCTGTCTGTCTTCTGTCTGTCTCTGTCTCTGTCTCTGTCTCTCTCTCTCTCTGTGTCTCTCTCTGTCTCTCTGTCTCTCTGTCTCTCTGTCTCTCTGTCTCTCTGTCTCTCTGTCTCTCGTCTCTCTCTCTCGCTCTCTCTCCTCTCTCTCTCTCTCTCTCTCTCTCCTCTTCTTTCTTCTCTTTCTTTCTTTCTTTTTTTCCCTTTCTTTCTTTCTCTCTCCTTTCCATGGCTCTCATTTTCTTCCAGACGTGTTTCGACATAATCCTGTGGTGTTTAAAATCTCAACTCCAGGGCATCTTGTGGCAAAGCGAAAATAACACACGCCTTTTTTAAACTGCCTCATGGACAATTTATTTCAGATGTAATCAAACGCTGTAATATTGTTGACTTTCAATTTCTTGCTTTACAATTGGTCGTGATGGGAACGAGAAAATCACGTTTACCCCACAAGTTTTGCATGCTGTTTTACACCTCTCTTTACCCACCTCTCTCTCTCTACCTGTTAACTTTGACAATACGACAGAAAATAAATTCCAAATTGGAGAACGAACGAACGAACGAACGAACGAAAGAAAGAAAGAAAGAAAGAAAGAAAGAAAGAAAGAAAGAGACAGAGAGACAGAGAGAGAAGGAAAGAAAGATAGAGTCAAATATTAGAAAGGACAGGAAAAACAAAGAAAGACAGTAGAGACAGTACTACCACACCCTAGGATCACTGTTTCATTATGGCTCGTAGGACAGACCCATTTTTACTTTGTGTGTTTTTGTTTAAAGGTCTATCTTCGAAAAACAGTTACATTAGCCCTGTGTTTGATTCTTTTTTTTTTCGCTTCTCGGCTAGAGGTCTGAAGTTCTCCAAAAGGCAGATTTTGCTTATGTGGTTGTTTCTCCGACCATCAGGCAGCCACATTCCTAATTCGGGGCCGGGAGGGGGTTCTTTTGAAGAGAAAGCAGTACCAGGTATGATGCTGCCGTGTTCACACACCTTTGAGAGATACGTCAAAGCCAGTGGCTGGCTGTCAGGTTAGTTAGCAGGCGATAGGTACCACAGCCTCTGCCATCAGCACTCCATTGCATGATGCTGATACCACAGCCTCTGCCATCAGCACTCCATTGCATGATGCTGATACCACAGCCTCTGCCATCAGCACTCCATTGCATGATGCAGATACCACAGCCTCTGCCATCAGCACTCCAATGCATGATGCTGATACCACAGCCTCTGCCATCAGCACTCCATTGCATGATGCTGATACCACACATTCTGCAAACAGCATTCAAATGCCTGTTGTTGATACCACACATTCTGCAAGCAGCACTCCAATGCCTGATGCTGGATTTTATTCAAGGCAACCACAGACTTACACTGTTGACTGTCCACTCGATCAAAGAAAGCCCTTCTTTCTGTTGTCTGCATGACCTGGTTTTCCCTAAACACTCACTGAACACCAAGACACTTTCCACCACTTGCTGGTGTTCAAACATTGCAGCACATTTTAGTCCTGTCCTTGTTGTTTTTGTTGTTGTCATTATTTTTATAAGGTAAAGGTAAGGTAACTGTGTCCCATAACCTCTGTGTTAGTAGGTGAGCAAGGCATCAGAGACCTCGGCTTCTCTAGGGGCCAGTATAGGGGCGCTGCGCCCATCTCCTCTCCCTCGCTGCTTTACCTACAGATGGCAGGTACCCGTTTACAGCTTGGTGAACTGGGGAACTATACTGAAGCCAAGGCGTGCAAACAGTCACCCATCCAATTGGTAACCTTGGCTGGTGGAAAGCGAGTGCTCTGACCACTGAGCTATCCCGCCCCCATGTTGTTGTTATAGTAGTTGTTTTTGTTTGGTTTGATGTATGGGGATTGAGAAATACACTTTTGATATGAACTTTATTTGTTGTCTTCCCTAATAATGTTAAAGCAAAAAATACAGGCTTTGGATATAAAAATTAGTTCATGCTTTTATAACATGTTGTTTTAATGGGAAAGAGTATCCTATCAATACATCCTGTGTCTGTCACAATCTTTAAAATTCATGTTTTGGAGAGTTTGCTTTATTTCTGTGTTTCTTTGTTGTTCTTGGGGGGGGGGGGAGACGGAGGTATTGATGGAAACTTTTTGAATTATATTGGAAACGTGCGTGCGTGCGTGCGTGCGTGCGTGCGTGCGTGCGTGCGTGCGTGCGTGCGTGCGTGCGGCGTGCGTGCGTCTATCCAGTAGAAGAAGAAATTAGGAAGGAGAAAGAGCTGAAGAGTTAATGTCAGTGTGTTTGTTTGGACAGCTAAATGAGAAATAAAAGGAAAGACAAATCTATGCATCAGAAACTCGTAGAACTAGACAGAAAAAGAAAACAAAGGAAAAACAAGTAAACTTGAATAAGGAATGTGTCTGTGCGTCTCTGTCCCTCTCTCTCTCTGTCTCTCTGTCTCTCTGTCTCTCTGTCTCTCTGTCTCTCTCTCCTCTCTCTCTCTGTCTCTCTGTCTCTCTGTCTCTCTGTCTCTCTCCTCTCTGTCTTTCTCTCTTTGTCTCTCTCTCTCTCCTCCTCTCTCTCTCTCTCTCCTCCTCTCTCTCTCTCTCTCTTCTCTCTCTCTCTCTCTCTCTCTCTCTCTCTCTCTCCTCTCTCTCTCTCCTCTCTCTCTCTCTCTCTCTGTGTCTGTCTCTCTGTCTGTCTGTCTGTCTGTCTGTCTGTCTGTCTGTCTCTCTCTCTCTCTCTCTCTCTCTCTCTCTCTCTCTCTCTCTCTCTCTCCTCTCTCTCTCCTCTCTCTCTCTCTCTCTCTCTCTCTCTCTCTCTCTCTCTCTCTTCTCTCTCTCTCTCTCTCTCTATCTCTCTGTCGATTGCAATATTTTTTCATGGTTATGATGTTTACTGCAAACCTGCCATAAAATTTTTCCAAACAAGGAAGACGTTCTGGTGGCATAGTGTGTTTAATAAAAAGTTGTTTTAGTTCATATGTGAAGATGGTTGATACAAAGTATGTTAATATATGTGTGTTTCATATGGATAGAAAACTTTTTGGGACACTGAAAGATGTGTTTTATGTTTGTACATATGTTCCACCTGAGGGGTCTCCTTTCTATACACACTTTGATCTGAATAATGGAATTCATGAACTTGAAGAATGTTTAACTGATATTTTGTTACAAGATGATGTATATGTGATTCTTTGTGGTGACTTGAATGGCAGAACATCAAACATTTCTTTGAACTCTTCTGGTGATTTAGGTTTAGACATTCAAAGCCAGTCTCTTAGTGCTAGTCGTTGTTCAGAAGATAATTGCTTGAACACTTATGGAAAAATGCTTTTGAATATGTGTACCACTCTAGATTTATGTGTTCTAAATGGTGTATGTAATGGCGACCTTGAAGGTCGCTACACATACATCTCTGATTTTGGAAGCAGCGTCAATGATTATTTTATATTTTCAAGTGAGCTTTTTTCCCTTGTGTATGATACATGTAAAATGTGTATTGTTGAACGGATCGATTCTGATCATATGCCATTAACATGCAGTGTGGTTTTTCCTAATGAAAATGTATATTTTACAGATATAGCAGCAGATGATCAGATATTAGAAAAGTTAGTATGGAATAATGAAAATGTTGAACTTTTTAGCAAGCTTCTGAATACAGAACAGTCTCAAACAAGAATTAATAGTGCTATTGATTTAATTGATGTTGATGTAAACAGTGCACTTGAGGTATTTAATAAATGTATGCAAGAATGTGCAGAGTGTATGAAGATGTCTGTTCATGTTAATAGAAATAATAGTAAACAATGCAATGACTGGTTTGATCAGGAATGTAGAATTAATAGGAAGAATGTCAGGAGAATGTTACGTAAATATCGCCAAACCAAAAATGTTAAAGATCGTCACGAATATAGAAAATGTAGACGTGAGTATAAAAATTTATTGGATAGAAAACGAAAACAGTATAATCAGGCGTTATTATCTAATCTTGTTAACGCAATTCGAGATCAAAGAGAGTTTTGGAGTCATGTTAAAAAAGCGTCTTTTAAAAGAAAGCAACCTAGAAATGAAATAAGTCTTGATGTTTGGTTTCACCATTTTCAAACCCTTTTAGAAAAGGAGACAACCACTGAAAACTTACACGTAGATATTGAAAGTGATGGGGACGATGACTACATCAATCGTCCAATTTCCAGAGAAGAAGTCCTTTGTGCACTGAGAAAGTTAAAATCTGGTAAAGCTCCTGGGCCTGATGGCATTATCAGTGAAATATATAAGAATTCAAATGATCAGGTTGTACTGTTTTTTGTGGCTTTTTTCAATGCTTTATTTGATAGGGGCATCTATCCTCAGAGCTGGACTGAATCCATTGTTTTACCTCTGTTTAAAAAGGGTGATCTTAATAATCCAAATAATTACCGTGGTATATCTTTGAGTAACATAAGTAGCAAATTGTTTAGTACTATCATAAATGGTAGAATACAGGAATGGGTAGAATATAATAACATCACTGGTGATCATCAGGCGGGTTTTAAAAAAGGCTATTCCACTGTTGACCATATGTTTGCACTTCTCGCATTGGTACAAAAACAATTTTCCTTGAATAGAAAACTCTATGTAGCTTTCATTGATTTTGAAAAAGCGTTTGATACTGTTAATAGACATCTGTTATGGCCTATATTGTTGAAAAATGGAGTCAAAGGTAAATTATATAAATGTATACAAAGCATGTATGACACGGTGAAATGTAGAGTTAGAAGTGGTGCACAACTGACAGACTGTATTAATTGTACAACCGGGGTAAAGCAAGGTGATGTATGTAGCCCTGTACTATTTTCCCTTTTTATCAATGAACTTGCTGTGAATGTTATTGCTAATGGCAGACATGGTGCCACAATTTCTTATGATGATTTGGAATTGTTTATTCTTTTGCTGGCAGATGACGTTGTATTGTTATCGGAAACTGTTGTCGGTTTACAGACCCAACTGAATAACTTGCAGCGTGCTGCCTCTTCTCTTCAGCTTAAAGTAAATATGACTAAAAGTAATATCATTGTGTTCAGGAAAGGAGGTTACTTGAGTGTGAGAGAAAGATGGGTGTATGGTGATACTATTATGCCAGTTGTCAATGTTTATAAGTATTTAGGAATTCAGTTTAGCACGCGTTTAAGCTTTGTTTCTGCTTGTAAAGATCTCTCACATAAGGCAAAACATGCATTGATATGTATCATGAAACGACTATCTTCTTTACAAAATACATCTTTAAAGTTATTCCTAAAATTATTTGATGCTCAGGTTCAACCTATTGCACAGTATGGATCTGAACTATGGGGTTTAAGTAATGCAGCTAGTCAGTGTGAGTCCTTGCATTTGTATGCTTTGAAAAGATTTTTATGTGTCGATAGGCGTACTCCTAATGATTTTGTCTATGGGAAACGAATAGATATCCAATTTACATAAATTCTGCTATTCAAACCATACGTTATTGGCTTAGACTTTTACAAATGGACGAAGCAAGAATTCCTTTAAGGGCTTACAAAATGTTGTACGAATTAGATATTAGAGGAAAAAATAACTGGTTACTGATGTGCGTGTCTGTCTATGTAAACATGGATTTGGTGATGTTTGGCTGAATCAA
>CM060337.1:34989857-34992357 GCA_030674155.1 Stramonita haemastoma
AACTGGAAGACATGGAAAAGAAACTTGTGGGGGAGGTGAACGAGCTGTATGACAGGTGTGACACTTTACAATGCGACGTGGATGCTATAAACGACATTTGCTGTGAAGTGAAGGAGGAGAACGCTTCACTTCTGGAAAAAATCACACATCTGGAAGAAAGACTGGAAGCTGCAGAAAATCAAGGCCGTCGGAAGAATCTCCTCTTCTTTGGCATTCCTTATGCAGTCTCCGAACAGTGGGCTGACTGTGAAGCTAAGGTACGTGACGTAATTAGAACTGATTTAAAGATAGCCGAAAACGTGCTCATAGAAGGTGCCTATAGACTGGGTAAGGCCATTTTGGTCAAATTTCAGTCAAGAAAACACAAAGAACTGGTCTTGAGCGCCGCAAGAAAACTCAAACTGGCAACAGTATATGTCAAAGAAGACTTCCCTCCCGAAGTAAGAAGCAAGAGAAACAGCCTGCAGCCTCTTCTCCGCTCCTGCGGGCTGACGGTAAGAAGGCGTTCTTCAGCTTGGACAAAGTGGTGTGCGAGGACACAGTCTACACCTTTAACACTCACAGCCAGTCCATTGAACAACATAGCAGGAAGAAACCACAGTCTGGGGCTGCAGCCATGCCAGCTGGGGAAGGAAGTCCGCAAGCAACCAGACCAGAGCCGGACCCTTCAGTACCTGTGGGCACACGCAGGCCGAACCAGTCTGCAGCAGGAGTCAAACCCAGCGGTTCCTCCCGCGCCCACCATGGACGCCAAACACGCGGGTTTGGCAGAGGGAGAACGCCACCATCTGCCTTCTGGAGGTAGGAGTTCGGCCCGCCCTTACGCACCGATGTATCACCGCCCGGGGGTACAAATGAATATCTTCCTGAAACAAGTAAGAAAGAAAGCTCGGACAGTGTCGAAACCATGTGTTGCTACCAACTGACGAATGGCTGTGTAATATGCTACCTGGTAATAATAGCGACTTGGGTGATGGAGAACATGAGAAGGAGGAGGTGGAGGAGGATAATGATAATACAAATGAGAATGGCAATACTGAAGAAAATGGTGAAGATGTTGATAACTATAATGACGGTGGGGTTTGGGGCGATGATAGGGTTAATAATAATGACAACAATGATGATGACGATGACGATGGTGACTGTAATGATGGTAACGATGACTATGACAATGATTTATCATCTAAACATGATAATTCGGATGAAAATATAAATACAACAAATTCCATCAACAGTGTAAAATTTCTAGTGTGGAACATTGGTGGCCTTGCCAGCCAACTAGGAGACAGTATTTCATAAGCTATGTCAGTAGTTTTGATATTGTGTGTCTTATGGAAACTTTTCTACAAGATTTTTTTGACTTATCCTCTCATTTTGTAGATTTTGTTAAATATACTTCTCCTGCAATTAAACTTTCTAATCAGGGTCGCTGTTCAGGAGGTATCTTATGTATGGTAAAAAAAAGGTATCGCAAAATACGTAGATGCAATTGATTTGTCTCTTGATCATATGTTGGTTATGAAATTGTCAAAGCCATTGCATGGTGGAATGAAAGATATTGTCTTCATACCTGTATATGTACCACCTTGTAATAGTCCATATTACCATACGAAAAATTCATCATGTTATATAAATGATATAGAAATCTCGGTAGGAAACATCATGGAGGGACAGGGAGACAGTGAGATGCTTCTTGTAGGAGATCTCAACTCAAGGACAGCAGACTACCAAGTTAACACACAGAATATGTTAGGTGCCTATGTACAAAACCAGGACTGTAATGAGGAAATGGTTTTTCATGGTCGGGTATCCGAGGATGACGTCTTAAATGGTTTTGGTTCTGCTCTCTTAGACTTCTGTGTAATTTTTGATCTGACTATTTTGAATGGCTCGTGCAACATAGCAGAGTCTAGCAAGTACACCAACCTGTCTCATCAAGGTGACTATTGCTTGTCAACTTACTGTTTAGCAGATAGTATAAAGGATCTGTGCATTGGTACAAGAGTTGAATCATCGCACATGCCCCTTACATTTGTGTTTCAGACAGAAAGAGAACAATGCAATGTAAAACAACAACAACCAGGTAGAAAACTGATTTGGAATGAGGATGAGAGGGAGAATTTTTATAACTCTATCTCATCATCAGAATTCCATGACAATATAAATGAAGCGATTCAGATGATCGATTACGATGCTGACAGAGCACTGCACATGTTTAATGATCATCTAAATAACGCTGCACAGAGTATGTTCAGGAAGGTTGGGAGCAACAGCAGAACTTTTACTCAGAGATCCAGGTGGTATGATCAGGAATGCCTACTAAAGAAAAGACTTGCTCGAAGGCAACTGAGAAAGTATAAAAGAACTAAAAAAGGTGAAGACAAAGCACACTTTATCATACTGAGGAAGGAATATAAAGCCACAATTAGACAGAAGCAACAAGAATATAAAAAGAATAGAGTTGAAGAGCTTGTAGAGGCCTCCAAAAATCCAAAGCGCT
>CM060337.1:34997357-35069857 GCA_030674155.1 Stramonita haemastoma
TTCGCTTTTCATGATCCTTTTCTGTTTTATCTTTCTCTTTTCTTTGAGCTTACTTATCACTATTTGTATTTCTTTTGTAGGTTTTGTTTTTCGTCTTTTTTTTCCTTCTTCCTTCCTCTCTTCCTTTTCTTATTTTTCTTTTTCTTCCTTTTCTTTCTGTCATTCATCCTTTCTCTCTTCCTTTTAAACTCTTTCGTAGTGTTACTCTTCAATGCAGTCGTTGCCACTTGGAAGCGTTTTTTATCCCACCATTTAGGCTTCTGTACTCAGTTGTCGGGAGAAGCACTGCTCTGTTGAGAAGCTGGGGGTCCATTACCAGCAAGCTCCCATGACAGAAGGCATTGTGGAAGGGTTTGGTGTTTTGGGGGGGAGAGTCTTTGGAGAACACTTCAGGGTTTCTGTGCTCTCTGCCTGCCTGAGACACAAAAAAAACGAAAAAGAAAAAGAAAGAAATTTTTAAAAAAAAGAAAAAGATGAAGAAACACGGAGCTTAGAGGAGAGATGGGGGAGAAGAGAGGAATTGATCTTTGCCAATGGAATGGGGAGCTGTGGCCTTGGGTTTCCTTTGTTTATTTTTTTATTTTTTGCTTTACTTTTTATTTTGCTTTTGTCTCTGGTTTTTATTATTTTTGTTTGTTTGTGTGCTGTTTATTCACCTGCTTGCTTGTCGGCATGTTTGCTGGGTTCTTAGTTTTCTGGGTTGGTTTGGGGATAGCTTGCTTAGATTGGTTGGTTGCTTGACGGACGGACGGACGGACGGACTCGACCGGACCGGACCGGACCGGACCGGACAGACCGGACAGACCGGACCGGACCGGACGGACGGACTCGACCGGACCGGACGGGACGGGACGGACGGACGGACGGACTCGAGCGGACCGGACCGGACGGACGGACTCGACCGGACCGGACCGGACCGGACCGGACCGGACGGGCGGGCGGACGGACGGACGGACGGACGGACGGACGGACGGACGGACGGATTAATTGCGAGGTTGGATGACTCGTCAGCAAATAGCATTATTATCAAAGCTGTCGTCCGTCAGCAAATAGCATTATTATCAAAGCTGTCGTCCGTCAGCAAATAGCATTATTATCAAAGCTGTTGCCCGTCAGCAAATAGCATTATTATCAAAGCTGTCGTCCGTCAGCAAATAGCATTATTATCAAAGCTGTCGTCCGTCAGCAAATAGCATTATTTTCAAAGCTGTCGTCCGTCAGCAAATAGCATTATTTTCAAAGCTGTCGTCCAATAAAATATAACGATGTCTTGTGTCCATTGAAAAGCAGGGTTGGTGTGACGGGGCCCACGGCAAAATATGACCGCGCTCTTGGGCGATTGCTGAAAACATTCTTACCAGTTTTTCGCGAAGAATACAGACAGAAGTGTGTGTGTGTGTGTGTGTGTGTGTGTGTGTGTGTGTGTGTGTGTGTGTGTGTGTGTGTGTGTGTGTGTGTGTGTGTGTGTGTGTGTGTGTTCTTTTTTTTATTTATTCTTTTATTCTTTTATATAGCAGAATAAGCAATCATGTGCTTTTTTTCATCCGGTCCCCGTGTGTATGCAGTTTTGTAAATATTGTCATCTGTTCCCACCGGCACACGATGGCCTTCTCTTACGAAAAGCGGAACAGGATTTAACGTGTGCGCAAGATGTTCTGCGTGCGTTTGCACACGGGGCCTCGGTTTAAAGTCTCATCCGAAGGACTTTTGGGGAGAGTGGAGTCAGCACTGATGTTAACTTCAGGAAGAAAATTTCCTCGACCGGACTCGAACCCGGGTCGTCAAATTGCCAGCGCAATGTTCTGACCACTAAGCTATCCGTCCCCTGTGTGTGTGTGTGTGTGTGTGTGTGTGTGTGTGTGTGTGTGTGTGTGTGTGTGTGTGTGTGTGTGTGTGTGTGTGTGTGTGTGTGTGTGTGTGTGTGTGTGTGTGTGTGTGTTTCAGATTCAGATTCAGATTCAGATTCAGATTCAGATTCAGATTCAGATTCAGAATATTTATTGCCATTTAAGTGACACAACAAAACAAACATCAGTTTTATCTTTCTGCCCAAATGATCTCCACTAAAAACATGTTGCATTCTACTTTTCTTTGCCTCGTTTCTCCATACATTCATTCACATATCTAATGATATGTGACGCTCCACCACATAATGAGACGGAGTGCACATGAGGTCAAGTTTTAGTTATTGACATGTTATTAATGTGCAATAAAGTGGCTATCAAATACAAAAAACAGATTGAAAATCGGACAATTCTGTGCAAAGTTATTACAAGTTGAAATGATAGACTACAGGAAGTGGCAAAATGAGAAACGAACAAGTTTATTTTCGTAACACGTTGTGAGAATGAGGGCTTGGGTATTTTCAAAACACATTTAAAAGCAAAAGGGATAAAAATTATGCCTTGATATTTCATTATAAGGTAGATAAACGGATATAGTTTAATAATTAATCAAAATCTCCAAATTGACAACTTGACTCCTACCTGCCTTTAATGGCTCCTAGAGCAAAATTGGGTAATGTGCTAAGCGACTCATTTTGTGGCGGAGCGTCAGATATCTGCTTGATATATATCAACTGTGATTATGTCGCTTAACTTATCTATACATCGTTTACATTCTTTGTCTCTGGTTTTAATCTTTAGTAACAAATTGTTTTTAAGTTCATCATTTCATCGAGTAAATGAAATTTGTCTTCTATTTTGTCACAGTTTTACATTTTCTGTCCTCTCTGGGCATATTTTGCTGCATCCCTTTCTCTATCATTAAACTGTGACAACTTATGCGAAATTTACAAAGGTAATTTTATGGGTTTTGTTTTCATAGTTTATTAAACATGGTTCCATTCTGTACTCTTTGGTAGCAAAATCATAAAATTTTGGCTTTGCACACTGTTTCTTCTGGTAGATCCAGAATGTTTTATACATAGATCTATAGCCTCAAGCTTTCTTTGAACAGCATAGCTAAACCGATGTACATCAAGAGTACTTTGGTTTTTCCACACATGTTTAAATCCAATTGTGTAAAGAACATTTTTTTACCGTATTGAGCCATTTATTATATGTATTCTTCTGATACAAATTATCGTATACTATTCTTAAGAAATTGAATCCAAAAGGATATTATCTGGCATGTGATTTTAAGGGTCAGTGGATATCTTCCCAATTCACGTAAAGTCGGTAGTACTAATGCTTTTTTATGAACTCCCAGTATTTGTTTTCAAAATTTAATATGAAAATAAGTGTGTGTGTGTGTGTGTGTGTGTGTGTGTGTGTGTGTGTGTGTGTGTGTGTGTGTGTGTGTGTGTGTGTGTGGTGTGTATGTATGTGTGTGTGTGTGTGTGTGTGTGTGTGTGTGTGTGTGTGTGTGTGTGTGTGTGTGTGTGTGTGTGTGTGTGTGTGTGTGTGTGTGTGTGTGTGTGTGTGTGTGTGCGCGCGCGCGCACGCGCGCGCGTTTGATTCATTTTACGTCTTTTCACAAAATGTGATATTAGACGATTGGGGAAAAAGGGGAGGGTTGGGTGAGGTGGGGAAAGAGGGGGGGGGGGTTCTGGGAGAGGGGTAGGGGGGTTAATTCACTAAATCTACACAGAACAGTTAGGAAAACTATAAGCACAAATATAAATAATTCTTCAGTACAGAATAGTAAAAATTCCACTTTCTGAACAGAATCTAATGAAGGAACAATAAAAGTATCTATAACAGTAACCAACAGGAGAAAATCTTAACCAAAGAAGGATATGTCTTCAAAGTCCATAACGATTATAATAATGAACAAATTGCGCTGTGCAATAATGATTTGAAAAATGTATACATCAGTAAAAGATCACTGAATATCTCCGATGACGATGATAAGGTAAGAACAGGTATGTAACTTTTCAGCATGCTGCATATCAATATATTATAAACAGTTATACTATGGCCATATATACAAGTGATATGTCCAACATGTTTTGTCTTAAAACAGTTCAGTTTCCATCGGCAAGCAAGAGAAACAATTGATTTTATGGTGTAAGAAATCTGTTTCATGTATTTTATCAAAAGACTCAAACTTTACCATCCTTTCATATACCCTTTTTTCACACTGGAATAACTTTTTCTGTGCCTTTTCCACGATCTGATAACATTCTTGAAGTTTGAAATTTGCCATATCTATCAATTGTTTTGCCCCCTTTTTTGCTAAAAGGTCAACTTTTTCATTTTTAAATACACCAGAGTGCGTGTGTGCGTGCGTGTGTGCGCGCTCGCGCGCGCGCGCGTGTGTGTGTGTGTATTGTGTGTGTGTGTCTGTGTGTGCTGGGGATATAGGGTGAGGGAAAGCGTATGCTTTTCCTTTAAGTGTGTGCGTGTGTGTGTGTGTGTGTGTGTGTGTGTGTGTGTGTGTGTGTGTGTGTGTGTGTGTGTGTGTGTGTGTGTGTGTGTGTGTGTGTGTGTGTGTGGACGTATGTTAGTAGTGATCAGAATGCTGACAGCACCACGAGATGATTGTGTACATATGAAATGACAGTTGTTCAGTTATTCGAATGCATTGTCAGTTGAAAGGAAGACATCACAGAGTAAAGACGTAGAAGCATTCACTCTGCCCTTGAGTCTTGATTAGAAAGAACGAAACAGTGTGTGTGTGTGTGTGTGTGTGTGTGTGTGTGTGTGTGTGTGTGTGTGTGTGTGTGTGTGTGTGTGTGTGTGTGTGTGTGTGTGTGTTGGGGGGGATAGGGGGCTGGGTACAGACACCTGTGTGTGTTCCCACTGCTGACTCTCTCTTGTCTTGCTTACTCAGTTTCCTGTTTTATTGTTCCATCACTTCCCAACAATAAGCAAGAAGGGTTCACCTTTCCACAAACAGTTAAATACGAGTTGTTGTTGTTTTTCTTTTGTTGTTGTTTTTACTTTAAAGATGCCTGCCAATCTGCCACACAGTTAAAGAAAGGGCCCATTGAAAACTTGTAAGGAGCTCTGTCAATTGGCATGGATCACAGCAACAAGTACAGAAACATATATAAGCACAAAAAGACAACATTCAGTCACTCTCAGCACTCAATCTCTGAATTCTGATAAGATGACAAAGGCCGAACAGACGACAGGAAAGATGGCAAGTCAGCAGCCAAGCTTTCCTTCATGTGGTTAAACATCACCAAGCTATGATGCATGGACACTGTACACAGGGTAATCAGCTAAGAACATCACCAAGTTGATGTTATGATGCATGGACACTGCACACAGGTTAATCAGCTAAGAACATCACCAAGTATGATGTTATGATGCATGGACACTGCACACAGGTTAATCAGCTAAGAACATCACCAAGTATGATGCATGGACACTGCACACAGGGTAATCAGCTAAGAACATCACCAAGCTATGATGCACGGACACTGCACACAGGTTAATCAGCTAAGAACATCACCGAGCTATGATGCACGGACACTGCACACAGGACAGTCAGCTAAACAGAAAAAGTCATTCTGTTTTAAACAGAGGGTCAGGAACCAATCACCCCTTTTATTACCGTCATTTACTAGGTGTTGATAACAAAAAATAAATTAAAGATCACATGAGTTCGCTGGACAGCCAGTTTACATCTACATGGCTTCCATTACACGTCTTCAGACAAGGACCTTGAAAAAGAATTGTTACGTCTAAAGATAAACACAGAACACAGTCAGGGATAAACCACAAGTGAGCAACAAAACATCGTATTTTTATGAGATTAGCGGATTACAGTACTGTGTCAAACAAAACCAGATAAGCCCCAAATTAAAAATTCCGAAAAAAAAAAGAATCTGAGAGCTAGGTTATCTAAAACGCCAAGACAAAAATGGGTTCTGACATGTGGAGAAACATCACCATCTTCATAGAGGAAACAACCGCCCCACAGAACCCATTACTTTTCTGCCAATCATTGCAACAGTAAATAAATAACACAACATGTCAAAGACGGTCATTTCACAGACTGAGATTGCAAAGATTGAGACCACCTACGTTCCACTGTATTCACATTATATTTTACCCTCCATCTTTAAAGAAACAAACAATTCCACAAATCAAAAACAGTATTTGTGTACACAAGATGGTGAGTCGGGAGCCACTGACCCTGTTCAAGGCATTCTCTCATAGAAACAAACAAACAGAACTCTCTAAAGAACGAACGAACGAACGAACGAACGAACGAACGAAGGAAAAAGAAAGAAACAAACAAAGAAAGAAGGCTACAAAGAAAGAAAGACAGCCTTCTAGTTTGATAACAAAAATGCACTCTCTTTAGGGCTACTTGTCTTTCCACAGCAGTCGCATTGCATTTCAACATCCGTCCCCGCAGAAACAAAAAGAAACGAAAACATACATAACAAAGAAAAAGCAAAAACAAAACAAATAAACAAACCAACAAAGAAACAAACACACAGGGGTAGTAAAAACAAAGTCAAAGTCGGAAAATAAGACTAAAGGTTTTATTGTCTGTGGCGTCTTTCTCTTCCTGTTGTCTGCCTGTCAACAAACACATCACAACACAAGACAACACAACACAGCACAACACAACACAACACAACACATCACAAACCACAACTCTATTACCACGGCACACAGCAAGCTGACATGGCAGAGTGCCTGCTGGCCTCTTCCTACACAGCCTCGTTTCTTTCTTGCCCCATCATCTGTGACACACCTGTCCTGCTATTCCCACGTTGCTCATCTCGATCTCTCTGCGTCAGGCTATCTACGTTCTTCATGTTGTATCCTCAGGGTCAGAAGTCTGAAGTAACTTGAACAATGCTAGGCTGCCATGAAACCAGAGGGAGGGACCCTGCACTGCTGCTGGGTCGCTTTGGTGGTGTTCCCTGGTGCCTGTTCTGAGATGACATTCGCAGAATACCTAAGACAACAGCCCTATTTGCAACGATGGCTCAGTCATGGAGACAGACAGGGATAATGTATCCACCAAGGGAAGCAATCACTACAGCGACTCTGTCTTGACCTCTTGTGAACCTTCGACCTCAAAGGCTTTAACACTAACTCACCACGGGCACAAATTGACAAGCTAAAAACTGAGGTCACCATGTGTTTCGTTCTTTCAAATCAAAAGACTCAAAGGCAGAGCGAATGCTTCTACGTCTTTACTCTGTGATGTCTTCTTCTCAACTCCAATGCATTCGAATAACTGAACAACTATCATTTCATATGTACACAATCATCTCGTGCTGCTATCAGCATTCTGATTACTACTAACATACGTCACATCTCCCTTTCTTCAGAAAACAAAATTAATCAAAATATTAACTTTCAGTCCCCTCAAAATCAATCTCTTTCCGACCTTGTCTTAAGGTAAATTACTAATCATGAAAATTACTAATTATTGTTTCTCTCGCCTGTAACTAATTCTTTTATGTACAAATATTCCTGATCATTATTACAGTCCATCATCATCATGTCCATGTTCTTAGAGCTATGTTCGTTTTTTTCTTTGGAATATTGACAGAGTTCATTTTATCTATACACCAGAAAATCTGGCTTCTTGCTTTGTCTACCAGACCTTGTTTTGTAATGTTCTGTGTGTTGTTCTGTCGGAGTTGGTTTTGCGCTTGCTTCTGCCTCCTTGGTGCCGATCGTGTCAGACTGGCTTGTAGCTGTCGGTTTGGTCTGGAGCACCATGTTCGGGCGGCCGTGTTGAAGTTCTGACATCTGTCTGTTCTGCCCGTGAACTTTTATCTTCATCCTTCTTTCTCCTCTTTCTGATGTCTGGTTCAGATGGCTTTCCAGTGCTTTGGTCAGGCTGCTGCACTGTCTCTTTCAGCGTCTGTTTTGATAACCTGTTGTCTGTCATTTGGTTTCCCGGCGTCTTTTGCTGTTGGTTACAGGGAAAGGTGTCCTTCTGCTCTTCGGGAATCCGTCTTCTCCATCTGTCAGTATTGACTGTATGTGGAAAATTCGTTTCAGGTGTGTCCCGTAGCTGTCGACGGTTCCTCCTGTATTGACGTCCATCCTCTGTACGGATGTTGTATGACCGGACGTTTACTTGACGGTCTACTTTGGCGCTGATCCACTTCTTAGATCCCGGTGGTTGGAACTTTACTATCTGTCCTGGAAGTAGTTCTGTCAGTTCCACTGCACTTCTGTTGTAGTAGTGAGCTTGTTTCATCTTTCTTTTTTCAAGCTCTTTCTTGACTGATACGACCGCAGGTTTGAAGTTGGTACCTGAGTTCTTGTTCTTCTACAGAAAAGTCTTTGAGCAGGTGAACTGTTCACAGTCTCTGTAGGGATATTTCGTAACTCTAGTAGAGCTAGAAAGGGATCTTGATGGTTGTGTTCTGCCTTTTTCATGCACATCTTTGCCGCTTTCACCGCGCTCTCCGCTTTCCCGTTGGACTGGGGGTAGTGTGGGGAACTTGTAACATGGTCAAATCCGTAGGTTTTGCTGAACTTTCCAAACTGGGTGGATGTAAACTGAGTTCCACAGTCTGTTGTCAGTCGTTCTGGGATTCCATGTCTTGCTATGTGTCTCTTCAAGCAGGTGATGACTTCCTTGGATTCTCTTGTTTGCAGTCGGTCAAGCTCGAAGAAATCTGAGTAATGATCCACGGTGACCAGGTACTCGTGGCCGTTGTGTTCAAAGACGTCACAGGCGATGTGTTGCCAGGGCAGGTCAGGTATCTCTGTACTGATGAGTGGTTCTTTCTGCTGACCACGCTGGAATGTGCTGCAGGCGCTGCATTTCTTGATAAAGTCTTCAATGTCCAAGTTCACCCTAGGCCAGAAGACTACCTCACGTGCTCTTCTTATGCAGCTCTGGATTCCAGAGTGGCTTGCATGGAGTTTCTCTAGGATGTCAGTTCTTTCTGCTACTGGAACGACCACTCTGTGGCTCTTGAAGACAAGACCATTCTGTACAGAAAGTTCTTCCGGAACGGAAAGTAGGTTTGTAGCTGCTGCGAAAGTTGTCGTCTTTCCTCTGGCCATCCTTGTAGGATGACAGCTTTGAGAGTTTTCATGGTTTCGTCTTCTGCAGTCGCTTGCTGCAGACTGAGGAGTCTCTCTTGGCTGATAGCCAGTTCTTGACATGGATCTATGTTCTCCAGTTCTGTGTAGAATATTGCCTCTTTGTGCGTGACTAGTTGTTCTGCCTTCCCACTGACTGCTCTGCTGAGGGTGTCGGCCAGGTACATCTCAGCTCCACGCTTGTACACTACTGTGTACATGAACTTCTGAGTTCGAAGCAACATGCTTTGGATCCTCTTCGGTGCTGAGAGTAGACTTTTCTTGTGAATCGTTTCCAGTGGTTTTGTGGTCTGTTTCAACCAAGATGTCTCTTCCATAGACGTATCTCTCGAATCTCTCCAGGCCGAATAGTATTGACATCTCTTTTTCTATTTGAGCGTAGCTCTTCTCTGTCTCGGTCAATGCTCGTGATGCGTACTGGACAGGCTGGCCATCCTGCATGAGGCATGCTCCTAGTCCGTACTGTGATGCATCACACTGAAGCGTAGTTATGCACTTTCCTGAAGAGTCAAAGTAGCGAAGTACAGGCGGCTCAGAAAGAATTTTCTTCACTTTCATCAAGGCTTCTCCGTGGACATCCTTATCCCATCTAAAGTGACGTCCTTCTTCACTAGTTCTCTGAGTGGTGCTGCTACTTCAGACAGATTTGGCGCAAACTTCTGAAGGTAGCCAACCACGCCAAGTAGTCTTTGTACTGCTGCTTTGTCTTCCGGAACTGGGAGTTGTTGAACTGCATCCAGTTTCTTTGGGTCTGCTCTTAAGCCTTCTCTTGAAAAGATGTGTCCAAGGTATGTGATTTCTTTTTGCTTCAGCTCGACCTTTTCCTTGTTGAGCTTCAGTCCCGCGTCTCGGCATCGCTGTAGAAACAGGTTCAAGTTGGCGTCATGGTCTTTCTCTCCCGTTTCATCGGTTGCTCCTTTGCCAAAGATGAAAATGTCGTCATGGACCGCCACCACGCCTGGCAATCCTGCCACAGCTGAGTCCATCCTCCTCTGGAATTCTTCTGGAGCGGGTGAAATTCCGAACGGCATTCTTTTCCATCGGTACTTGCCAAGAGGTGTTTCGAATGTCGTTAAGTAGCTGCTTTCTTCATCCAGCTCGACATGCCAAAATCCGTTCCTGGCATCCAGGTGTGTGAAGTATTTTGCATCTTGGAGCAGCGGCAGTACATCATCAACCGTTGGAATAGGGTACTCATTTCTCCTCAGGGCCTTGTTCAACGGTTTAGGATCAATGCAGAGTCTGACTTTCCCATTGCTTTTCGTTGCCACGACCAGGCTGCTGATCCACTCAGTAGGGGTGTCAACTCTAGTGACAACGTTCAGTTTCTCCAACCGCTTCAGTTCATTCTTCACTTTCTCCTGAACTGCTATTGGCCATTTCCTACAAGGCATCTTCACTGGCGCAATGCTGGGGTCAGTTTCCAGGTGTAGTTTACCTTCCAGCTTTCCTTCTCCCTCAAAGACATCTTTGTATGTTTTCATTATGTCCTCTGCACTTGCCTGCTGTGCTTTCTGGTCTGCTGATACTGTTGCAATGTTTTCTTCATGGATTGTCAGCAGTTGCATGCCCTGTACAGCTCTCAGTCCCAATACTGGTTTACAGTCTTTTTCCACGATCACAAAGTTCACCTTGTATTTCTTTCTGTTCTTGGGGTTCTTCACTCGTAGTACTATCTCCCCAACCGGCTCCATTTCTGTTCCATTAAACATCACCAGTTTTCTCTGTGTGTCTTGCAGGTCAGAGCATCGTTCATCCCCGGTGACTTCTCTGTACAGGCTCTCGGACATAACGTTAGTTGTTGCTCCTGTGTCAAGAAGAAATCTTACTGGCATTTCATTGATCAGCATTCTTGCCCGTATATTTCTATTCTTTTTTCTTGCTTTATCGTCAATCTTGAGAATTTTATGTTCACTCTCGGAATCCGAATCCTCTTCTTCAAAATGTCGAATTTTTGTTTTCTTCTTGTACCATTTCGGTGTTTCGCAGTAAAGTGATTGTTCGCTCCGCAAGCTCTGCATCTCTTCCCAAAAGCTGGACATTTTTCTTTTGCTCTTGGGTGCCTACCACCACAGTATCCACATTTCATTCCATTCTCTGATCTCGATCTTTTCGTGTTCATTTTTGAATATTTCTTTTCTCGAAACGCTTGGACTTCCTGCCCATCCTGTCTTCCTTGTCATCTGCATCATTTGTTGTTGACTCGTTTCGTGTGCTCTGCACATATCAAGGCATCCTGTCAACGTCAGTTGTCGGACTTCTAGCAGTTTCGATCTTAAAGTCTCGTCGCGTACACCTAGTACAATTTGATCTCTCAGCAGTCTATTTTCTAGAGGTCCATAGTTGCAGGTTTTGATCAGTCTTCTCAGGTCTGCCACACCATGGATTCACCTGCTGCCTGGTGTCTGCAGTTGAATTTGAAAGCTTCGTAAGTCTCGTTTGTAGAGCCCACACAGTATTCGTCGAATTTCTCAAGTACAGTGTCGATATCATTTCTCTCACCTTCATTTGCGAACGACAAACCTTCGTAGATGTCCAGTGCGTCAAGACCAATACACGACAGAAACACTGCTGTCCTGTATGTTGAACTTTCTTCCTTCTGGTTCGTCACAATTTCATAGCTGTCCCAAAGCCTCTTGAATTTTCTCCAGCTGCTCTGCAGGCATCCTCCCTTCACATCAAGTTTCGGGGGTAGAGGAATGTTTACACGTCGTCGTCGATCTGCTCCTCTTTCTTCGTATTCATTTTCCATGGCTGAACTTTCAGTCTTCTTCAGTCTTCTATGTTGAGATTTCTTCTCTGCTTTTAAGTACTGCTGACACTACCACTTCTGACACCATGTTTCGTTCTTTCAAATCAAAAGACTCAAAGGCAGAGCGAATGCTTCTACGTCTTTACTCTGTGATGTATTCTTCTCAACTCCAATGCATTCGAATAACTGAACAACTATCATTTCATATGTACACAATCATCTCGTGCTGCTATTCTGATTACTACTAACATACGTCACACCATGAGACAAGAGCAACTAGGGCCACGTATCAGAGACCAGCTTTTTTTTTTATTGCGAGATGATCAATGGCGGTCATGATAATGTAATCATGATTCTTTGGAGTGCATGTGCTTTAAAACTACTTGACAAGATCGTACTTTACATTTCGTATTACAATATATCTCAACGTCAACCAAATTCAACAGATACAGATTCTTGCAACGTTAGCCAAAGCATTTCTGCGATTTTAAAAATCACATCAGGAAAGCAGATGAAGCTGGAGTGTGTGGACCCAGTCTTCACAATGAGCTGTTAGCAGGAGGGCTTAAAACAAAAACCAATGACATACAAAATTGAAACCTGCAACTGTTGAGAGGCTGAGACTGTCAGTCCTTTTTTTTAATAGAATAAAACACATAAGCAAAAATAACTCCTTCTTAAAAACAAAATCCTGCAAGACACTGAGTCTACTGATGCTGTAAACAACATGACAGTTCTGACTCTCCACATCTAAAGAAACAGAATGAGTCAGCTTCAAAGGAGAAACGTCGCCCTCACGGCATCCATAGCTGAGATTCCAATCAACGGAACAGCGAATAAAGAAACCCGGACTGTGGATGAGGGCAATGTAACAAATAAACATGGAAGCCTTTACTCTGCTGCCACTTGTCTTCCATTTGCAGTTCCATTGTACAACCACATCCACCTCTGAACAAGTAAAATGAAATAAAAACAGACAAAATACAGACACATAAGCAACATCAAACAGAGTAACCATGTACGCAAACGTGAAGGTCCTCTCCTTCAGGGCAGTGAGTTTTGCCACTGTTTCCACAGAGACTACACACAAACTGCCCCCAAGAATGTTTCCAAGGCCAGTAAATATCCGAACGTAAAACAAAAACAAGCTAAAACACAAATATGAAATACAACCGGAACATCACGTTGCCTGTCACTTCAGAGGTCTGTTTTTATTTCGCACTTGTTTCATTCTTTTGATAAAGTATTGTGAGCCTTGTCCAGTTTGGGGGTGTTTTCTTTTGTTGTTGCTTTTTGGTTTGATAATTTGTTGTTGTTGGTTATTTTTTGTTCCTCTAATATTGATCTATTTAGTGATTTTTTTAAAAAGCTTTTTATCTCTCTATAATAGATGATGGACGTCTGAGAGTTTGTGTTACCTCTCCTTCAGGTTGTAAACAGGAAGAAGTGTATTGATGTGGCCACTTGTTAAGTAAGAGCTGACACTAGAGTCAGCAGTGAAGAAGAATATGCTGACAGCTGCTGTGGAACCCCTGTGCTGCTGATGCTATTTTCAACGTGACTGTTAGACAAAATGATTATTATGAATCAATGTCTGGTTTTCTTTTTTTTTTTCAGTTTCTTGGGTGGTCTTTTTTTAAATAGTTTTCTGTGTCTTGTTTAGAATCCATTTAGGAACTAATCCTTTTCAGATTTTGTGACAAAATGTCCATATTGCTGTGAGCAAAGCATTAAGCACAAAGGCCATCATTATTTGGAGCTTTGAGTGAATATGATCTCATACACCCGAGAAGAAGCACTTCATAGACAAGAAGATAAAGAGCACACGCACGCACGCACGCACTCACGCTGCCAGACAAACAATACACCCACATTGCTGGTCTGTTCAGTCAAGAAAGGTAGACATAGAGGGAGAGACAGGGGGAGAGGGGGGAGACTGGGTGGTACAAGAAGAAAGCTGAGTGTGTCTTCTCTGTAGGTAATATCAGAGCCTGTGAAGTCCCTGGCAGTGGCAGTTTGTGAGTGTCTTTGTGTCTTCAGCAGTTTGCTCATTCCCTAGTTTGTGCTGTTTGTCACTGTCTGTCTGTCTGTCTGCAGTCACGTAGTTTGCTCATCTCATAGTTCCTGCTTTTCTTGACACATGCCCTCTTTTTCGGGACAAAGCCAGGACAGACATGTTGCGTAGCGACATTCAGTAGGGATTCAAATCAGTCTTTAACATGCGTGCTGCTTTCCAGGCATGGTGATAATACAACTCAGTCTTTCAAGAAACAGTCTTCTGCAGTGGTCTGAGACATTATTGGGAAAAACTGCTTCTCAAGAGTCTGACAGTAGGTCTGTGCTGTAGTCTGGCTGGCAGCACTGAAGCTCCTTTTCTGCACAGCGAGGCTACTTGCCACTGTTGTCAGCTACCAGAAGACTGTTCGCTGTTCTCAGATACCTCCTCTCTCTTCTTCTTCTTCTTCTTCTTCTTCTTCTTCTTCTTCTTTTTCTTCTTCTTCTTCTTCTTCGCAATTTTTCTTCTTCGCAATTCTTCTTCGCAATTCTTCTTCTTCTTCGCAATTCTTCTTCGCAATTCTTTTTTGTCCTCCCCCTCTCCTCCGCCTCCTCCGCCTCCTTATCTGCCGTGTCACTAACTGTCTTTGTCTCTGCCTACCTGTGGTGAAGTAATTCCAACGAAATGGAAAAGGAAATAATAGGTTTATCTTCTTTCTTGATTGCCTTCTTCAACCTCATCCTTAGAAAAAGCATCTTTCCAGAAAATATAAAAATATAGCCATCATATCAGTTGATGCTTTTCAAGACGTTGCACCGTCCCAGGCTGGTCATTGACATTTAACAATCTGAGGCCACAATCCCTAACTGCATAGACATTTTTTTTTAATTGTGCGCGTTATGTTTCCCTTGGTAGTAGAATTGCATGATTGTTGGCTGTTCATCAACTTTCTTCTCGTTTTTTTTATGTTGCAGGGAAAATGATCTCATTTTGCTGTTGGTATGATTTCCTCTCTCCTGTCTTCTCCTCTCCCTGCTTTACTCACATCATCCATCGGTTTAAACGGTGTCGTTGTTCATCCTTCCTGTCTTCCCCCATCCCTGCTTCACTCTCATCATCCACCCCATCTTCATTCACATTCTATTAAATAAACAAAACATCACCTCTGACCTGGAAAAATCACTGCACTAGAAATGTGAATGTGATCTTAAAGTTATAGTGTGTGTTCTTGGAAAAGGAAAGTTTTAACACGAATAACAGGCATCTGAGGTTTGGAGGTTTGAGGTTTTTCTGAGGTTTACAGCGAGGTTTGGAACAGATGGTGAAAGACACTGGCAAGCTCAGTAACGGTGGAGTTCTAACATGTATACAATTTGGGTCACGATATTTGCTTATGCTTATATTTTTTAACAACGTACATATTTTTTTTCCTTAACAACAGCTTTGAACACCGACAAGAACAACTGGGAAGCAACAGCTCTCAAACAGTCAGCGTGGAGACAGACTGTGCAGAAAGGTTTTGCTCAGCAGCACGAGGCAAAGAGAATGAGAAAGGCTGCAGCCCAGGCAGACAGACCAGCGTCAGACTTCATCTATGCTCTCTGCCATATGGACTGACTGTCATTCCCGTGTGGGACTGGCCAGCAACAACCGACGCTGTACCATATGTAACACCTAGAGCGCAATTCCATAGTTTTCTGAGACTGAAGGCTGCCAACAGCAATGGCCCTGCCTGCTGTCGAAGAACAGAGATTCCTTTAGGCAGTCTTCGCCCTCTACTGAATCATGACAGAGAAAGATGGCGAACTCTGATGGCTTATGCAGCGTTCTTACCGTCCACAGCAGCGATGGAGACAGGTCATGCTTTTTCAAATAAAGAATGTTTGTAATGGTTTGGGCAAGCTGTCATCCCAGACACTGAAGACTCATGTTTGACATATTTGAGTCAGCTGCCATTTGTGTTCGATTTTCAGTCAGTCAACATGAATGTTATTCCTTGCAAGGCTGTATTCTATCTTTAGTTTAGTGTTACTCGGAGCCTGTACAAGATCTGCTTTAACTTCTGTATTTACTTCATTGTCGATACTTTGTTGAGGGTATTTTTTTATATATAGCTTTTCTGTGCCTGTATAAACTATGACTATTTTTTGTCAATGCCGTTTATCACCGTTTCTAACGAGACTTCTTTTGGGGAAAATGTAATCATGTTTGTTTGAATGGTACATTTGACACAATGAAACGTATGGACAAAATTATCAATAAGTTGAGGTAACTCTGAACACACATCCTACAACATGCCCAAGTCAGTGCAAACTGCAAACTGGTAACGCTATCAGCAGTCCATGGGGACGGGGACAGGATAGTCTAGTGGTCAGAACATTGCGCTCGCAATTTGACGATCCGGGTTCGATTCCCGTTCGAGGAGATTTTTCTCCTGGAGTTAATATCAGTGCTGACTCCACACTCCCCCAAAAGTCCTTCGGATGAAACTATAAACCGAGGCCCCGTGTGTGAACGCACGCAGAACATCTTGCGCACACGTTAAATCCTGTTCCGCTTTTCGTAAGAGTAGGCCATCGTATGCCGGTGGGAACAGATGAAATTTACGAAACTGCATACACATGGGGACTGGATGTAAAAAAGCACAAGAGTTCTTATCCCATTATCCTCGATATAAAAGAACAGAATAAAGAATAGAATGTGTGCACAGCTGACGGCCATGAAAAACTGTCTGGTACATGACTTCTTATAGGGCACAGTTCTGATCGGATGTTCCGAAGAGAAGTTCAACCCTGTTGTGATTTTATAGACCAGCAGATGAAACAATAAACATCAAATAAATGACATGTCATTCTTAATAACTCACAAGTCAGACAGATACTGAAGGGGATCACTGGGTAACTAAATGAATCCTGACATGTGGAGAAACGTTATCAGCTTCGGGAGGAAACACTGCCCCCCCTCCCTCCCCTTCTACGGACACATTACTTTTATTCCAATCATTGCAACAGCGAACAAAAAAAACACAAAACAAGTCTGACAATTTTACTGACAAAAATGCATACCCTCTCTCTCTCTCTCTCTCTCTCTCCTCTCTCTCTCTCTCTCTCTCTCTCTCTCTCTCTCTCTCTCTCTCCTCTCTCTCTCTCTCTCTCTCTCTCATAGTAGATGTCCCCACCAATGTGTTCCAGAATCAACTGACTAAACAGAACAGAGCCTTTGCGGTATCAGAAACAATGTGGTCAGTGCCATGTCCCCAGCAACATCAAGATAATTATACTGTCTATGGTCTGACCACAGACGAGTTCTCACCCCTCTTTTACAACCCCGAATTGTGGGACAGTAAGTTGTCCATAAAGCATATTAAGTCTGTTGATTCCTGTCTACTAGTACAGTTTGTAAACCAGCAAAGATGTTTTCTGAAGTGGCCTCATTAGCATTAAATGAGGAAGATGGTGCACTAAAACTTTTTAGCCTTGTTGTCAAAATGCTGGACTACGACATTGACCATAGATCTTGTCACTACCAACTGTTGTTGGCTGATTCAAGCAGATTTAGAGAGAAAGCGGTACTGCACTCCTAGCTAAGCTTTTCACCCAGCGCCTGTTTAAAAGCTGCAGCAATACCGTGTGTCAGTGTGAAGGTTGCACTAGTTCTCTTCAGTGTCATTCTTTTCAGTGAAGATTTGTCTTCAGCTAAGCGCTTGCATAAATTAAGCATGCCTGGAGCAAGAGAAAAAGAGAGGCAGCAAGGCACCCTTTCCCCTGAAGTCAAATTAGAGAACCACATGGGTGAAGGAATTCGGAATTTCATTAGCACTGTCATTTCCTCAAAGCAAAACTGAACAAATTGTTTCTAGTCTGGTTGAATAGCAAGGAAGAAACACACACACACACACACACACACACACACACACACACACACACACACACACACACACACACACACACACACACACACACACACACACACACACACACGAATGCATATATACACACACAAACACACACACTCACATACACACATACACAGACACAGACACACACAGACACAGACACACCACAGACAAACACGCACTCACACACACACACACACACACACACACACACACACACACACACACACACACACACACACACACACACACACACACACACACACACACACACACACACACACACACACACACACACACACACAACCTACGCGTGCAAAACAAAACAAAACAACAACAAAAACCATGACAGAAATAGATCAGCTTTTCTTGTTTTTACCAGGTAGCCAAAACATCATGTCACAAGATAGTACAAGACAACAACTCTACCCAAAAAGTAAAACCGTCTGATGTTGTTGTGTATGTTTTTTTTACCCATGTTTTTGCCCTCAGACTGCGGCAGAAAAGAAAACAATATGTGTAGTCACTAAGTCTTTATATACAGAGTCTAGTAGAGTTATCTCAGACATCATTAGACAGACGTCTGCTTTTCGGGAGCTTGATGACCTGTCTACTGTGCTGTGCTGTGCTGTGCTGTGCTGTGCTGTGCTGTGCTGTGCTGTGCTGTGCTGTGCTGTGCTGTGCTGTGCTGTGCTGTACTGTACTGTACTGTACTGTACTGTACTGTACTGTACTGTACTGTACTGTACTATGTCTGCTGCTGCTGCTCCTACACTGAAGTGTCACTGTCTGCACAATGTTTCCTGCCAATAGAAATCGAAAAGGGGGACCAAGGGGTTTGTGTGGGGAGTGTCGGTGTCTAAAAAATGGGAACTAAGGGGTGTTTGTGGGTGGTGTCGGTGTCTAAAAAATGGGAACTAAGGGGTGTTTGTGGGTGGTGTCGGTGTCTAAAAAATGGGAACTAAGGGGTGTTTGTGGGGTGTAGGTGTCTAAAATTGTGGGGACCAAGGGGTGGGGGGGGGGTGTAGGTGTCTAAAGAAAAAAAAGAATACATAAATAAATAATTAAATAGTAAAATAAAATAAATAAAATAAGAAAAGGGGGCCATGGTTTAGGTGTCTAAAGAAAGGGGACCAAGGGGGTGCGTGTGGGGGTGTAAAGATAAAGATGTCCCATAACCTTTGTGGTTGTAGGGGAGCGAGGCGTCAGAGACCTCAGCTTCTCTGGGGGCCAGCATGTTGAGGGCGGCGCCCATCTCCTCTCCCTCGCCTCTTTAACTTCCTTAACCCTACAGAGGGCAGGTACCCATTTACAGCTGGGTGAACTGGGGGAACTGTACTGAAGCCAAGGCGCACAAGCGGTCACCTATCCAATTTGTAACACGCTCGATGCTGCCTAATTTGGCTGGGAGTGAGCGAGCGCTCTGACAACTGAGCTATCCCCGCCCACTGGGGGTGTCGGTGTAAAAAAAAAAAAGGAGGGGACCAAGGGGTGTGCCTGGGGGGTAGGTTTCTAAAAAAAAAAAAAAGAACGGGGGGGACCAAAGGGTGTGTGGGGGGGGGGGGGGGGGGGAGGGGGGGGGGTGTATAAAGAAAGGAGGAACAAGGGGTATGTTTAAGGGGTATGTCGGAAGACAGCAAAACTACAATTAACCTAAAACTATGTGCTCAACAGCTGAGCTCATCAATAAAGAAACAAAAGTATGATCAACTATAAACAAACATGGAAAAAACTAAGATTAGAAACAGAACGTTACAAAAGTGTCTGTCAAGTGTAATACTTTGGGTTTAAAGCTGTAGGTTTTAGTGGGGGTTTTCTTGGTGTAGTAGTACTGTGTGAGGGCTTTTTTTTCACGGTAAACGATTGCTATTTGAACAGTACGGAGAGGAGAACTTGGTAAGTAGATATTAGGAAGATGGTTTTCTTCTCCTTTAATCATCACCGCCAGTACCAACACCAACACCACCACAACCACAACCATCACCACCATCACCATTACCTTCTTCTTCCTCTTCATCATTATCATTATTATTATTATTATTATTATTATTATTATTATTATTATTATTATTATTATTATTATTATTATTGTTATTATTATTATTATTATCATCGCCATCATCATCTTCATCACTTTATTTTTCTCCTCTTCACACTTGTGTTTCAGTCTGCCTCTGCCTGCATCTGTCTCCCTACCATTTTTCAAATGGACAATAGTCATCATAATATCATTCGCTGCATTATGCCGCTTCAAGAAGAGATAATAATCGCCATCGTTGTGATTCAAGATAATGATAATAATCACCCCCATTCCATACGATTATCGAAAGATCGATAATCACCATCATTTCTTCACAGCTACACTCTGTATTCTCAAGAAAATACAATGTATAGATAATATGATAACAAAAAATTATTGTTTTTAGAAATAATAATATCATCCGGTGCATTATCTCTTTCTACAATAAGATAATCTCTAGCCTAAAAAAACCAATCACTAGCCTATCACCCAATGCATTATCTCTACTGAAGACATGATAACCATCAACATCATATATCATTCTATAAAAATAAAAAAAAGAAAGAAAAGTATCAACAATAACCATCGTATTATTCAAAGCATTATCTCTCTCTCTCTTTTTTTTTTTTGAAAGGATATGTCCTGTATGTTTGTTTTTAAAATGCCGTGACGTAATCGATCCGAAGTAGTTTTCCTCTCTCCAAGCAGCCATCTTGCCTGCACTACCCATGTTTACATGTGCCAATTAAAAAATTATTCCGGAGTTAAGTATCGCTGTCTGTGTTATCCATAGCGCGTGCAAGGTCCCCCCACAGGATACCAATCACCTTCATATCGTTCAATACATTAGTTCTCTCTTTTTTAAAGGATAACAATCACAATCATATCATTCAAAGTATTTTTTAAGGATACCAATCACCTCCGTATCATTCAATACATTATTTCTCTCTCTTTTCTTTTTTGAATGGATAACAATCACATTCATATCATTCAGAGCAATATATATTTTTTTAATGATAAGAATCATCATCATATCGTTCAATACATTATCTCTCTCCTTTTTTTTTTAAAGGATGGCAATCACCATCATACCATTCAAATCATCTTTAAAAAAAAAGAAAAAAAAAAGGGGACAATAATCACCATTGTATCATTCAAAGTATCATCGTTTTTCAAGACTTTCTGCAGTCCCAGGCTGGCCATTAACATTTCACCAGTTTAGGGCTCCAATCCCTTAATGGCTATAGAACTCAGCAAACCTAGTCCGCCTTATGTCTCCCTGGGAAGAAGGATTGCATGACTAGTGGCTGTGCCTCAGTTTTTCAGTCAAATTCTTTATGATGCAGATGGAAATAGCTTGTTATCATTTGGCCGGTGTGTTCCTCCTTTCGAATCCTCCCTTCCCCTCTTTCCTTCTTCACTCTCACCATCCATCCCATGATAGAACACATTCTTATGGAAAGTTCTATGAAAAAGATGTTAAAATATAAAAAATGAGAACAATATCAAACCTCTGCTTTAAACTGTTGGTCTCTGTGTGTGTGTGTGTCTTCATTTTAACGTCTATCCACTGAAAAGTGATTTTAGACAAGTGATTGGGGGAAAAAAAAAAAGAAAAAGGTCGGTGTGTTTGTGTGGACTTGTGAAAAAAACAAAAACAGCAACAAAAAAGGTCTAATCATCAGAAACTGCTTGAACTATACTACAAAAAGATAACAAATAGAAGCAAAGTGAACTTGAGGAAGATAAATGCTACAATGTGTGTGTGTGTGTGTGTGACTGTGTGTGACTGTGTGTGTGTGTGTGTGTGTGTGTGTGTGTGTGTGTGTGTGTGTGTGTGTGTGTGTGTGTGTGTGTGTGTGTGTGTGTGTGTGTGTTTTTGTGTGTGTGTGTGTGTGTTCTTACAGGCAGTAAATACCATCGATAAGATAACATGTTATTGGAACAAGAAAAAGGTAAAGTCCAATCTAAAGTAAACGGGCAACTGGACTATGAAGCAAACATTCAGAAATTCTAAAAATTAATGAAAAATCACTGAAAACATTTTCTAATGAACAATCGGGAATATTGGGCAAATATGTTTTTAAAACTTTGCATTCAAAAATCAAATGAAAACTTGAAATGTTTTCACCACAACAGCACGTAACACCTGTCACAAATTTTGTTTTCAATGCATTTAGCTTTAGTCTATAAAGTAGCGAGATTACTTGTCTGAGCTTCACTATACTATAATGTGGAAAATTCGAGACCATATTTTTAAAGTTATAAGTCTTTACAATATGATGTTTAGAAATGCTACCAAAATCTTTAACTAATAATTTCATTTCATTCTTGGATTCTTTTTCCAATAGATTGTAAGCCTCAGAGATTGAGAGTGGATACATTAAAATTATTGATCCTTTCTCTTGTTTCGCACCCCTTTTGGCAGCACGATCTGCCCATTCATTACAAGAAAGGCCCAAATGAGATGGAACCCAACAGAAACTCACATCTGTTCCTCTTAAAATGAGACAATGTATTACATCCCTACTCGTACTTGCATGCTCCTTTCACTCAAGAAACTTTTTATATAGCAGTAAATGTGTCCCGACAGTCCTATATGTTTTAGTTTATACAGTAATTTGGCATGCCATACTTGATCATAGGCTTTTTTTATGTCAAAAAATGTTGCAAGGATATTTTTTCTTCTTGCAAATTGATATTTAATTTGAGTGGTGAGTTTCACTAAATGGTCGATTGATGATTTTCCTTTCTGAAAACCAGTTTGGTTAGCTGGTATTATATTATTTTTACAACAGAAATGAACTAACTCTTTCCATTAGTTTACAGACATGAGATGTCAAAGCAATAGGTCTGTAACTTTTCTTGTCATTTCGAGGTTTTCCTTGCTTTAGTATTGGTACAACAACTGATTGCATCCAAATATGAGGCACTTCACCTGTGATCCAACATTTTTTAAAAATGTCGAGTAAGAAAGCAATCCATTTTTCTGGTAGATGTTTTAACATATCATTTGAGATACCATCAAGTCCAACGGATGACTTTTTATTGGGCAGAGAAGATGTGTGTGTAATTTCACTGTAACGATGCACATTATTGTTTAGAGGAAGTACATTAAATCTTAATTGTGTTAAGGGAACTCGAAAACAATATGAATTCATATCTAAAATATAACTTTCTTTGCCAAAATCAGTTTTGAATGTCCTATACATTATCTCTAATAGCCCCCTCCCATTCTTGCATGAACATGTCAATAAGCCTCTGTTTGAATGTACATAAAAATGCTTTTATATCCCCAACCCCTTGTTGCAACCAAACAATATTAAAACCAGTGACACACAATATCTCTCTAACTTTTGAAACCCAACAGTGTTTACCAGAGTTGTCAAGTTCAAGAAGCATTTCATACGCTTTAAATGATAACCTTTCTCTACTCATTTGCAATAGTTTACACCAAAATCTTACACATGATATATATGTACTCACATACAACGGATATCTTCCCAGTTCCCCATATATCATTTTATTTGGAGTTCTAACTGGAACACCAAGGAACCTTTTGCAAGCAGCCATATGTACCTTTTCTAAATATTCTAATCTATTTAGTCCCCATACCTCGGCTGAGTATGTCAAAATTGGTTGGATCTTTGTGTCAAAGATTTTAAAGAAAGTACCCGCTGTCATTTCCTTACATTTTTGGAAAACCCGTTTACCCTGTACAACTGCCTTTTTCCCTTTAGTAGCTAAGTGCAATGTGCCTCTTTTGGCACTAACCATTGTTGTAAAATTAAATCCTAGGTAGCAGTAACTTTTTACCACTTCTAATCTGTTACCATCAAAGAACCATTTTTCACTTTTACCTAGATACCCTCCCTTCCTAAACACCATCACCTTAGTTTTATCAATATTGACACATATATTCATATTACAACAACAACTCTTTAAAATATTTAACTGGTTTTGAAGTCCACTTGGAGTAGCTGACATCAATGCTACATCATCTGCAAAGAGTAAAATGAATAATTCCATAGCATCGTGCATCATTCGTTCTATCATGCATTTTATTTGCTAATTGATTTATGAAAACAGAAAATAAGGTCAAAAACACATCCTACTGGTGTTTCAAACATGTATGTCAATTCAGAATTTACACGGACACATGACAACAATGACATATACATAGCTCTAAGCGAAGCAAAAAATCTACCTTGCACACCTTGATCTTTAAGACATTGCAAAAGTTTATCATGTTGAACTGAATCAAAAGCCTTCCTAAAGTCTACGAAAGCAACATAAAGCTTTCTACCTTTCTTACTCATACAATTTTGAATTACAGCATACAGAGTAAATATTTGATCAACCGTAGAACACTTTTTACGAAAACCCGCTTGGCACTCTGAAATCATATTGTTATTTTCTAACCAAGCTGTGTATTCAAAACTGTCGTATAACATTTAGAAATTATGCTTAAAAGAGATACTCTTCTATAATTGTCTACATTTTCAAAATCTCCCTTTTTATGTAATGGAATGATGATAGCTTTTGACCAATCATGGGGGTAGTCCCCTCTTTCAAAAATTTGATTAAATAGTTTTGTAAGAGTGCCTGCACTATTTTACCCCCACTTTTCAACATTTCGGAAAATATATCATCAATGCCACATGCTTTGTCATTTTTAAGTTTTCTGATGGCCTGAATAACTTCATCCTCTGATATGTTTTTATTAAGAATATGGCCCGCTTCATCAGACAAATCAAATTCAACATCATAATTATTGCTATCTACGTTATCTGTTTTGAAAATGTTCTTAAAATGTTCTGTGGATATATTATTAGTGATCCTTTCTTTGTTTGTGCAACCCATAGCTCTTAACTCCTTCCAGAAACGTGAGGGACTGAGAATTTCCCTTGCTAACATGTCGGCTTTTTGCTTTCTTTAGTAGTAGTTTATACCTTTTCCTAACTTCAACATATGCAATTCTATCTTCTTTCCTTGTTTTTCTAAAACGGTTTAATTTTGTCCTTGCTTCCTTTTTTGTTTTGTTACATTCACCATCAAACCACTCTGATTTTTTTCTTTCTTTTAGGGTAAAACTGCTTAAACATACATTTACTCGAATCTTTTAGGCAGTGAACAAAAATTTCTAATGCATTATCAACATCACTATCTATGCTTGCTGTAGCGAGCATCATTCTGTTTTGGATATCTCTACTCTCCCAGGTTTTGACAAAATCATTCCATATAAATTTTCCTGACATCACATTTTCATTTTCTTCTGTTCCAGTAAAGCAAATAGCATTTATTCCCTTAGATTGTAAATGCATAGTGACTGGTAAGTGGTCTGAATCTACATTGTTCAAAATAGACAAAACTGTAACACAATTTGAGGGAAAAAGTTCAACTGACACAATAAAATAATCCAACATACTGTCACCAGAAAGTCCAATATATGTGCACCCATCATCAAAGCCTGGTTTACACAAACCATTTAATATAAGACAATCAAATATATTACAAAGCTCTGTCAACTGCTCACCAAAACTGTTTATTGAACTGTCCTGCGATTGTCTTGGATACTGATTATTATCTGGGAGTACTGTTTGCTCATAAACATCATCATCTCCATTATAATAGTAGTTTTTCTGTGCAGTGCGTGCATTCAGATCACCACATAACAGAATGAGGTTATCTCCATATGAATCATGCAGATCTGTTAAACATTGCTCCAATAGTTCAATGCCATAGACCCCGTGCTGAGTCTTCCAAAATCCAAAGTCACAAGGTGGGATATATGAACAAACAAACATAATATTTTTCATTGTACAAAATAGCTCTTTATTAATATTTAAAACAACCGTGTTCTCCTGTTCTATCTTTATGTGAGTAATAAAATCGGCAAAACGTTTCCTGACCATTACAATGACACCACCTGAGTATCTCCCTTGGTATGAAAGTTTTTTCGCTTTTGAAGTAAATATTTCAAAATCTTTGAACAAAACTGATTCAAAATCAAAGGCAACAAAAGTTTCAGTTAAACAAACAAAATCATAAGATGTCACAAAATTTATGAAGTCATTATTTTCTAGCTTTTGTAACAATCCATTCGCATTATAGTTCAAAAATTTCACTTCTTTTATATTTATACTATTTACAGTTTGTTGTGCATGCTTCTCAGATGGTAACATGTCCTGTTCGCTACTGTAATGACTCCCCTTTTTGTTTGGGGTTTAGTACCATGTACTGTGGCCTGGCAGGATTCCTATTTATTAGCCCCTGTCGTACTGCCTTTTCTGGTCAGAGGTTCACTTGACTGTGCATTGTCTTTTGTAATTACTGAGCCTTCCAGAGTCAACCCTTTTGAAAGAGTCAACGATGTTGCTCTGGCTGCTTGATCTTATAGCTTTAGAGTGGTTGTTGCTCTGGACACGCGAACCAGACACAGCGCGTCTTGGACGCAGGCTGTGAGATGAGGGCTGGTTCTGTACAGTCTGACTTTTTTCTCCGTCCAGTGTCTGTTTCATGTCCTGTCTATCTGTCAGTCTATCTGCTGGCATCTCTTGCCTAGATGTACTTTGTAGAAGTAAATTTTCATTTTCAGGTCTGTCTGTCATGTCATCTTTGTCAGTGTTTAACTCCATTGTCAAGCTGCTCAGTACTTTGTGAGGTGTGATCTGCTACGTCATGTCGGGTAAAGCTTTGCTCTTTCTCAAGCTGTTCTGAACCCTGTGAAAGATGTGTTTCAGTACCATCTTCTCTCTGTGTTGAGGTCATTGTACATTCACCCACAGTATCATGGTCTGCACACACAAAATAATGCTGTGGAGTTAAATGATCACCTTCTAACATGCTACCATTCTCAACAACAGTCTAGAGTCTTGTTTCTTCCTGGCTGTCAGTATTTAAGTTTTCTTCTTTGTCAGAGTCAATGTCAGTAGTGTCACTGTTTTCTGTGTGAGGCAAACTGGTCTTTGCCTTGTTTTGTCCACCACGGTGTACATTGTCCTCCCTGTAAAACACAGTCCTTTGTGACCCCCCTGTATTTCTGTTATTTCCTCTCTTTGTTTTTGGCCCTGCTGCATGTGATTGTCTGTCAAAGTCTTTTAACATTACCTGCCTTCTATAATCCCCACTTCTTTGTCCATGATCTGAGGACCTCTGCTCCTGTGGTTCACCATGCTTCAGCGCATCCCTGTATGACCATGAACCAGGTACAACAGGTACAGGTTCATTCCTGTCACATTCCAGGGAGTCTGACCCACGTCTGGTTTTACCTTCCACCCTGGGTCTGAAGGTTGCCTGGTGGTACCTCATGTAGCCAGGCTCTCGTGTCCAGCTCCTTCTGCCATTTTCATAATGGCTGCGAGGGTCACCACTGCCCCCAGCACCTCTGGAGTGGCGGCTTCCTGGCTGGAAGATGTGCTGGGGCTTCCTTCTCCATTCAACTTGCTGGCTGCCAATGTGTCGGGCTCTCCCCTCCAGGCGTTCCTCACTCCACCAGGAGTGAGAAGACTGATGGCCTTCAGTGCCGCTGTCCCTGTAGGAAAAAGGCTGCTGCTTGTCGCGGACATGCAGCTTCCCACTGTGGATATGCGCAATTTTGCCTTGTCCCCTGTGAAAGTCCAGCATAGACCTCTGACGTGTAAGTCAGGTCAGTGGCCACACGGATGTCATCAGCTCTTAAACTGTCTCTAAGTTCTTTATCACCTAGAACTGTCATTTTGTCTGCCCATCGACAAAACTGTACTAGTATTGGTCAAGGGCCTTCCCTCCTTGAGCGTGGTCTTCCAAGGCAAAATGCTCTGGCAATGTCTTCACTTTGCCAACTGGGTGATTTAGAGTGCTGATTCAAAATGTCCACAACAAGTTCAACAGTACTGTACTCGTCTTCATGTAGATTTATGAATCTAAGATTTAGAGCTTTTGCATCCTGTTCACTTGTCTCTAGTTTGTTCTCCAGAGAATCTAATCTCTCTATAATGGTGGTCCTGTCCTCTTTCAGCTCTATTATGTCTTCACTATTTGATCGGACTGTTTCTTTAAGTTGACTTACTTCAGCAAAGAACTGAGATATTTTGTCCTCTAAAGTACCAAATTTTTCATCAATGTCATTTCTTATTCCATTTAGAGAGTCCTTGCTGCATATGCATAAAGTGCCACTCCAAAAAGTGGAAAAAGTTACCTTGAGGCACTGAAGTCATGATTGATGAAACTTATCAAGCGCCTATGCTTGCTGTCCTCTACACAGGTTAAAGGTCAATGACGGCAGAAGTAATGTTGACAGGTCAGAGGGGAAACCCCCCATACACAGCAACAACACAGGTGACACACTGCCAGCCCACATAATTCACGTGCCGAAAGGGGGAGAAAAAAAGTGTATGTTGCAAAACAGGGCTGAACTATTTTCACTGGACTGTCAATATTTATTTTCATCTTTTCATCAGTAGTTTTTAAAGTACAGAAATCGGGTATATTCACTGACCTTATCAGCAGACTCTTGACATGATTGAATGGTCACAGTCACAATGTACACACATGCAAAAAATATTTGAAGTGTTGAAACTGGAACTGTCGGGACTCTGACTGTTGTTCACGTCGAGTGCGGACGTGTTTTTGTGTTCTCTCCCTCTCCGAATTTTTGCTCAACATTAACGGCGACTTTCTTATAGTTGCAAAGATTACTTGAAGCTCGGCCCAGCTCTTTGTTTTGTTTTTGTTTTTGTTTTGTTTCGTTTTGTTTTGCTTTTTTTTGTTTTTTGTTGTTGCTTTTTTTGCTTTTTTTCCTGAGCATCAGGAGGTTGCTGAGAGGTGGCGTGGAGTTAGGAGCAAGAGAGGAAAAAATTGAAAACACAAACTTTGTGCTTCGCCATGTCATAAACACTACAAACAACAAGTCAGTGGTGTGTGTGGGGACTTCGATCAAGGCAAGAGCATGGGCTAAAAATCAAGGATTATGGTGTTAAACAGGCGTAAATCGTGAGTTTTTGCTGTGTGTGATGTGGTATAATTCGTTACGGTGTAGGATGGTGGATATAAAAGCAAAATGACCAGTGCAATATCAAAATACTGGAGTAGTAAAACTCCATCCAAAACAAAACAGCCCTCAAACTCCTCCGTAAGTGATACTAACGACAGTCCGAAGACAGTCGGTGTGAAAGGCAGGGTGGGGGACGGGAGGGAGGGGAAAAAGTTGAGGCAGGATAGTCCTGCAGAGAATAGTGTGTGAAGAGGAGGAGACGATGAGCCTGCAGGAGAGTTTGGAAGATATAAGGCAAAAGCTAACTGAACTGGCGAGTCTGAAGGGGGACATAAAAGATTTAAAGGAGGACATGAACAAAATTGTAAGAAGACTAGAAAACAGAATAGAGATACTGGAGGGGGAGGTTCATGAACTAAATAATAAGAAAGATAATTTACTTGGAGACGTGGGGAGACTGACGGGGGAAAATGAAAATCTGCGGTGTCAGGTCGAGCAATGCAGGAGGGAGGAGAATAATCTGAAGTGTGCGCTCAATGACCAGGAACAGCATGGCCGTCAGTTTAATCTTCGTGTGTATGGGGTGCGGAGGTGCAGGACGGAACAGAGACAGCAGAGGATTGCGTCAAGAAATGTGCAGAACTCTTCACCAACAAGGTGGGGGTGCAGGTGTCCTGTGAGGACATTGAAACGGCGCACCGTGTTGGGAGGCCGGGTGGTGCCCGTCCGCGTCCCATCCTGGCACGCCTGTTCTCCCGCAGGCTGAGGGGCAGAGTGCTTACGGACCGCCGCAAGCTGAAGCAGCCGGAGTTGTCAGGCGGCGAGGACCTGACCGCAACCAACTACCGGCTGCTGAAGAAAGCGTCGGAGCACTCGGCCACCTTGGCAGCCTGGTCATCAAATGGGAAAATTTTAGTTAAAATAAAAAACGGGAAGACCCTCAAAGTCGACATGACCATGAATGTGGATGAGGTGCTGACCAGAGCCATGGCCTGAAACTGGGCATTTGTGCTGAGCTGAAATAATCTTTTTTCTTTTTCTCCTTTTTTTTTTCTTCTTTGCATTATGTTTTTGTGACGCTGCTGTGCATTGTCTGCTTCCTCCTCCCCTCCCGGCCCTTGCATCTTGCATCTACCCATTTCTTTTCTCTGCGTCCCTGTCCCCATAGGCACCACCTCTCTCTCTCTCTCTCTCTCTCTCTCTCTCTCTCTTCTCTCTCTCTCTTCCTCTCTCTCTCTCCTCTCTCCTCTCTCTCTCTCTCTCTCCATAAATGTGTGTGTGTTTGCATGTGTGGAGGGGGGCACGGGTGTGTGTGAGCGCGGGGTGGGACGCGCGGTGGAGGGGAGGGACGGGGACAAAACGAAGAGAAACAAAACAAAAACAAAACTCGAAAAACATCCGTGTGCAGTTTCGCTCCCTCCCCCCTTTCTCCCCCATCTTTCTGACCCCTTCCCGTTCTCCCCCTCCCGGCTTCTGTCGGCCCCCGTCCGTTCTCACTTCCTACTCTCTGTTCTTAAAAGAGGATCTAGCCCTTCCAGTTATCAACAGTTTAACATTTTCACCTGGGGGGGACTAACACTGAATTTGTGCATGGTTATTGTCAGTGTTTGAAGTGCAATTCTTGGTAGTGCATTCTGTCACAGTGAGGTGGAGCATCAGCGGCCACAAGACAAGCGGCTCTGGGAGGAGGAGTTGTTGTTGGGGTTGTTGGTAATGTACATGAGCTGGAATGTTTGGCTGGGGGGATGGGGGTGGGGGTTGTGTCTTTGGACTACCGGCACTGGCCTGTTGGGGGGAGGGGGGTGGTGAGAGGTTGCCGAGATGTTGCTGAGATGTGGTCGCTTGTCCCTCTTTTCCCTTCTCTTTGCCGCCCCCCCTGAGTCGAAAGGGATGTGTGTGTACAGGAGAGATACACGCCTGTGCGGAGCGGGGAGGGGTTTGTGAACATGTGTCATATTCCGGAAAAAAAAACTTTGTTGTTGTTGTTGTTGTTGTTGTTGCAATACTTCAAAAATTTTCATGGGCTTATAGGGCTGTGTCTATAAGCGGATTAACAGCTTTAAACTTGAACTGGTTACTGATGCAGGTTTGATGTGAACTGAGACGACCTAGTCTTTGAGAAGGTGCCTCCAGTTTTGAAAATATATTCTCTCTCTCTCTGTCTCTCTCTGTGTCGGTGTCTGTCTGTCTGTCGGTCTGTCTGTCTGTCTGTCTGTCTGTCTGTCTCCCTCTCTCTCCCTCGCTCTCACCCCCTCTCTCTCCCCCTCTCTTTCTCTCTCTCTCTCCCCCCCCTTTTCTCTCTGTCTCTGTCTCCTCCTCTTTCTTCCCTCCTTCTCTCTCTCTCCTCTCTCTCTCTCTCTCTCTCTCTCTCTCTCTCTCTCTCTCTCTCTCTCTCTCTCCTCTCTCTCTCTCCTCTCTCTCTCTCTCCTCTCTTTCTGTGGGGAACAGGACTGATGGACTGGTTTAGAGGGTGGGGGAAATGATCCCCAATATTTCATAGATATAATTCTGTGTGTATTTTAAATAGAAACACAGCTAGGATTTCATAGCCGCTATTAGGATATTTTTTGATGGGAGTACCTAACACACCATTGCTCCAATTTTTGTGCAAACAGCAGTCGGAGGAAAGAGACATCATACATACGGCGTTCTTCTGTTACCATTATTTTGTGTGTGACCATTAGGTTGTCTGTGTTTTTGGTGTTGTTTTCTGTGTTAATTTTTTTTCTATTTCTTATTATTGTTGTTATTTCATAGATCGATAGGTGTGTGAATTTGGAAGCTGCCTGAATTATCTTTACTTGTGGCCATTCGGCATTTGCATCCCCTTTCCGGACAGGTTATTGAATGTAGTGGATTGGTTTGATGGTAAAGATAAAACACAGGGAAACACTAACTACGCAAAAAAAGCACCAGAAATGAATAGCATAACAATTTTATCACTTAATTGCCAAGGTCTTGGTAATTACAAGAAAAGAAGAGACGTTTTTCAATTTTTGCGTCAGAAAAAAAACTGTATATATTTTTTACAAGACACCCATTTCACACACAGATTGGAATGACAGATCAGGAGTGAATGGGGTTATGAATGTGTGTGTGCCTCTAATAACTCAAGATCTAGAGGAGTGGCTATACTTTTTAACAACAATTTTGAATTTACTATCAACAAGGTAATAAAAGACCCTAAAGGAAATTACATCGTATTAACATTAAACACAATGGGAAAAGATATAATTCTAGTGAATATCTATGGACCTAACAGAGATGAACCATCATTTTTCACAGATATGCTAAAGACAAGACCTTAAAACACCAAACATCATTATTGCAGGAGACTGGAATCTAGTTCTTAACCCAACTGTAGACTATCTTAACTATAAACATACAAACAATCCAAAGGCACAGGAAAAAGTTCTAGAGATGATAACAGAACTAGAGCTGGTAGATGTTTGGCGGGAATTTAATCCAGAAGTAGCAAGATATACTTGGAGAAGATCAAGTCCTCTCCAGCAAAGCAGACTAGATTTTTTTCTGGTGTCAGATTCAATCCTTACTTTCGTTAAAGATACAGATATCCATTATTATCATTCGCAAGTAAGTATTACTTTAGAATTTAAACCCACTGAAAGATATAAAAGTCTGTGGAAATTTAATTCCTCCCTTCTCAAAGATAAATCATATGTTGAAACAATTCTTAAAACCATAACGAAGATCAAAGAGCAGTATTCTGTATTGCCATACGATAGAGAGAGTATCGATAGCATTCCAAATGACGAAATACAATTTACAATTTCAGATCAGCTTTTCTGGGATGTTCTTCTGATGGAAATCAGAGCACAAAATGTATCATATGGAATAGATAAAAAGAGGAAAATGAGAGAAAAAGAAGAAGGATTGGAGAAAGACATTAAGGATCTAGAAAACAACACACCTATAAATGATGAGGATGTTAAAATTCTGAAAGAAAAGAAAGAGAAATTGTATGAAATTAGAAAGAAGAAGATGGATGGAATCATTCTTCGATCCAATGCTAGGTGGGTCGCACAAGGGGAAAAAATTAATAAGTATTTCTGTTCCCTAGAGAAAAGACACTTTGTTAGCAAACAAATGAGCAAACTGATAGCTGATGATGGTAAAGTACTATACAAGACAGAAGACATACTACAAGAAACGAAAAAATTCTACCAAGCACTGTATACAAAAAGAGAGGCAGATGAGATAAACTTAGAACACCATGTGCATAGCCTACCTAGATTAACCCAGCAAGAATCAGATAACATAGAAGGACAAGTAACATTAGAGGAAGCATCGATAGCTTTGAAAAATATGAAAAATGATAAAGCACCAGGCACGGATGGAATCACAGTTAATTTTCTAAAATTCTTTTGGAGACAGATAGGCCCCTTTGTCACTCGTTCCTTAAATGAAGGCCTTCTCAAAGGTGAAATGTCAATAACTCAGAAAGAAGGTGTCGTAATTTGCTTGCCAAAGCAAGGTAAACCAAGAGAGTATCTCAAGAACTGGAGACCAATAATGCTTTTGAATACAGTGTATAAAATAGGATCAGCATGTGTGGCAAACAGAATTAAATCAGTACTACCCAGACTAATAAATGAAGATCAAACGGGGTTTATACAAGGTAGATACATAGGAGATAATATATGAATTATTTACGATATAATGAAGTACTTAGAAGATAAAAATCGTCCTGGTCTGCTTGTATCAATAGATTTTGAGAAAGCATTTGATTCGCTGGGCTGGTCTTACATGCACAGAGTGCTAAGAACTGTTGGTTTTGGAGAAACAGTGTGTAAATGGATATCTGCATTTTACCAGAATATAAAAGCATTTGTCTTAGTGAATGGAAAACTATCTGGGAGTATCAAAATAGAGAGGGGCTGTAGACAAGGAGACCCCATTTCTCCTTATTTGTTTGTATTATTTGCAGAAGTGCTGGCATGCAAAATAAGAGAAAATGACAACATTAAGGGAATTGAAATATTAGATACTGAATTTAAAATTAGCCAGTTTGCTGATGATACATCCTTTACACTGAAAGGAGATCAGCGATCATATGAACAACTCTTTGAAACATTAAAACAATTTGAACATATTTCAGGGCTAAAAGTAAACTATGATAAAACTTTTAATGTATGGCTAGGAAGCAAGAAAAAGTCAAACGTTAAATACCTAAATTATTTAAAGATGGAATGGAATCCTGATAAGTTTAAAATGCTGGGACTCTGGTTTGTGAGTGATCTTTCAATGATACCCGAAATAAATATAGCTGACAAGTTTCAAGAAATTAGAAAGTTATTTAAGATCTGGTTGCAAAGAACGATAACCCCATTAGGTCGGATAGCAGTGCTAAAATCATTAATCCTGTCTAAACTAATATATCTATGGATATTATTACCAAATCCATCACAAAACCAAGTTAAAGAACTTCAAAAAATGTGCTATGAGTTTATTTGGGACAAAAAGCCGGACAAAATAAAAAGAAAGTATTCATCACATAACATTGAACAAGGAGGTATAAATATTCCTAATATTCAAATGTATATCTACACGCTAAAACTGACTCGGATTAGAAAAATGTGTGCTCAGACTCCAAAATGGGTAAAAATTTTACAATCTGTATGCCCAGAAATAGAATTGCTGCATTCCTGGGGCCCAAAGTATTTTGAGAGATGTAAATTCAATCAGTTTTGGGAAGATGTTTTCACTGCATACTGAAGATTTTGTTCGCAGGTACAACTAAATAAAAGCTGCGAATTGTTAGCTGAACCATTATTCTTCAAGATTGCCCACAAACGTTCTTTTTTAAGAAATGGGCAGACAACGGTGTATTTCTAGTAAAGCATTTAGTAGATAAAGAGGGCGAGTTCTTAAGTCATCAGTCTTTTGTATACAAAACGGGAATCAAAATTAATTTTCTGGAATTGGTTGTGTTCGATCAGTCAAGTGCTACAAAAAACTGAGAAACATTGTCCTTGAAGACAATCTTAGTGATTCGCCAACAAGAGCTGTACAGCTCATAACTAGTGCCCCAAGGGGTTCCAAGGCTTATTATTCTATTTTGTTAGAGGAAATAGACATACTTGAAATTAAACCCTTTGTGCACTGGGAGAAAAAACTCCGCACTGCGATTGACTGGTATGCTGCCCTAAAAAAGATAAAAGGAATAAAAGAAATCAAATTGAAGTGGTTTCAGATCAAAATATGCTATAGAATATTGGTTACAAATAGTATTTTGATGAAGATGGGCATTACAGACGATGACAGATGTAGTTTTTGCAACGAGGAAAAAGACACAATAGAACACTACTTATACTTCTGCCAGTACGCACAATCTTTTTGGTTTCAACTGGGAAATATTTTGAAAGAAAAATGCGATAATTGTCACAGACTGTCTTTTAATTGTGAATTCTTCATACTTTTTGGCACAACAAAGGATATCAAGACAGACAGAGTGACAGACTTGATCATTCTACTGGGAAAGCATTTTTTATATAGAAATAGAATAAACAAAACGAAACCAGATGTTCAGGTTTTCTTGATTGAACTAAATCACAGATACAAGATGGAAAAGTACACATATCAATTAGAAATGAACTACTTTGAATTTCAAAAGATGTGGCTTCCATATACTGGATTACTAAATCCGTGAAAAGACATTGGTGGAGTTCATCAAAACATGCTCTATCATGGGGTTTTTCTTTGTTTGTTTGTTTTTTGCTAGGCACTGCTTTTGCTTGTTTTGTTTTTTTTCTCACTTAAAAATAGCATTAACAATTTTGAAGACAAAGTGACCGCTGCCTTTGAAAGGGACAACAGACTTGGAGTTATCATTATTTTTTTTTAACAGACATGGAGTTGTTTGTCAGCTGTATTTTTGCAATTGCACGATCACTGTTACATGTGCATATTCCATTGTGTTTGTATTTATAAACTCATCTATACACTACAAAAAGAGCAGATGTTTTGTATTGTATTAGCTTGCAGTCTTATCTGTCAGCAGTAAACATGACAGCTGCACCACATAGGTCAAAGATCAGTCTGCAGGGGGTATGTGATAACAACTTACCAGACCATTTAAACGCATTTTTCACTCGCTTTGAAAAGCATGATTTTTCAGAGGAAATAAATGGCCTGAAAGAATCTCTGCTTTTTGAGAATGGCGTCATTGTTGATGAAGAAGTTATCTGCAAGCACTTCAAGGCAATAAACATTAACAAATCTCCTGGGCCAGATGGTATATGCGGTAGAACCCTTAAGTTCTGTGCCACTGAGCTTGCAAGTGTCTTTCAGCACCTGTTCTAGACCTCACTGGACACTTGCCAGATACCAGTTATTTGGAAGACTTCCAATGTTATACCTCTTCCAAAGAAACCCAATCCTACTCGGCCTAATGATTTCAGACCCGTAGCTCTCACATCACAGGTGATGAAAACATTAGAAAAGATCATAAAATCTCTCATTCTTTCTGTTACAGAGAAAAACCTGACCCATTACAATTTGCGTACAGATCTAGAAGGGTGTCGAAGATGCCAAATTATTCATTTTGAACAAGCTGTACAGTCACTTGGAAATGCCTGATTCTCATGCCAGAATATTGTTTGCTGACTTTAGCTCAGCTTTCAATACAATGCAGCCTCATATTCTGGTTTACAAAATACTTTCAAAATTTGATGTAGACAATCAACTTATCCGTTGGCTGATTGAATTTTTAACTGACAGGCCACAGCGTGTTTTTGCCAACAAAATACCTTCATCAGTTACATATACCTACACTGGTTCCCCACAGGGCTGCGTCCTCTCGCCACTTCTTTACATTCTATACACAGATGATTGTAGAAGCAGCCATGAAAACTCATTTCTGGTAAAATTTGCGGACGACAGTGCTCTTCTGTCTCTCTTATCTGGATCAGTCCTAGACCATGGTCCAGCCCTTACCGAGTTCGTAGATTGGTGTGATGAGGCATATCTGGAGCTAAATGTTTCTAAAACTAAAGACCTTCCTATTGATTTCAGAAGATCGGAGCACACTTCTGAGAATACCATCATCCATAGTGAAGAAGTTGAAAACGTTTTGAAATACAAATATCTGGGAACTGTTTTTGACCACAAGCTAAATTGGGATGCTGACACTGACGCCATTGTCAAAAAGGGGCAACAACGTGTGTATTTTCTGAGGAAGCTTAACTCATTTTTTGTCGACAAAAAGATTCTTTCTTTGTTCTACAAGTCTTATATAGAGAGCGTTTTAAGTTTTGCTTTCATTTGCTGGTACAATAACCTTAGCATTAAGAACAAGAATGGTCTTCAGAGAATTGTGAGAATCTGCTCTAAAATTATTGGAGAAGAACGAAGAGACCTCAGGTCGTTTTGTAATCAGCAGCTTGTACGTAAAGCAAGAGCCATTTTGGCCGATTCCTCCCACGCTCTGTTTTCAGAATTTCAATTGTTGCCTTCAGGACGTCGTTTTCAATGCCACAACAGCAAAACAAACAGAAAAAGGAATTCCTTTGTGCCAGTAGCTAGAGTTCTAAACTCATAATAACACTGACTGAGGTTGTTTATTTTTGTTTTTGTTTTGTTTGTTTGTTTGCTCTTGTGTGTGTGTGTGTGTGTGTGTGTGTGTGTGTGTGTGTGTGTGTGTGTGTGTGTGTGTGTGTGTGTGTGTGTGTGTGTAAGCTTCTCTGAATTACTTACATGCCACTGTTATGTATGTAGCCAATGCATACAGGCGTGCACATACATGCATATGTACCCATAAAATAAGTATGTCTTATTTTTGGCGTTTTTGATTTTTTTTTTTAATTGCTTGTAAATTCACATGTCTTGTACCAATTATGTGCATGTGGGGGGGGGGGGGGGGGGGGGGACGGGTGGGTGTGGATGGTGTGTATGGATAGGGGGGGAGCGTGTGTGTATGTGTGAGTGTGGGGGCGGGTGGGTGTGGATTGTATGGGGAGGGGGGGAACGTGTGTGTGTGTGTGTGTGTGTGTGTGTGTGTGTGTGTGTGTGTGTGTGTGTGTGTGTGTGTGTGTGTGTGTGTGTGTGTGTGTATGCATGTATATGTGCGGGTGTGAACGCGTGCGTATAATGTGTAAATAATGGTGATCATATGTCTTTTCTAGTCAATGGTTTTTAAGAACATTGTATCTAAACATTGGTGTGTGTGGTATGCGTGTGTAAGCAAGCGCGCGTAGAGTGTGAGTGTTTGTGACATTTTATTTCAAGTTATATAATGTTTGAACAAAAAAGAAATGTAGCTCCTTCGTGTGTTTGATTATGATTTGTATCAATATGCCTGTCAGTATTGTAATTGCCCTTCAGGGATGATTAAAGTGTTTTTTGACTTGACTTGACTTGACTTGACTTGACTATCTGTAGAAACATTAGTTTTTGCAACTCCTGTTTTGGAAGGGTGATGTAAAACTAGTGTTTAAATATGTTATAACGTTTGTTAAGTGAGGATGATGTCAACAATGTTTACAGGTGATACTCAATAAGCTGCTGATGGCTGCGCGAGTGCGTCGGTTTAGGGTGTGTGTATGTGTATGTGTGTGTGTGTGTGTGTGTGTGTGTGTGTGTGCGTGCGTGCGTGTGTGCGTGCGTGCGCGCGTGTGTGTGTGTGAGCGCAAGTGTGTGTGTGTATGTGTGTGTGTGTGTCTGTGTCTCTGTGTGTGTCTGTGTCTGTGTGTCTGTGAATAAGCATGAATATATATTTCAGATCCTGTGACATTCACATGTTAAAGTGAGCTTGATCTTGTGCATTAGCATCATGCACATTCGTGTGGTGTGTCGTAGAAAAGCATTTTCTTTTTTTATGTCAACGAGTAGAAAAAGCTTTTTTTTTTCCTTTTATTGATTGAAACAAAGTATATGCATTGATATTTTTTTCTATTTTTGATTGAAAAAATCATTCCATGATGATACAAAATTTCTCCTATTTTGCTTATAGTATGCATATTCTGTTGGATTGAATAAAAACATTTTAAAAAAAGAAAAGAAACTGGAACTGTCACGATTTGACATATTTCACAGAGAGAAGGCAAGCACGTCCACCACTCAGCTTCCCTATTTCGACCCCAGAGGGGGAGAGAGAGAGTGAGAGAGAGAGAGAGAGAGAGAGAGAGAGAGAGAGACAGAGACAGAGACAGAGACAGAGACAGAGAGACAGAGAGAGAGACAGAGAGAGAGAGCGCTAATCTTAATTGATACATATGACAGGGTCTGTATATAGCTAGAGGAGCTAGACAGGTATTGTTGCAGTTTTAAAAATCTTTTACTATCTTGAATCTATGACATTGGTTTTTATCCTGCTCAGATGAAATAAATAGTTGTTGATTTTTACTGGATTTTACTTGGTTTTGTTTGACCTGATTGTGATTTTTTTCCTGTGACTTTTTTTCCTACTCAATTTTGTGACTTTACTTCTGTAACTTCACTTAATCTTCAGTAATACCTTGCCATAACTATACACTGTGCTAAAAAAAAAATATGCACGGAATAGGCTGGATGTACTGCTGTTTGTGTTTGTGGCTTCGTACTTCTTGTGCTGTGGTGATGTGGAAGGAAACCCTGGACCTGTGGACAGTAACTCCCCCACACAAAAGCAGCTGAATGAAGAAGAAGAGAGGTGGTGCAGCAGAAAGCAACAAGGACTGTGGTAAGACTTCGTTTTCTTCCCCCTCACATCCTGGGGTAAGTCTTGATGCTTCCTCTGATGCTGTAACCCAAATCTTACAATCAATGCAAAAACAAAGTGAGGAAATGGAAAAGCAAAGCAAACATATTGAATCTCTTTCAAAAAACATGTCATGCATGCAGTCAGATGTCAGTGCAATCAAATCAGACATTGGCCATGTCAAAACAATGTGTGAAGATATTGGCAAACGTTGTGACATGTTAGAGGAAGAGAACGAACGTTTGTCATCATCAATGAAAGAAATGAAAGAAGATCTCAGTGAATTCTACAATACATGCAGACAAAACGAAGGCAATGTATTCAGAAATGGATCAAATGAAAACAGAAATCGACAACTTAAAGGACCATTGTGACACTCTGGAAAGTTTTTCACGGAGGGACAACCTCCGCCTTTATGGGGTGCCTCAGGCTGAAAAGTTTGAGAGTTACGACACATGTGCCAAGTTAGTTGCTGACACCTTAAACAGTGTGGATGCACCAAAGAAGTGGTGTGCAGATGACTTCTCCAGAGCACACAGAGTAGGAGAGAGTCGCGACGGTCATCCCAAACCAATGATTGTGAAATTCAGTCGTTGGAGAGATAAAAATGACCGTGCTTACTGACAAGAACTATCGGTCACGACTGGAAGAAAAGGGAGTCAGGGTGGCTAATGACTTGACTCGGAAACAAGCCAGCATCGTTGCAGAAGCAAGGAGAGAGGGGAAGGTGGCTTTCTTCAGGAGAGGCAAGCTGACGGTGGGGCCCAGAAGACCAGACCCCAGGACTTATGCAGAGGTAGCAGCAGCAGCAGAAGCAGCCGGTGTCCCTGATGCCAGGAAAACATCCCCTGAAATGCAAAGGTGGTCGCAGCTGGATGACGGTGCTACAAGCAGCAGTGCCAACAAGGTCAGAGGTCATGACCTTGGCAAAGAACAAGGCCATGGCTTGGATTCCCTTCGTCCCTCCAGCACTGGCAGGCAGTGTAGCCGTGTCCAGGATAGACATGATACCGACAGTGGTAAGGGAAGCAGTACCACAGAGGGCAGAGGACAAAAAGGTAAGGGTTCGATGCAGGGTGAGGGTCAGAGTCATGGCAAAAACTCCCCTTGCACTTCGAGTGAGGACAGATGGTTTAGCAATGCACATGGAGCACGTGACAGAGGGGGTGGTGGTGGACAGAGACAGAGCCGTACAAACATGAACCCAACCAGAGGTAGCCAGTCCTCTCCTGGTGATAGGATTTCTGGCTCTGACCCTTGCCGGCCCCGACGTTCTGCTAGGGGTGCTCCACGCTAGGACAGGCAGGATCGTTTTGATGAGTTCAGTTTCCTTGTATATAATGTTGAAAATTTGTATTCAAAACTTACTGATTTATCTTTCATGAACTATGTTTCCAGTTTTGATTTTGCTTGCCTTACAGAAACTTTTGTGGATGATACTTTTGACTTCAGTGGTATTTTTCATGATCACATAAAATTTTTTGCTCCAGCTAAAAGATTGTCCCAGCAAGGTCGGAATTCAGGCGGCGTTTTATTGTTGATCAGAAAATCACTGGCTAATTTTGTTTCCAGCATTAGAATTAATTGTGACAACACCGTAGCAGTTAGAGTCAGCAAGTCTGTTTTTAATATTAGTAAAGATGTTCTTCTATTTGCATGCTATGTTGTGCCAGAAAATGGACCGTTATATGATCAACTTGTAATTAAGGATGGTATTGTTCATTTAGAAGAAAATATTTTGCATGCAACACAAGATCAGGATTTTATATATAATGATATTAGGTGACCTCAATGCTAGAACTGCAAGCAACCAGCCTACAGAGGAACATATGATCCCTTATTCCACTCAGTGTTATGAGGAAGATGATGATGATACTGATAATTCTAACTACCTGGAAAGAAAGTCAAAGGATGATATTATAAATCGGTTTGGTAGATCTTTGTTGAATTTGTGTTTTTTGTTAAATGGATGTTGTGATGGTGACTCCGCAGGTGATTATACATATGTATCACCACATGGCTGCAGTGTGGTAGATTATGTTATGTCAGAAGATATATTTTCCAGAGCCTGTTGTGACATGTGTATTAGTGATCGTGTTGACTCATGGCACTTACCTGTAGAATTTAAATGGAAAACAGCATGCAATGAGACAAATCATACTGAACCTCAGGAAGATGCCTCTTGTGTTGAAGAGCGTATCATTTGGTCTGAGGAGTGTGCGTCACACTATAAGGAAGAGCAAAGGTCTGCTGATTTTAAACAAGGTATTCAAGAAGCATCTGCAGCCTTGAATTCAGACATAAATAATTCCATGGAAATCTTTGTACAATTATTATGCAGTGCAGCAGCATGCATGATAAGAACAGTGGGGAAAAGGAAAAAACATAATGACTGGTATGATAAGGAATGTTCCCAAAAGAGAAAAACAGTGAGAAGATTGTTAAGAAAATTTAAACAGGATAAAACAATGTGCCATGATAAGAAAGATGCTTATGTTAAAGAAAGGAAGGAATACAAACAGTTACTAAGTAAAAAGAAAAGAGAGTTTGATCAGGCAAGATTAACAAAGCTGAAACAGTCAGTAAATAATCCCAAGTTATTTTGGCAGACAATTAGATCAGTGAATAGGAAAACATTTATCTACAATAATATTAGTATTGAACAATGGTACAGGCATTTTTTTTAGTGTGTTTCATGATTCCGTACCAGTATCAGATTCTGAAGTTGTGCATGACCCTGAAGATCAAGAAGAAGAAGAAATGTCTGATACCCTGTTTTATGACCCTATTTCCAAGCAAGAGGTTCTTGCCAGCATTGGTAACCTAAAAGCTGGAAAAAGTGCAGGGCCAGATAGAGTAGTGAGTGAAATGTTAAAACATGCAGACACAATAGTTATCGATTTTCTTGTTGCATATTTTAATCGCTTATTTGACTTGGGTGTTTTCCCAACAGGTTGGTCCATATCTGTTATTGTCCCACTGTATAAGAAAGGAGATTCAAATAATTCAGATAATTACCGTGGTATAGCATTAATAAGCATTGTGAGCAAGGTGTATACACATATTTTGAACAAAAGACTAAAGAATTGGACAAAAAAAGAAGAAAAGATAATTGAAGAACAAGCTGGTTTCAGAGCACGTTATAGCACAATAGATCATATTTTTACATTGTATGCAATAGTCCAAACTTTTTTGCTTAAAAACAAAAAACTCTATGTGGCATTGGTTGATTTTAGAAAAGCTTTCGATTCAGTAAATAGAAATGTATTATGGAATGTTTTGAAGAAAACTGGGGTAAAAGGCAAACTCTACCATGCTATAAAAAGTATTTATGACACTGTTTTGGCTTGTGTGCGTGACAAATGTTGTTATTCTGAGTATTTTGATTGCCCTAGAGGTGTAAAACAAGGATGTGTGCTGAGTCCTCAATTGTTTTCCTTTTTTATCAATGAACTAGCTACTAATCTGTGTAAAACTGGAAAACATGGTATTCAGTTACTCCCTGGTGCAAATGAAATATTTCTACTGCTCTTTGCAGATGATGTCATATTATTGTCTGATACAGCTGTTGGTATCCAAAATCAACTTAATAGCCTAAAAAGAGAAGCTGATCAGCTGTTTTTGACAGTTAACCTTGAAAAAACAAATGTGATGGGTTTTAGAAAGGGAGGGCACTTAGCTTCAAGAGAACAGTGGTATTATGGAACTGAACAGGTAAAAGTAACTAATTCATATAAATACTTGGGTATGTTTTTCACAACAAAATTCAGTCTTAGTACTGCTTTGTCTGAGGTTTGCAGAAAGGGAAGGAAAGGGGTCACAGAAATATTAAAGTGACTGAAAAGATTAAAGTCAACTGATCCTAAGTTATTTTGGAAACTATTTGACACACAAATTGAACCGATCCTAACTTATGCAGCTGAAGTTTGGGGATTAGATAAAGATTGTAAAGGAATTGAAATTATACATACATTTGCAATAAAAAGATTCCTAAATGTTCCCCTGCATTCCTCAAACAAACAGGTCTATGGAGAAACAGGAAGATATCCACTTTATATTAGAACATCAGTGAAATGTATTAGGTATTGGTTGAAACTAGTTCAATTGCCCATGTCAAGAATATGTCGACAGACATATGAAATGCTTTTGTTTCAACATGAATCAGGCCGTTTTAACTGGGTATCTAATGTGCAACAGAAATTGATAGAAAATGGTTTTGGTATGGTTTGGTTATGTCAAGGCATTGGATACCAATCAACCTTCATTAATGAATTCAAAGACAGGTTAATTTCTTGTTACATACAAAACTGGAATTCCGATTTGGAGAATAAAGAAAAGTATAAATGGTTTCATTCATTTAAAAATGTTTTTCAAGCAGAAAAATATCTATCATGTGTTACAAACAAGTGGCACAGAGACAATTTTGCAAAGTTTCGGCTTAGGGTTTGTGGTCTAAAAAATTCTAAAATGTGGTATTTAAATGATCATGTGGATGCAAATTGCCCATTCTGTGAAAATGAATTGGAAGATGAAGCCCACTTCCTCTTCCACTGCAGAGCGTATAAAGATATCCGTAAAAACTGTGCCATACTGCAATCCTTCTCTGGTATGCCTGATCAAAACCGAGTTGCAGTGATTTTGTCTCATACTGATGAAAATACAATTCTATGCCTTTAAAAATACATAGCTTTAGCATTAAAAATAAGGAAACAAGAAATCTAGGAAGTAAGGTAAAAATGTTTATTGTAAGATTATGTCAAAACGATCCTATATTATTTCTCTGTGTGTGTGTGTGTGTGTCGTGCGTGCGTGCGTGCGTGCGTGCGTGCGTGCGTGCGTGCGTGCGTGCGTGCGTGCGTGCGTGTGTGTGTGTGAAATAATTGATTCCATTCTTGTTTTTTGATTATCCCCCTTGTCTAAGGGCTGTAATGCTATAGACAATAAAATATTGTCATTGTCATTCTCTCTCTCTCTCTCTCTCTCTCTCTCTCTCTCTCCTCTCTCTCTCTCTCTCTCTCTCTCTCTCTCTCTCTCTCTCTGGTGGCTTCCCTTGCTTGGCTGTCTGCAAGACGCTTCTGTGTGAGCTATGAGTAAAGTGTTTTTTCTTTTTTTCTGCATAAAAATGCTAGTCACAGGACTCCCAGTGACTTTGGAGTGTATGTTCAATGCCGCATTACAAGAACAGACACTGTCTTCTTTCAAAGTGGACGGTAGTGGTGACCACACTGTTATTATTCTAAGATTAACAGGCAAAGCTTACAACCAGCAAAAAATGTTATTCGCAAGTGTGCCGCGACAAAAAACGTGCAGAAGCGCCGTGATAAAAAAGTAAACAGACAGGCTCCCTCTCCCTCCGGTTTATTCTTACCCACCCCACCCAGTCTAGTATATGCTGCAAACCGTGCACAAATTGACGCTCCAAGTGATGTGTCCATGTGCAATTCGTGCCCCCCTTCTTCAAGTAACTGTTTTGACAGTCAGCAGATTGACCTGACACAACATGACACAGACAACAAACAGTGACAGTCAACTTTGACAATATAGAAAGTGATCTGTTCTGTGGTGAAGTCGGGAATGGAGGGAAGGAATGTGATAGTGATGACATCAGTGCAGAAGTGAGGGCAGAGTAGATGTGTCTGAGAAGAAAAGAGGATGGTGGGGAAGAAGTGAGTGTGTCTGGTTCTGAATGTGTGGAGAGTGAGGCAAAATATTCGAGTGAATTTACTGAGGGGCAAATATGTGAGACCAAAGAAACCATAAATGGCAATATTTTGAACAGCTTAAAAGAATTCAATGACCTGTTTAACAATAGAATGGATCATCTTTTGAGTAAGGTAGATCATGTGACAACAACTTTCAAATCTGTTAGAAAAGAATTTGTGACCGATGACAGTCTGAAATTGTGTCATGACAGATGATGTCATATATAACTATAACCATATACCATATGCAAATGACTAGAATCTGATGATAATTTGTATCACATATATAGTTTAATAATGATACTATTCAATTATTCCAAACCCATGTTGTGGATTTCCATGACATGTCACACACATTTGGGCTGTCGTTGACTATTTTTGTTTCCAATTTATGTGTTGTGCCCAGTCCCCGTCCCTCTGTCTCCTTGTGAATGGGCGTACAGCTTATCGCAAATAAACCATTGTCATTGTCATTGTCATTGTCTCTCCTCTCTCTCTCTCTCTCTCTCTCTCTCTCTCTCTCTCTCTCTCTCTCTCTCTCTCTCTCTCTCTCTCTCTCTCTCTCTCTCTCTCTCTCTCTCTCTCTCTCTCTCATCACACACACACACACACACACACACACACACACACACACACACACACACACACACACACACAGTAATCATTTGCACATTTTTATGACCTTTTTTTTAACTCGCTGGAAGTAAAGAATGTCTCGGATACCATTTATTGGAACAAGGATCCCAAAATCGAAAGAAGTTTTCATTTAGAGATTTTGGTAACATTTGTATTTAAAAAAAAAAAACAACAGCAACGAACAAAGAACCATGTTGTAATAACTCATGACTTAAAAAATATGGTTTCAAAGTTCCCCTTCACCACAGTATGACAAATTATCTCGCTACTTTACAGATTATAGCCTAATGCATTTAAAACGACAATTTGTAACAGGAGTTACGTGCTGCTGTTCAAGATTTCATTTCATTTTTAAATGTAAAATCTTTTTTCGTTTTTTTAAATAACAAAAAAAATCTCCGTGTCATTCTAAATTGTTTCTTTGAAAATGTTTCTAGAGACTTAAAATTAGTACTCATAATTTGTAAATGTTTGCTTCAAAGTCCAGTTGCTCGGTTACTTGAGGTTGAATAGAAGCAAGTTTCCTGTTCCAGTAATCATTTTATTTTATCTATAATGATTAATTGTTTGCTTGTCATAAACACAAACACACACACACACACACACACACACACACACACACACACACACACACACACACACACACACACACACACACTCACACACACACACACACAGCACACACACACACACACACACACACACACACACACACACACACACACACACACACACACACACACACACACACACACACATACATACACACACGCCCGCGCGCGCGCAAATGCGCACGTTCTGACATTTATTTAATCAAATTCATTTGTTTTCCTTTGCTGGCTTTTAGTATGTATGTACGAGTTTCCAATGGCTAGCTCCGTTTTTCCTTTTATCCTCCAATCAACTGTCTAAACAAACACACTGACATTAACATCTCATTTCTTTTCCCTCTCCATTAAATTGTCTAATATCACTTTCTAGTGTTTAGACAAAAAATAAACACGCGCAGATACACACCACACACGCACACGCGCGCGTGCATGCATGCACGCACATAGCACGCACACACACACACACACATAACACACACACACACACACACACACACACACACACACACACACACACACACACACACACACACCACATACAAACACGCTCGCGTGTGCACGCATGCACGCACGTAGGACACACACCCACACACGTGTGCATATACGATACTGACGACTAGAAACTATGATAAGGTTTTGATTGGGGACTTTCATTTTATTATAGCTTAAAAGACATAATTGCTTTTTTTCTGCTCGTTTAAAAAAAAAAATCTTTTTAAACCCTGTTTTTTTAAAAAAAATTCTCTCACTTACTGCTCTTTCCCTTCTGTTATATGTGTGTTTTCAATTACTTCAATATGATTATGGTTCGAAATGCGAAATGTTTAGCATGGAACAATTTTATAACAAACAAAAACCACAGCTGAAAATGACAAAAGCTAAAATAGTCTACAAAAACTTTATAATCTGATAACACTGACAGATGATTCTTCTTCCTCTTTGTGGTGATGGGGAGGTGGAACAAACGACAGTGAAGGGAACCACTAATCTGATAACATCCCATGTTCCCTTCAAGAGAGAGAGAGGGCAGACAGCCAAGTTTGACGTACAGAGATTCAGAATTGCACTCAGAAGTACCAAATGCATATGAAAAATCAAATAACTAAACCTTCTTTTCTAACCCCCTCTCTCTCCCTTCTTAAGCCACTTTACTGCCCTCCAAACACTCTGTGATCCCACCATCTGACCTACGGCCAGTCCATGTGTTTATCTTCTGATCTCCGTCCCTGTCTCCGGAGGACCACTGCAGAGTGTGGTCTACATCCCCTGTGTCACTGCAGGGCCACAGCCAGTTGTAAAGCATTGTGAGAATCCCGCTGTGTGTGTGTGTGTGTGTGTGTGTGTGTGTGTGTGTGTGTGTGTGTGTGGTGTGTGTGTGTGTGTGTGTGTGTGTGTGTGTGTGTGTGTGTGTGTGTGTGTGTGTGTGTGTGTGTGTGTGTGTGTGTGTGTGTGTGTGTGTGTGTTTGTGATAAAGTTAGCTAGCTTTTCTTGTTTTTATTTTCTCCTACCGTAACTTTCTCAACAACATCTCGTGATGTTTGCACCGTTCTTGGAAAGCAATTTTGCCCCCATTGTTTTCAACAGAATAGTTTTCGTCTAAAAAATATTTGCAGCTCATTAATTGGAACATTGTAGACCTCCATTTCGCACAAAGATCTGAATACAAGCGACAGGTCCGATTCAAAAGAGAGTTTGTGATGTAACTACACTTTACACCCTACACTCAGCCAAATTTGTGATCTCAGGAGAGTGAACATTTCTCTCAAAATAAATCATTTAGAGGCCACACTGACCTGTGTCCCATCAGAGGCTCTCCCTCCACATCCCCAGTCCCCCAAACATCTCGTGACGTATCGCCTGTTCTCCCTGTGTTTAATTTCTGATATTTCACACACTCCCTTGTGGACAATTATTGTGTGGAGGCCTGAGCGCAGTGCCAGAGGTATGTGACTGGTCCTCTGGACACAGACCACTTTTCTCTCCCAGTGTGCACGTGGCATGGTGTGGCTGTGCCACAGGGACGTGGAAATAGGATTATTGCTGACAGTATTGATACAGCCGGCATTTTGTTCACTTTAACTAATAAAAGGGACCACAACGTTGTATCTGTGTATGGTTGTGTGTGTGTGTGTGTGTGTGTGTGTGTGTGTGTGTGTGCGTGCGTGCGTGCGTGCGTGCGTGCGTGGCGTGCGTGCGTGCGTGCGTGCGTGCGTGCGTGCGTGCGTGCGTGCGTGCGTGCGTGCGTGTGTGTGTGTGTGTTTTGTTTTTCTTATTAAAGTTGATTTCGTTTTGCTGTTAGACATGTGTGTTGGCGGGAGAAAGGAATGTGGCATAAGAATTGATGTGGCCATGTGTAATAGCCATTGCAGTATTTAATACTTGTATGAAATCGAGTAGTGTGTTGTGTTTGTACCTTTTATTGTATGGTATTGCATTGAAATTTAATGTAATGCATACTATTGCATCGTCCATATCACATTGTATTGTATCATTTCACATTGTGTAATACATTCTACTTCAATTATTGATTTGTATTTTTTTGTATTGATTTCTCAATTTGAATATTTCGATGGAACAACATAATGTCAGAGTTCAGTTTTAATGATTTTTTTCTCCTTGTCCTGTGCTTACTTACCTATGAGGATGCATGTTTATAACATTTTATTTCCAACGACAGTTTCCTTGTAGATTTTTTAACCTGTACTAGATGCCTAGTAGTTTTGGGGTTTTTTTTGCTTTTCTAGGTGCATGCTGTGCTAAGAAACGATTGAAGTTCATATCTGAAAGACTAGTAAGCCCACTCATTAAGTTTCAATACATCATTTTTTAACTAAGGAAAAAAAGCATTTTTATTAATTCTATTTGTCTTGACTCATGCCTGTGAATTCCCTGCAACAACCCTCTTCCAACGGACTCGGTTTGGGAGATCCTCTTCAGCTCGGCCCACGTCATTCCGGCTGCCTTCGTCTCTGCTTCAATGCTTCTGCGCCAGGTCTATTTCAGACCTACTTTCCCGCTTCCCTTGTGGGTTCCAGTCGAGGGCCTGCCTGGTGGCATTTGAAGTAGACTTGTATGTTGATTTGAAGTCCTATCTTTTCGGCTTCTTCTGCACCATGATATAGCTTCCGAGCATCTTGGTGACTGGGAGAGAAGGCTGATGTCATCTGCGAAGTCCAGGTCTTCCAGCTACTTTGTGAAGGTCCACTGTATGCCAGTTCTCCTGCGTGCTGTGGCCTGTTGCATTATCCAACCACCTGCCGAACGCCGGTTAGTACAGAGAATTCCGTCAATTTCCCGTCATGGATGACTTGACAGGTGGCATTTTTAAAAGAGCTGTTGGATGATGGTGACGAACTTTGACGGGAAGGCATCGTGGTGCATCAGTTATCGAACAAGGGGGTCTGCCACTTCAGGGACTGCTTGATGATGATCCCCATTGTGGCCATCTGATGTGTGCATGATCTGTCTTGTCAGAAGCCTGCCTGTTCATCCCTGAGTGCCGTCTTCAGTCTTTCTAAGATTATTCTTGTCAGCACTTTCCCCGGATAGACAGCAGCATAATTCCTCTCCAGTTGGGCTCTGATGTTTATGCCAAGGATTTCAGTAGGTGGTGGGATATCTGGCGGGACAGATGGTGCTGGTCTTTTGAGTGTTTTCTTGAAGTGCTCTGCCCATCTTGCTCTCTGGTCCTCTTCACCTGGAATGGTATTGTCATTCTTGTCTTTAATTCTTTGTCTTTCATTTGGCATGTTGCATGCAGACTGTGCCACTGCTCTTCGATCGTTTTCCCTGGCATCGGAGAAAGCATGCTGAATTTGTTTCTTAATTCCAGCTTAAATTCTTCTGTTTTTTCTTTTTGTTTAAGGCTTTGCACGTTCAATTTGTGCAATGGTCTTCCTGCCCTGTCGGTGAAAGGCTTTGAGTTTGGTCTTGAGGATGGCTACTACAAGGTGGTGGTCTGACGCTACTCCAGTGATGAGGTCATTAAAGGTGCAGAACTCTGCTAAAGAGTTTGCTGTTTTGATTCTGATCTCCGGTACCATGTCTGCCCATGATCAGTTGGCATTGTCTGATCCCACTTTTGCGTTCAGGCCTCCCTCTTTGGTGTTTTGTCCACTATGGCTCTGACTTGCTCGTAGAAGTTCTCTTTTTCTTCTAACTCAGCGGCATTTATTGGAGCATAGCACTAGCATAGATAGCATAGCATAGATGGTAACTTTCCTGCCCTTTGAATTGAATCGGCGAGCTGAGGATCTGTGGTGACTCTGGTTCCCAGTGCTCGTGTTGCCTGAGTTTCATCAGCAGCGCTACTCCGTGTGTGGGGGGGATGGCCTTCCTCCTGTCCAGAGTAGATGATTGTATCTCCACTCGCTAGTCTCGACCGTCCGGTTCAATTCCATCTAGTCTCACACATGCCAAGGATCATCTGGTCGTACCTATACATTTTTTTTTTACATACCTCTGCTGTTTTTCAGTTTTATATAGGGTTTTGATGTTCCAGGTCCCTATCCTGGTTGTTGGTTGTCAGAAGAGTTGTCAGCGCACTGGCTTCCCGAGGGCTTCCACCAGCTCGCATCATAGACTCTACTAGAGAGGACTCTTCCCCAACCAGGTCGTTGTTTAGAGATATTGTTGTGGTTTCTGTAACATACAATTCTTTAAGTGAATGGGTTCTTAGCCGAAAGCACAACCCCTAACCCCCGACCAGGGTGCATCTTTAGTCTGGCTCCTACCCACAGACCTGTTGAGCATGGTTGAACCTGCCAGAGGTTAAGGCCCCCTTCCACATAGCTCCGGGGATCAAACAGAACACGCAAACCATCCCACCACGTCAAGGTGGCGCGCCAATGGGACAGTATATATTTATTTATTTATTCTTTTATATCGAGGATAATTGAATAAGCACTCATGTGCTTTTTTTTTTTACATCCAGTCCGTGTGTATGCAGTTTTGTAAATCTTTTCATCTGTCCCCACCGGCACACAATGGACTACTCTTACGAAAAGCGGAACAGGATTTAACCTGTGCAAAAGATGTTTTGTGTGTGTCCGCTCACGGGCCTCGGTTTATAGTCTCATCAGAAAGACTTTTGGAGAGGGTGCAGCAATTTATTCACTAGAGATAGTCCTCTGGTGAATCAAACAGTAAAGCAAATCACGTCACCTTGCTTTTAAGAAGCATAACAAAAGACTAGGTGAATAAGAAATTAAATTACCCTTTGAAGAATCGTTTCTTTCAGGATGGAGCCATTTCACCCATTCCATCGTTGTGACCAAAAAAGATAGTTACTGGTTTCCGCTTTGTGCATGCACAGAAAGGTGTTATGGAAAGCTGCTTTTTTGCGTGCACAACCACACACCATCACAACACATTTCACTCCAACACAGCACAATAAACACACCCCACGCCAACACACCACACAACTATCTAGTCAACAAGTCTCCTGGTTTCTCTGCCTGATTAAAGCATGCAAAAAAATAAAGGAAGGTTTCTGCCTTGCCGTCATCTCCTTCACCAATATCATGATTATGGGGTAATAATAAAAATAAAACAACAACAACCAAACAGTAAAGCAAACCACGTCAGTCTTTATCCACCTTGCATAACAAAAGATTTCAAAGCAGCCAAAACATCTAAGGCCCATTAAATGGGAACAAAACAATGCATCAGCAAAAAAACAACAACAGCAACAACAATAGCAACAATATGTCCAGTAAGCTGAGGCGGGTGCTAAGTGCAGAGACACAAACAAGCCACCCACCCCCCAACCCCACCCCGCCACGTCCACCCTGCCCCCCCCCCCCCCCCCCCCCCCCCCCCACACACAAAGCCAGACAACAGCAGTCCATTAACGGTTGGAGATCAGAGCAGCTCGTTCCCTGAAAACAGCGTGGCATCATCCCTGAAAAAGGATTTGTCTGCCCCTGTCTGTCCTCGCCGGCAATGTCCGGTAATGCTGACAGACAGTTACGGCAAGGAAAGGGACGTCGATCATCTCCCTTTCCTTCCCTTCCTACGGAAAGCCTTACCTTTTTCCTCAGATTATTTTCTCATAAGCTTTTAGAACCCGAGACAAAAAGAAACAAGAAGCGCGTGGCTGAGGGGGGCGTAGAGAGAGAGGGGGGAGAGCGACAGACAGACACAGGGAGAGAGAGGGGAGGAGAGAGAGAGAAGAGAGAGAGAGAGAGAGAGAGAGAGAGAGAGAGAGAGAGAAGAGAGAGAGGGAGAGGGGGAGATAGAGATGAAAAAAGAGAGAGAGAGAGAGAGAGAGAGAGAGAGAGAGAGAGAGAGAGAGAGAGAGAGAGAGAGACAGACAGACAGACAGACAGACAGACAGACAGACAGACAGACAGACAGACAGACAGACAGACAGACAGACAGACAGACAGAGACAGAAACAGAGACAAGACAGAGACGGAGACACAGAGACACAGAGACACAGAGACACAGAGAGACACAGAGACTTCAGATGGTTTAATCAAGGCCATTATATGAGAGAGACAGGGCAAAAATGTCGTGTGAACAGAACGATTTGTAAAAGAAAACATATTGCAAATTTCAATGACATGGCAACATATAGGAAAATTATGATTATATTGTTTTCCGAAACTGAAAAGCTTTATATAAGTACAAGGCTGCATTTCGCACAATGTGTTTGTTATTTGATGCCATAAATAATGAAAACCGAAATGAGCAAGGTTGCCTATGGATGGAAAAAAATTCACTCTCAGATTAGAAAAGAAAGACAAAACAAAGTGAACTACATCTTCAGTTGACTATTTGCATAGTGGACACAACAAATCAACTTTATGCATACGTCGGTAGTGATAGACATGTACATTAATTTCAGATACACCAAACCGGAATCTGCTTAAAATGAATCATAAATGTCTGTCCATACTAATTGAACTTTTTTTTTCAAAATACGTGTTGAGCTATGAATTCTGTATATATGTCAAATCTATTACTGCATTGAATGTTTTTTCCCAACTTTGCTATCTGCAGTCTACTAACCGTTGACGAAGAGTTTGTACAAATATTTTTTCATCACTTACTCCGTGAAATATCTATGCATACCCCAACCCTAGTTCACAAATACATATGCGGACATTAGTTACCCAGTTACTTTTACCCATTGTATCTATTATATAGCATCATCATAGGCCTTACGTTGTAGTCTATCATTACTCATTTTAACAATTTAAACCAATAACGGATACATTTCACCACATAATCAATATGAATGGGATACCTATTTGTTTCACCATACACTAAGTCATTTGGTTTTCTCATTTCAACACCCAAAAATCTCTTTAAACCAAATAAATGAATGGATCAGTACAGCAGCACTATTGTTTAAACCCCATAACTCAGATCCATATTGGACAATGGGCTCTATTTGAGCATCAAATATTTTAAGAAAAAGTTGCAGAGAATATATTCTTGCTCTATTACAGAGGTCTTGACTGGCAGCAACAAAACTCAGACGAGCAGAAAATTTAATACCAAAATATTTATAAGCATTCATAACAGTCATACCAACCGCATCATACACCCATTTCTCTCTGGCTGTCGAAAACCCTCCTTTTCTAAAAACTGTTACTTTTATTCCTATTGACTTTTAACTGCAGTTCATTTGCTGCATTCTTTGAACGATTATGTTGATATTGCAGACCAACAACAGTTTCTGATAACAAAACTACGTCAGCCAACAGTAAAGAAAACAGTTGATAAAAACCGAATGTATATTTTGCACCATGTCTCCCCTTTTCAATCAGTCTTGCCAATTCATTTTAAAAAAAAAAATCGGACTGCAAACATCACCCTGTTTTACTCCCTTTGTGCAGTATATGAAATCAGTAAGCCTTTTTCCAGACCTGACACGTGTTTTAGGTCAAATCAAGGAAGATAACGGTGGTAGGAGCAAACCTTCAACATAGTCACTGCATTGCTTTCTTGAGTTGACATCTTCCCACCCAAAATACAGGTATATTGGAAGAACGGTATCACATATAGCACGGAAATCCAGCTGGCTGGAAGGCATGGTACCTTACAAGATAGGTCACCAACTTATGGCACCATACACACCGTCTGTCTGTAGTAATTACAGAAAAACTTCAGACACAGCTTGTAGCTTGATGCACCTGCTAGTCAACCCCCAGAGAGAGACAGAGACAGAGACACAGAGAGAGAGAGAGAGAGGAGAGAGAGAGAGAGAGAGAGAGAGAGAGAGAGAGAGAGAGAGAGAGAGAGAGAGAGAGAGAGAGAGAGAGAGAGAGAGAGAGAGATTTGATTTGATTTGATTTTGATTTGAGTTAGAGGCCTTGAGAGAGAGAGAGAGAGAGAGAGAGAGAGAGAGAGAGAGAGAGAGAGAGAGAGAGAGAGAGAGAGAGAGACAGACAGACAGACAGACAGACAGACAGACAGACAGACAGACAGACAGACAGACAGACAGACAGACAGACAGACAGACAGATGGGGCTGATAGATAAACATGTAGATGATGTGTGATGCTGATGTGCTCTCTGATTCTTGTATAGATAGATAGATAGATAGATTTATAGATTATCTTCATAGATAGAATTATTCTTTTATATCGAGGATAATGGAATAAACACTCTTGTGCTTTTTTACATCCAGTCCCCGTGTGTATGCAGTTTTGAAAATGTCATCTGTTCCCACCGGCACACAATGGCCTACTCTTATCAAAAGGGGAACAGGATCTAACATGTGTGCAAGATGTTCTGTGTGCGTCCGCACACGGGGCCTCGGTTTAAAGTCTGATCCGGACTGTTGGGGAGAGTGGAGTCAGCACTGATGTTAACTCCAGGAGAAAAATTTCCTAGACCAGAATCGAACCCGTGTCGTCAGATTCCCAGCGCAATATTCAAACCACTAGGCTATCCGTCCACCCAAATAGATAGATAGATAGATAGATAGATAGATAGATAGATAGATAGATAGATAGATAGATAGATAGATAGATAGATAGATAGATAGATAGATAGATAGAGACAGAGAGACAGACAGAGAGACAGACAAGAGACAGACAAAGAGATAGATAGATAGATAGATAGCTTTCAGAATAAGAGATATTTTATTATCGTGTCATATTTTTGTTACTCATTTTATTGCTATACAATAATTTGTTGTTGTTATTGCTGTTGTCTTTTATCCCACATATGAACACTAAGCAGTTAGGCAAACCCCTTCATGTATGGGCCAATCGCTTTCTGTGTTCGAATTTGAGTACGAGTACGAGTTCGAGTTCGACCTCTCTCTCTCTCTCTCTCTCTCTCTCTCTCTCTCTCTCTCTCTCTCTCTCTCTCTCTCTCTCTCCTCTCTCTCTCTCTCTCTCTCTCTCTTTCGCTCGCTCGCTCGCTCGCTCGCTCGCTTGCTCGCTCCGGATGTGGTCAGGGGGACGGATAGCCTAGTGGTCAGAACATTGCGCTGGCAATTTGACGACCCGGGTTCGAGTCTGGTCGAGGAGATTTTTCTCCTGGAGTTAACATCAGTGCCGACTCCACTCTCCCCAAAAAGTCCTTCGGATGAGACTTTAAACCGAGGACCCGTGTGCGAACGCACGCAGAACATCTTGCGCACACGTTAAATCCTGTTCCGCTTTTCGTATGCCGGTGGGAACAGATGACAATATTTACAAAACTGCATACACACGGGGACCGGATGAAAAAAAGTACATGATTGCTTATTCTGTTATCCTCGATATAAAAGAATCAATCAAATCAAATCGAATCGCTCGCTCGCTCAGTAGCTTCCGTTGCTAGGACGCAAGACGTTCGCAGCAGTCCCTTAAAATGTCAAACTTTTCAGTTTCACTACAGAATGCCTGTGGAAGGACTCCTGTCTACGTTTGAAGCTATATTGAATATAGCTCTACAGGAAAACACGCTGTCTTCGTTCAAGATAAACGGCAGAGGAAACCAAATAATTGTGGTACTCAAGGCTGACAGCAACTACTGTAAATCAGCCTCATGTTACTGAAGATCAGTGTTGTGTATAGGAAAAATCTGTGTCCCAGATGAACAGGAGAAAGCGGAGATGCACAAAATGAAGTGAGAAAAAAGCCTGATCGATTCATCCCGTTCGATTTTGTTTCTTCCAGCCCCACCCAGTTTTCTATATACTGTCATAAACTGTGGTTTTGACTGGAACTGTGGAAAAAGAGCATCGTTCTTCTGGTATATCGTGACTGCTGTAATGAAGCAAATGTTTTGCGAAATGTCTTCGGAATATTTCTTTCTAATGTGCTTTTCGACTAAATAGTAATGAATTCCATGATATGGAATCCTTGTCTAGATGATCATATAATTGTATGCCATGATTTTGTGTTTTCTCATTGCAATGGATGTACCTATCTATGCAATTATCTCATTTGAATTTGAATTGAATTTGAATTCTTTCTCTCTCTCTCCATTTCTCTCTCCATTTCTCTCTCTCTCTCTCTCTCTCTCTCTCTCTCTCTCTCTCTCTCTCTCTCTCCTCTCTCTCTCTCTCTCTCTCTCTCTCTCTCTCTCTCTCTCTCTCTCTCTCTCTCTCTCGATGGCTTGTAAACGTTTTTCTGGAGTTTCTGTTAAAACACCATGGGGAAGTCGCCAGATATCCTTTATTATTAAATTCATGTATTTGTGCATTTAGATATTGTTTAAATTACTTCAAATGAGTCACCCGAGGTTGCCAATACAGGCCCACGAAATGCAATTAATTCTAGATCAAAAAGGTAAAAAATGTTGGGTTAGCAAGTGTGAGGAATTTGTTGTGTAATTCAGGGTATAAAATATCGTTTCTTTACAACACAACGTTGGTGATATTCAGGGATTCCTTAGTATTTTCAAGCAAAGATGAATAGATAAAGATTAATAGATATGTTTATTCAGGAATGGTCACGTGTCATGAGAGAGAGCAATAGGCACACAACATATAGATCTTTTAAGACTGTTTTTGAAAAAGAATGGTATCTTCATAGCATCGATGTTTATTGTTTCAGACTTGCAGTGTCACAGGCCAGAATGAATGTTCTTCCTTTAAATAATTATCTCAATAGATACAGCAACAACTATCAAGATAAAAACTGTTCTTTGTGCAGAAACGTTATTGAAGATGAAAATATATTTATTCATTATATACCGATTTACGAACCAGTTACCTGAAAGACCTTTTCTTCTTCAGGCTTATAGTAAATATCATCCAAAGCAACTAGCAAAATTTTTATTCCATGCTGTTCGAAGAAGAAATAACATGGCAGACCTTATGTAAACTAAGTAATAGAAAAAAGCCCACAGTATAAATGAAGAGTTATATCAAGTGCGTATTGTTTCTTTATTGTGAAGTTTTGTATAAATTTGTTATATACACACACATCCACTCCCCCATCTCCCACTTTGTTTTCAGTTGTGGCCCAAGGCTGAATCAATTTTTTTTCATTTCATTTCATTTCATTTCATTTCTCTCTCTCTCTCTCTCTCTCTCTCTCTCTCTCTCTCTCTCTCTCTCCTCTCTCTCTCTCTCTCTCTCTCTCTCTCTCTCTCTCTCTCTCTCTCTCTCCGTCCGTCCGTCCGTCCGTCTGTCCGTCCGTCAGTCCGTCCGTCCGTCCGTCCGTCCGACCGTCCGTCCGTCCGTCCGACCGTCCGTCTATGGATGGATGGATGGATGGGTGGATGGGTGGGTGGGTGGATGGATGGATGGATGGATGGATGGATGGATGGATGGATGGATGGATGGATGGATGGATGGATGGATGGATGGATGATGGATGGATGGATGGATGGATGGATACATATCTATCTCTTTTGTCTTAAATAAGTATTCATGTGCCCAGTTAGGCATTTGTTGAATGTATACTTATCTCCTTTTTACAATCCCATAGGTTGAACTATTCTTCGTGATGGTGATGTTGTTTTTCCTTCTGCTTTAATTTTACCTTTTGGCTTTTCTCCTGTTTTGGTAAGGTCTTTTTTTCTATTCCCAAATCAGGGCAAGGGCTAGATGGAAAAAAGTATATTACTTGAAAAATAAATAGTATGAATTAATTGATTAATTAATTGATTAATTAATTGATTAATCAATTGATTAATTCATTCTCTCTCTCTCTCTCTCTCTCTCCTCTCTCTCTCTCTCTCTCTCTCTCTCTCTCTCTCTCTCTCTCTCTCTCTCTCTCTCTCTCTCTCTCTCTCTCTACGTCTCTTCATGTTCTAGAAGATACCGCACTGGACACTGGAATACACGCCCTCTGTTTCCCTCAGAGCACATCTACAACGCTCTAACCACCAGGCTGTTCCGTCCCCTACAGCAACTCCTGGTCCAGTTAACAGATTTTGTCGTTAGGCTGTCCCGTCCCCTACATCAACTACTGGTCCAGTTAACAGATTTTGTCGTTAGGCTGTCCAGTCCCCTACATCAGCTTACTGGCCCAGTTAACAGATTTTGTCGTTAGGCTGTCCCGTCCCCTACATCAACTACTGGTCCAGTTAACAGCTTTTGTCCATAGGCTGCCCTGTCGCCTCACAGTAGCTGCTTCCTTTGTTAATAGGATTGTACTTCTCGATAGGATTGTATGTGAACCAATCAATGTATTAACACTATTTTAATATATCACCATGTTATATCCTCTATAAACCAGTCACTTTATCAGCACTGTGTGTTGTATATCACCATGTTGTATCCTCTAACCAGTCACTTTATGAATACTGTTTTATATATCACCGTGTTATAACCTCTATGAACCAGTCACTTTGTCAGCACTGTGTCTGTTTTATCACCACGTTATACCCTCTATAAACCATTTAATGTATCAACATTGTGTTTTATGTATCACCATGTTGTATCCTCTATGAACCAGTGCATTCATCAGCACTGTGTCTGCTTTTTATCACCATGTTACGGCCTTTAGGACCAGTGGTCAGAGCGCTCGCTTTCCCCCAGCCAAGGTAAGCAGCGAGGAGCGTGGTCACCAAGTGGATGGGTGACCGTTTACGCACCTTGGCTTCAGTACAGTTTCTCCCAGCTGTAAATGGGCACCTGCTGTCTTTAGTGTCAGGGAAGGTAAAGCAGCAAGGGAGAGGAAATGGGCGCCGCCCTCGACATGCTGGCTCCTGGAGAAGCTGAGGTCTCTGACGCCTCACTCCCTCATACGACCACACAGGTTATTGGACATTTACCATGACCTTTTATGGCCTTTATGAACCAGTCACTTTATCAACACTGTTTTATATAATTATCACCACGTTATAGCCACTATGAACTAGTCAACATGGTGTGTTCCATGTCACCATGAGTCAATCAACACTGTGTCTGTTTTTATCACCATGTTACATCGTCTCCATCTCGTTGACAACGTTGCATGCGTGGAGCAGACAGATGAAGAAGCGAGACCATTTTCCCGGTGTCTTGCTACACCACTTGAAGTGCTCTCCGGAGAAGAAGTAGGAGTAGAAGGGCCATTCTAGCGTCTGCAGTGTGAGGAGTCCCCCATTTCACACGTCACATGGCACACACACACACACACACACACACACACACACACACACACACACACACACACACACACACACACACACACACACACGAGAGAGAGAGGAGAGAGAGAGAGAGAGAGAGAGATGAGAGAGAGAGAGAGAGGAGAGAGAGAGAGAGAGGAGAGAGAGAGGAGAGAGAGAGAGAGAGAGAGAGAGAGAGATTCAACGATTCAAATGATTTAAATGCATAGATAAAGTACATCCATTGCAATGAGGAAACAGAGGATTGATGGCATGTACAATCTTCCAGACAAGGATTCCTTATCATGGAATTCATTACCATTTAGTCAAAAAGCATATCAAAAAGAAATATTTCGAACAGACTTCGTAAAACACTTACTTCCTTATAGCAGTCACGTATACAGAGAAAGATGCTCTTTTTGCCAGTTCACCCAGAGAGAGTAGAAGAATAGAGAGAAGACGAAAGAAGAGAGAGAGAGTAGATAGACAGAAGAAGAGATGCTGACAGCACAGAGAGAGAGAGAGAGAGAGGAGAGAGGGAGAGAAGAGAGAGAGAGAGAGAGTTGAGTTGGTTGGTTGGTGGTTTGGTTGGAGTTGGTTGGTGGTTGGTTGGTTGGTTGGTTGGTTGTGTTGGTTGGTGGTTGGTTGGTTGGTTCTTTTATATTGAGGATAATGGGATAAGTACTCCTGTGCTTTTTTACATCCAGTCCCCGTGTGTATGCAGTTTTTGTATATGTCATCTGTTCCCACCGGCACACGATGGCCTACTCTTACGAAAAGCGGAACAGGATTAAACGTGTGCGCAAGATGTTCTGCGTGCGTTCGCACACAGGGCCTCGGTTTAAAGTCTCTTCCGAAGAGAAAGAGAGAGAGAGAGAGAGAGAGAGAGAGAGAGAGAGAGAGAGAGAAGAGAGAGAGAGGAGGAGAGAGAGAGAGAGAGAGAGAGATGCAACAATAAACAAAAGGAATTCAAATCACTTGTAGAAAATATAAAATTAGGTATCTTTCTTCAAAAAGCAGGGTGTACTTTGATGCAAACTTTAAATGAGATTACATTTAAACTTCAACAAGCAGATTGTTTCACCAATAGACTATCTTCAGCCAGCGAAATAGCAAGCGACGCTTTTTCTGCCAATCTAACCTATCCAGACACATGCAACTAAAATGATATAGGAAACAGTAAGACTTCAGATGCGATAATAAACGCTTTCATTCAGCAAAAACAACAAAATGCTGTGAAACCTACAAATCTTCCTCCTCTCCCGCCGTATTAAATGTGTGCTTTAAAAAAAAATTGTTTACTCTGTAACGCTGTCACTAAGAACACAGAAAAGCTTCGCTGTCTGCTGCAGTGACCAGTTTAGGATGCTGTTTTCACAGCCTGTCCACTCAGTCCTTGTTATCTGGGGCACAGAACAGAGTTCTGCTCCAGCTGTCATCCCGGCTCCTGCTTTATGGCAGTGGTTTCAACAGAACAACCTTTATTTCAGTGGTTTCAACAGAAGGACGTTTATGGCAGTGGTCTGAACAGAATGATGTTTATGGCAGTTCTCTTAATAGTGGTTTTAACAGAAGAAGGTTTATGGCCGTGGTCTGACCAGAATGAGGTTTACTGCAATGGTCTGAACAGAATGAGGTTTATTGCAGTGGTCTGAGAAGAAGGAGGTTAATTGCAGTGGTCTGAAGAGAAGGTTTATTGGCAGTGGTCTGAACCTTGATGCAAGCCTAATTTCCAACTTCAACTTATTTTTTAAAATGTTGGGGGGAAAATGTGGCAAACTCAAAGAAACACTTTATTGTATACTTACACCCGTTATTAGAGCAAATGAGCTGAAAAATGAGGAAACCTTTTGAGCGGTAGGAACTGAGCTGACAAACTTTGCAATATATGTGCTTTCCCTTCTGTACCAGCAGTAATGCAATCTTTTTACTTCAATTAGCGTTTACAATGTAACTAGAGCAACTAGACACATCTCATTTTCGGTATTGTCTGTCTGGTTGCCGTTTGGCAAACAAAAGAAGAAACAGTGAGAGAACTTCTGCCTTGAGGCCTAAAGGTATCTGATATGTTAAAATTGACTGGCTTATGCATGTCAGAAAAACTTGAGAGGCTCATAGACACTAGTACAACATACACGACAGCTGTCTGACAAGTGAAAGGATTGAGAAATGTCTGATACACTCCAGGAGACAGATGAAGAGCAGTCTACATGAGGTTTACACAGGGCAAAAGACAGAGGATGTCATAGGATTAAAAATGACTGATACACTGTCATATTCAAATGAAAAATAAATCTTACAGACAGGGACGGGATCGCCTAGTGGTCAGAGCACTGCGCTCGCAATTGACGACCGGGTCGATTCCGGTCGAGGGAATTTTCCCCTGAAGTTAACAGCAGTGCAGGCTCAACTTTCCCCAAAAGTCCTTCGGATGAGACTATAAACCGTGTGCGAACGCACGCAAAACATCTTGTGCACACATCAAATCCTGTTCCGCTTTTCGGAAGAGTAGGTGATTGTGTGCAGGTGGGAAGAGATGACAAGATCGATGAAACTGCATACACACGGGGACATGATGTAAACAAAAGCACATGAGTGCTTATTCCATTATTTTCGATATAAAAGAATAGATTTAAATCAATCAATCAATCAATCAATGAATCAATGGAAAAAACAAAAAACAGTCCCTATGAGATTTGCAAGGATTAGAAAGAAGCCAGATGAAAATGTTCACAAATTTGAAACACATTGGACCTGTGAATGTAAACTAACATCTTTTAGTAAAAAAAAGAAAAAGAAAAAAAAAAGAACTTTGGGGGAGGGGGTGTATTAAATGTGTCCTCAGCTTCTAACTTGACTTTCTTCTCAATACCATCGAGTTCGTCCCATAATGTCTACATGACCCAGGAGTTTCCTTCCTGACTGTTACTGTGTGTGTGTGTGTGTGTGTGTGTGTGTGTGTGTGTGTGTGGTGTGTGTGTGTGTGTTGTGTGTGTGTGTGTTCTGTGTGTCAGATATCTTGCATTATTTATGGCGTTCCACAGGTCTGTGTCCTTCCACCTGTCCTCTTGAATGTAAATGTTTCTGTCACGTTCCTTGTTGTCGTGTTCAAGCTTTTCTTGTCACGGAATACTGAGTGTCACGTTGTTTCTAGTCAAGCGAAATAAACACCAGTGTACTCATATGTGTGTGTGTGTGTGTGTGTGTGTGTGTGTGTGTGTGTGTGTGTGTGTGTGTGTGTGTGTGTGTGTGTGAGTGTGAGTGAGTGAGTGAGTGAGTGAGTGAGTGAGTGAGTGGGTGGGTGGGTGAGTGGGTGAGAGAGTGTGAGTGTGAGTGAGTGAGTGAGTGAGTGAGTCATCCTTATGTTTTCCATCTTTATGTTTCCAAGTGTTTTAAACCAACATCAGTATACTTTGTTTTCATCGGTCCTTGTCCTGGGGAGTTCAAATTAAAATTCAATGAATCAAATCCAAAAATCAATGTTTTATCAACAAAATTCTTAATTCTTAACTGACTTACACATTAACACGAAGACATATTTTAAATACAATGAAGCAAACTAGATAGAGCAAAACAAAGAGAAGATTTCAGTAAGAAGCTAGAGAGATAGACAGAGCCAGAGAAAAAGAGAGACAGAGAGAAAAAGAGACAGGGAAAGAGACAGAGAAAGAGAGAGAGAGAAAGAGAGAGATAGAGAGAGAGAGAGAGAGAGAGAGAGAGAGAGAGAGAGAGAGAGAGAGAGAGAGAGAGAGAGGAGAGAGAGAGAGAGAGAGAGAGACAGAGAGAGAGAGAGAAAGAGAGACAGAGAGAGACAGAGAGAGACAGAGAGAGACAGAGACAGTGACAGAGAGAGAGAGAGAGGGAGAGAGAGAGACAATGACAATTACAATGACAATGGTTTATTTGCGATAAGCTTTACGCCCATTCACAAGGGGACAGAGGGACGGAGACTTGGCACAACACATAAACTGGAAACAAAAAATCACTGCCCCAATGAACAAATGAACAACATGGCATGGATATCCACAACATGGGTTTGCAATAGTATCAGTAATAAAAATACATGTGATACAAATTATCATCAGATTCTAGTCACTTGTTTATGGTTATACTTATAATTCTTGCTCATTTCCTGCATCCCTCCACTATATGCACATGAGAACCGCGTGCAGCCCCTACTGTCAGTTCGTGCCTAGCCGAGCTACTGTCCAGACGTTTATCATATCGCCTCTCGCTGTGTCGGCAACGCCCATCACTATCAGGAATCTCAGCACTAGCTATAATAGTTTCTAGACCTTGCTTTTCTTGGTTTGTTTTAATTTGTGTATAGCTTGGGGTTGTTGTTTTTTGTAGTGCTTGTGAAATCTGTGTTTTGTGGAAAAGTTTCTGGGGGAGAGAAAAAAAAAAGAGATCCACTCTGTGGACTACACTAGTGACCAGGATTTGGTTATGAAGTCAGAATCCTATGAAGAAGAACCACAAGCTGGCACCTCTGCTGAATCCTCTGTGGAAAGGGAACCATCTCTCCGAGATATTTTTTCAATCATTCAGAACCTTTCCAAAAGAATGGGCAATTTTGAAAGAAGTGCACCGCACTCCAAGAAGAGAAAAATTAGCACTGACGCTGATAAACCCCTTGCTGAGAATGAAGGGAAAAGAAAGAAGGCAGGTAGTGATTCAGAATTTGTCACGACAGTGTTCCTGATAAGGCAGAGGAACTGGAAAAAGAGCTGATAGCAGATGCTACAGAGGAGGAGGATGACGAATATTTTTGCTGAAATGGCATCATCTTTTGACGACAATGAGGAAAAAGGACCACCGGTCTCAGGAAAATTGGCAAAGCTGCTTGAATCCAGATTTGGATCAAAACTTCCAGACAGGACGCTGAGGGAAAAACTGACTAAGTACCCGATTCCCGAAAACTGTGCATACCTGGGCGTTCCCCGAACAAACCAGGAAGTTTTTTTCTGTCCTCAAGCCTTTCACAAGAAAGACATTCGGATGGCTAACACACAGAAAACGCTGTCAAAAGCTTCCATAGCCATAACGCTCTGCACTGACCGACTTTTGAGGGTAAGCGATACCATCTCAGGGCAGGATGCCACTACAGTACGCAGTGAACTGACCGGATGCATAGCTCAACTTTCAGATGCCCTGGCCCTCACAGGTCACGCCAACCATGACCTGTCCCAGAAACGGAGAGACATGCACCGACCCTGCCTACCCCGTGAACTCTCTGGCATATGTGCACCGCAGGTTGCCATGACCCCAGAACTACTGTATGGCTCTGATTTTCACAAATGTCTAAAAGAAGTGCTAGAGTCCCAGAAACTCGGTCAGAACATGCGTGGTCAGCAAAAGAGGAGCACGTGGCAGCATAACAACAGTAGCTCTTTTGTAGGCCGGAAGCCGTGGAGGCAGGGGCAGGGGGGGAGTTCCTTTGGTCAAGCAAACAAAGTGTTTTGGAAGAAGAGTAAGAAAAACAGCCACCGGCAGTAAGTTGGTCTTTGACTGAACCGCCCCTCCCTTCTGGAAACACAGTTAGTAAGTTTCAACTTTGTTTGCCTTCTTTGTGTGCTTATCTTGAAATGAAGCATGATAACTTTAAAGCAGGAACCATAAAGGAAAAGCTGTCGCACTGGAATGAACTAACTTCTGACCCTGATGTACTTGAAACAGTTGAAGGAATTAAAATCACCTTAGATGATTGCCCAGTAGACATAAAGCAAAGTTCGCAAAGGTTGTTTAGCAAGCGTGAAAACTATGCTGTTGACTCTGAAATAAGAAACTTGTTGAAAAAAGGTGTGATAAAAGAGTTTTTACCTGAATCAGGACAAGTTGTCTCACCTATCTTTGTTAGGGAGAAACAATATGGATCATTTAGAATTATTTTAAATCTGAAAGCTCTGAACAAAAATGTGGAATATAAGAATTGTAAGATGGAAACTATATATACAGCTTTGGATCTAGTTAAACAAAACTTTGCTTTTTCGCATCAATTGATCTGAGAGATGCATATTACGTCATAGCAGTAGAGGAGACTTTTCGGAAATATCTGAAATTCATGAAACCTGTCCTAGCACGTTTACATGATATGGGTCACCAGATCACTTCATTCATTGATGACAGTTTGATTGTGGGAGAGACTGAAACAGAAGTTGTACAGTGTGTGGTTGACACGATACAATTATTAGACTCTCTAGGTTTCTATGTACATGAAAAGAAATCACAGTTCATGCCAGTGCAAGAAATCACCTACCTGGGTTTCAAAATAAACTCAACAGACATGACAGTCACACTGACAGATGAACGGAAACAAAAACTGCTGTGTGCATGCATTCAATTATTCAGTCAGGAAAGTACAACTGTAAGATCTCTGGCATCTTGTATTGGACTAATGGTTTCTTGTTTTCTTGCTGTGCCAATGGGCCCTTTGTACTACAGAGCACTTGAACAAGATGAGTGTTCCGCACTTAAACTAAGCAAGGGGAACTGGGATAAGTCTGCTGTGTTATCAGCTGAAGGGAAGACAGAGCTAGAATGGTGGATTAATAACATAGACAAGCAAAAGGCTCCCATTCAGAGATCAGACCCCACCATTACTATGAAGACAGACAGTTCACGTACAGGATTGTTGGGTTGTTGACACCAAATCACAAACACAAGGCATGTGGAGTGAGAAAGACAAAGAAGGACACATAAATGCTTTGGAGCTATTAGCTGTCTTTTTTGGTCTCAAGTCTTTGTTGCACGACCAACGTAATGTTCACATAAGAATTATGACTGATAACACAAGCACTGTTGGTTGTATTAACAACATGGGTTCGAACAGATCTAAACATCTGAATGATGTATCAGCAAATCTGGCATTGGTGTGAAAGCAGAAACATATGGATCAGTGCTGCTCACATTCCTGGTGTTGAGAATGTTGAAGCTGACAACCTGTCTAGACAGATCCACATTGACACAGAATGGAAACTTGATTCAATACTACTTTCTGAGGCTATGAATGAATATTCTTGATATAAAACCTGTCATTGACTTGTTTGCCTCTAGATTAAATTTTCAGTTTTCCAGATATGTGTCTTTCTTGCCTGACCCAGGAGCATGTGCTATTGATGCATTTAGCATGTATTGGGGAAATGAGACTGTTTATTGTTTTCCACCTTTTTCAGCATTCTACCCCGGGTCCTGGCAAAGGTAAAGAAAGACAAAGCAAGAGGGGTTATAGTAGTGCCAACCTGGAAAAATCAGCCCTTTTGGCCAGCACTGATGAAAATTCTTACAGCCAGACCTGTCTGTCCTCTTGTCAGCCAGAAACACTCTTCTGACACAACCATGTCAAAAGGAGACAAAACAACCCACTGAGGAAAAGCCTGACGCTGCTTCTGAGGAGACTACCAGTATTCTCATGTCCTTATGGCGACCCGCAACAAAACAGATGTATGATGTGTACATACGAAAGTGGGAGAGGTAACACATGTGAGCAACAAGTGGATTCAGTTTCACCGCCTCTAGCCACAGCTGTCAATTTTCTGGCATCGCTGTTGAAAGAGGGATATTCCTATCGCGCTGTGGGCACCGCTTCTTCTGCGCTAAGTTGTTTTCTTTGCAACTATGAAGGGGCAACGTTTGGTCAACACGAACTTGTAAAAAGATTTATGAAGGGTGTGTTTGAAAGAAAACCACCACTACCAAAGTATCACCACACTTGGGATGTAAACATTGTGCTGAAAATGTTAGAAACATGGGTTCCAGTGGAAAACCTGACGTTTAAGGAACTGACAATGAAACTTGTGATGTTAATTGCCCTTCTGTCGGGTCAGAGGTGTCAAACTATTGCTGCTTTGGACATCGACAATATGCTACTTTCAAGGGAAAAGTGTGTTTTTTTATGTAAATAGATTATTAAAACAGTCAAGAAGAGGAGCCCATCAATCACCCATTGAACTCATGGCTTTTTTGAAAAAGAGGCTTTGTGTGTAGTTCACACTTTGAAAGAATACTTGAGACGGAGCAAAGAACTGAGGGCTCAGAATGCTACCCGACATTTGTTTATCACTCTCCAAGCACCGCACCGAGGGGCCACTAGCGATACCATCGCGCACTGGCTGAAGTGGACGATGGAGAGGGCAGGCATAGACATTACACGCTTCACGGCACACAGTCAGCCAGTACTTCCGCTGCTAAACTCGCAGACGCTCCGATAAACATCATCATGAAAGCAGCTGGATGGACAAATGTTTCCACGTTTGCTAAGTTTTATAATAAGAAGACGGGGCCAACACTGACCATGGGCCAATCCATCATGGAGCGTTTCCTATAACATAAATAAGGTAGGACAGTTCTTGTTTACACGTGGTGGATGTGTTTGTCTCGAGAACACTGAGGCTCTAAAATCTCATGTGCATATAGTGGAGGGATGCAGGAAATGAGCAAGAATTAAATACAACAAAAGCGAGACTTACCTGGTAAGGTGATGCTGGTTGTAAATTCTTGCGAATTTATTGTAGACAGGAACGGAGTGCACATGCCCACCCCTAAAATGGTCTGCATGCATACCATGCAAGTAAAATGAAATGCATACCATGCAAATGAAACAAATACCACTTTGTGGAATTTTGATCTAGAACTGACAACAGTGTTCTGCACACCGTGCATCAGTAAGACATTCCACCCATTTCAAAATGATAATAATGATAACAATGTTTATAAAATATTTAATGTTATATGACATAGTGTTCTCTCGAGGCTCTAAAAACTGACAGTAGGGGCTGCGCGCGGTTCTCATGTGCACTCCGTTCCGGTCTACAATAAATTCGCAAGAATTTACAACCAGTTTCACCTTACTAGGTAAGTCTCGCTTTGTTGTATTTAATTATACGACATAATCATCTGTCATGACAAATTTCAGACTGTCATCGGTCATCATTGGAGCAACTATGACACATCTCTACAAACAAATTCTTTTCTAACAGGTTTGAAAGTTGTTGTCACTTGATCTACCTTACTCAAAAGATTATCCATTCTAGTGTTAAAGTAGTCATTGATTTCTTTTAAGCTGTTCACAATATCGCCATTCATGGTTTCTTTGGTCTCACATGTCTGCCCCTCAATAAATTCACCCGAATATTCTGCCTCACTCTCCGCACATTTAGAACCAGACACACTCACTTCTTCCCCACCATCCTTTTTTCCTCTCAGACACATCTCTTCTGCCCTTATTTCTGCACTCATGCCATCACTATCACATTCCTCCCCTTCATTCCCAACTTCACCACACAACTGATCACTTTCTATATTGTCAAAGCTGACTGTCACTGTCTGTCTGTCTGTGTCACGTTGTGTCAAGTCAATCTGCTGACTGTCAAAACAGCTTCTTGAAGAAGGAGGGCACGAATTGTACATGGACACATCAGTTGGAGCGTCAATCTGTGCATGGTTTGCAGCATACAGTAGACTGGGCGGGGTGGGTAAGAATAAACCGGAGGAAGACGGAGCCTGTTTGTTTACTTTTTCATCATGGTTTGTTCTGTGTGCTTCTGCACGTTTTTTGTCGCGGCACACTTGCGATAAAGATCTTTTTTCGATATGACCTTTGATCTGGGGTGACAGGAAAATGGCTGTCAGCTTTTCCTGTTAATCTTAGAATGATAACAGTCTGGTCACCTCTACCGTCCACTTTCAATGAAGATAGTGTTTGTTCTTGTAATGCGGCATTGAGCATACACTCTAAAGTTACTGGGAGTCCTGTGACTGGCATTTTGATGCAGAAAAGAGGAAAAAAAACAAAAACACTTTACTCACAGCTCACACAGAAGCGTCTTGCTGGCAGCCAAGCAAGGGGAGGGAGAGAGAGAGAGGGAGAGAGCACTCAAACACAACATTGAGAGCCATTGTCAACAGCATTAGCTGAAACGCTGCGTTAAACGAAGTAGGAGAAAAAGAATCACTTCCCCTCTGATCATAATTAGGATGATATCTAATGTTTCTTCTGAAAATTCCCGATAATTTGGATAATGCTATCCCCCTTGACATTTCACGGCATGACGGCAGTTTGAGAGCACTGATGGCGTGATGACTTTAATTGCAGCAATAATGCCTGCGGCAGCATCACAAAACCTGCCTTCCTGCAGAATCCTGTGATGATTCCAACAGCTGCCAACTCCATCCCCAAGTTCGTTCAGCCATCCACTCTACAGCGTCCACCAAGAAGTCACTAATCTGTAATACTGGTTACCTGGTGGCTGGCTGCTATTTCTTGTTGTTTAGTTTTGGATTTTATGTATGTGTGGGTATAAACAACTTGTATCAAAAACAGTTTGCACTCAGCCTCACTTTTCTGAAAACCATAAGTAGAAAACCCTTTATTTTTAGGCAAGAAATGCTACCGTAACAAATAAGAAACCCGCTAATAATGATTTTACTACCATGGTAGTCGTAACACTGAAAGCAGGCAACTCTGAGCTTTCATGGTCAATTTTGTACAGGCACTATCATCATATCAATCCCTTTTTCCCAAAACTCACACGATCACTGTAGCCTGTCTCGACAAGGCAGATTAATGCAGACATAAGACAAAAACTATCTGGCAGGGGGCCGCTGTCCCAGCTCGTAGCATATGAAAAAATCCTCATGAACCTCTCCTGACACCTGATCTGTGATCTAATTAGCGGTCAGTTTCCGCTGTAGAGTCAGCGCACTGCTGTATCAGTCACCAGCACACTGGCATCTGGTGCTGACGGGAAGAACGTGTCTGTGACTCACAGTTAGGCCTCATGTCAGGGTTTGGCCTAACGAGCAGAGATGTGAGGAGACAGATCAGATACCTTGAGGTAGGGGATCCACTACACTACCCTGAAAACGGCAGTCTTGGGAGCGGGGGGGGGGGGGGGTGTCTGTTGACGCCTCCTCAGACCGGGTAGTTTACTTTCTACATCATCAAAATGCTTGAGGGAAGTTTCCGTCACTAAACAGTATTGCAATTCTTTCGATAGCTACTGCATCTCATTCACTGGTCCTGTCTTGGTTAAAGTCTGTCCCGAGCATAAGGCTGGTGCTTATCCCGGTTTCTGTGGCGTTAAGCGACTGAGAGTCATAGCCAGTCTATCGCAGGGTTAACCCTCAACACAAGGTTGGTACCCCTTTTACACCTGGGTAGGGTGAGAAAATAGCCATAAAGTGCCTTTTCCAAGGGCACAACGCCATAGCTGAAAGATGGGATCGAACCCGCAAGATTACGCGTCCAACGCCCTAACCACTAGACTACACAGCGGCGGCTTCTTGTCTTGGTAGTACTAGCCAATCATTTTAATCTCCTGACCTGAGCCATGCATATGCTTCAAAATCCATACCCTAGGGACAAAGATAGTTCTTGATGTTAAGAAAGCTGTCGGCCCAGATTTAGTGCATAATAAGATATTAAAAGCTGCAGCATATGTTCTTTCAGGACCTATGTGCTGTCTCTTTAATCGTTCACTAACAGAAGGAAGATGTCCATTAATCTGGAAGCTGGCTCATGTTACGCCTGTCTAAAATTATCGTCCTATTTCCCTTTTGAGCTGCGTGCGTAAGGTAATGGAAAAGTGTGTGCAAAAACATATTTTTACATACTTAGTGACAAATAACTTGTTAACAACTGCCCAGTCTGGCTTTATTCCTGCTGACTCAACTACCTATCAACTTTTGAGTATTTATTGTGAGTATTTATGATGACTTTTGTAAATTTTTGGAATCTAAAAGTACAGTACGAGCGATTTTCTTTGATGTTTCAAAAGCTTTCGATAAAGTCTGGCACCGTGCACTACTCTGCAAACTATCTGCTCTAGGTATTAGAGGTCAACTGCTTGCTTGGCTGACTGATTACTTAAAAGAAGGCACCCAGTTGTCTGAAGAAGTAAGTCACCTTATCTCCCTCTTTCAGCTGGCGTTCCACAGGGTTCTGTGCTTGGACCTCTATTATTTCTTATTTATATTAATGATGATGCCACCTTCTGCGTTCCTTGTAGGACTGTCTTCTGTTGTGTGACATGGCTGAACCATGCCAGCTTCCTTTTTTAGACAACCAGAGCGCCTGTCTAGAAAGCAAAAAAGTCCGGGTCGAAATGTGCGGTGGTTTGATTCCTGTTTGGGCCAAAAACTTTCCCCCTCATCCATTAGACTCTGAGTGGTGGTCTAGGTGCTAGTTTTTCGGTTGAGATAATAAACGAGGTTACATATCATTATTTAGTGCACGTAAAAGAAACTACGGTAACAAGAGAATTGTCCCTTGGAAAATTTTGTTGAAAAAACGCCACTCCTATAGGAAAACCAGTACAGTTGCAGAGAGAAAAAGACAAAATTAATAGGTGGCGCTACTCGTGTGGAGACGTGCTTTCTAGGGGAGAGCAGCCCGAATTTCAAGCAGATAAAATTGCCGTGACTTAAAGTGGTGGACATTTTTTCAAAATGAGGTAATCCATGAGGGTATCATGGCACTACAGCAGCCAAAGGAAATCATATCAAGGAATGACCTGCAGAATAGTTCATGGCAGACAGCTCACTGACGCCTTTGAAGTAGATACCGGAGTAAGGCAAGGATGCTTACTATCTCCTTTCCTGTTCCTGCTGGCCATCGACTGGGTCATGAAGACCACAACGGACCAGAAACGTAACGGCATCCAATGGAAACCTTGGAAACAGCTAGACGACCTTGACTTTGCGGATGACCAGGCCCTTCTCTCCCACACCCAGCAACAG
>CM060337.1:35074857-35087357 GCA_030674155.1 Stramonita haemastoma
TGTTTAGACCGTAGGGGCGCCACGGAAGACCTTGCAACCAGCTCTCTCCATATTCCTCTGTCCTCGAACTTTCTCAGGGTGTCACTCAGCCTGAGGCCCGTCCACTGTCGGACGTTGTCCTCCCATCTCTTTCTCTGCCTGCCTCTCATTCTCCTGCATTGCACTTCTTCTTCTTTTCTCATGACCGGGATGGTCGTGGAGGAGACATGAGAGACGATTCTGCAGCCAGCCGTCGCCATCCAGCCCTGTCCTCCGCCTTCCGAATGAGTGTTGGACTGTCCAGGTGGGTCCACTCCTTGATGTTATCCATCCAGCTTTTGGTTTGTCTGCCTCGGCGTCTGCCACCTTTCTAGCGTTCCTTGTAGGACTGTCTTGGGGAGGGTGTTATGGCGTGTGACATGGCCGAACCTTGCACAGTTCCTTGCAGAATCGTATTGGCAAGCCCTGTTGATCTTGCGATGTGCCCATATCACTTCAGATTGCGTTTTTTGACAGTGGTCAGGAGATCTTCAAAGTTGGCTTGATGGCTTGATCGATTCTGATTCTCACTTCCTCGTTAGTAATGTGGTCTTTGTAAGAGATGCCAAGGAGTCTGCGAAAGCATCTCATCTCTGTGGCCTGTATTCTCCTCTCCAGATCCGCTGTGAGGGTTCATGACTCACAAAGCATACAGGAATACTGAGATGACGAGAGGGTTCTCTTAACGTGCGTTAAATGCGTTTTGCACACAGGACCTTAGTTTAAAAGTCTCAACGGAAAAAACTAGCACCCAAACCACCACTCAGGTCTGGAGGATGAGGGGGAAAGTTCGGGCACAGCCGCAGATCGAACAACCACACACTCAGAACCCGGACTTTTGCTTTTTAAAGCACGTGTGTTACCTGTAGACCACCGATCCGCCAGGTAGGGAAGAAAAGGCTGGATAGGCGTTTTCTACCAGCTGAAGACCTATATGCTGTTGTTAATTTTTGTAATTAAGCCCACCTGGCATTGTAGTGCAATTGGTGGTGTTAGCATAACAACAATAGGGGTGTTTGCATAACAACAATGGTAATGTTATCATAGCAACAAAGGGTGATGTTACCATTAACAATGGGTGGTGTTAGCATAAAAGCAATGGGAGGTGTTACCATAACAGCAATGGGAGGTGTTACTATAACAACAATTGTGATGTTAGCATAACAACAGTGGGTGGTGTTAGCATAACAACAGTGGGTAGTGTTAGCATAACAATTGTGATATTAGGGTTCTGATTTATTCTGATTTTGCTGCCTCGTCTTCTGTGACGTCCCCGTACTGCTGTTCCCACGCCGATCATTTTATCTCCCCACCACAGCCATACCCTGATTCGTTATGTCTCATCCTCGGGATCGGCAGTCCACAGCGAGCCTATGAATATTAGACCGCCGTGGGGCCACCAGCCAGAGGGGCCCTGCACTTCTTGCTGAGTCACTTTGGTGGTGTTCAGTGGTGCCTGTTCTGATCTAACATACGCAGGACACCACCTACTAAGCCCCCTACTAACGACAATATTAGCTCAGTCGCGGAGCCAGACTGAGTGAGTCACCCACCTGAGGTGGCGACCACCACAAAGTCCCTTCAACAACCGTCCCCCAGTGAACCTCCAACCCCAAAGACTTTGACACAAACCACGAGCACAGAAGTGCATGGGGAAACCAAATCTGAGGTCACCATGAGACCAAGAGCAACGAGAGCCACCAAATCAGAGGCAATGTTTATTATTACATATGATAATCAATGATGATGGGGATGATGTAATGCTGCTGCTGTGGAAGTTCATCCGCTTTGAGAGTACTTGATAGGGTTGCACTCTACGCTTACTGTCATAATATATCCCGGCGTCAACCGGGCCCTAGAGATACACACACCTGCAGTGTTGGTCAGGTAATTAGAGCAACACTCTCAAATCCGCCTCCATGAAGCGGATAAAGCTCGATTGTGTGTGGTCCCAGCACACTCACTCACTCTGGGTAGGGGACGGGATAGCCTAATGGCCAGAACATTGCATTGGCAATTTGACGACCTGAGTTCGATTCCCGGCCGAGGGGATTTTTCCCCTGGAGTAAACATCAGTGCTCGACTCCGCTCTCCCTAAAAGTCTTTCGGATGAGTCTGTAAAGCGAGGTCCCGTGTGCAAACACACGCAGAACATCTTGCACACACTTTAAATCCTGTTAAATCCTGTTCCGCTTTTCGTAAGAGTAGGCCATTGTGTGCCGGTGGGAACAGATAGCAAAATTTACAAAACTGCATACACACGTGGACTGGACGAAAAAAGCACATAAGTGCTTATTCCATTATATATTCCTTGATTTACAAGAATAATTTTTTTTTTTAATTCAAAAATTTAAAATACATCAATTTAAAATTCAGGAGCTGGCCGGAGTCCGAAAAATCACTATGACTGATGGGATTTGAACCCGCGACCTTCCAGTCCGAAATCCAAGGCACTAACCACTGCGCCAAGGCGGGTGGTCTTTGCATACCAATAGTGGGAGGTGTTAGCATGACAACAGTGGGTGGTGGCTGCATAACAACAGTGGATGGTGTTAACGTAACAACAATGGTGATGCTATCACAACAATAAGAGGTGCTAGCATATCAACACTGGTGATGTTATCATAACAACAAGAATAGGGCATAAGAAAAAAATGAATAAATAAAAAAATTCTAGGCACCACCTGATGTTACATCCTCTACAATGACAACAGTTATTTTTTTATTTTTCAGCACAAAAGAAATGGCAGCAGAACTAAGACAAGGCATCCAGTGACCTAGTAAAATGTAATAATCCTTCCCTCATTCACATATCCACCAAGACTACAACCTTTCCACCAGGACTACAAAGGCTTCCTCCACCCCTCCACCACCATATAAAAACCAACACTGATTGCTTCAGCCGGTCCTTGTTCAGTGGACCAAGCTTCTCTGTCTTTTTAGTGCTCCGTGGCCATGTCTGTCTGTTTCCTAGCCAGCGTTGTTTGGGGGAGGGAAGCAGTCAGTCCTGAGAGACAGAGCCTGTTTGCCTGTTCTTTGTCAGGCAGTGTGAAGAGCTCTCCAGAGACAGGCATCAACACAAAAGAACGTGTCACTGTCTGATGCCTGATAATCCCTAGCACAAGACTTCAAAGAATATCGGCTGGGGGGGGGGGGGGGGGGGGGGGGGCGAGTTCTAGCTTAGTTCCCTCTCCTTGTTCCTCTTGCATACATATACAGCGATTGTGTGGACAACAGCTCATTGTTTGTGGTAGGGGAGAGGGGGGGGGGGTGTTTTAAGTTGTCCATGAGGAGGGAAAATCGTCATGAAAAACCACATCATTTAAAATCAGTAAAATAACTGTTTAATTCCCATGTTGATAAATTAGATGCCAGCAATACTGAGTCCTAAAGTGCTTTGAACAAACAGCTCTTTGCTTTTGTTTACAGGTGCAAAGTACGTCAGTATACAAATTGTATGACAAAAAAGGAAAACGGTGATTTCTAACCAAAAAGGTCAAACATTAAATGTGATCCGTTTCGTCAAAATCTTGTTCTATAAAAGCTAAGTGTTGTGTGCCCGCTTGTGCGCGCACATACACACACATGCGCGCGCGCACAGAGAGAGAGAGAGAGAGAGGAGAGAGAGAGAGAGAGAGAGAGAGAGAGAGAGAGAGAGAGAGAGGGGAGAGAGAGAGAGAGAGAGAGAGAGAGAGAGAGAGAGAGCAAGCAAAGGCCTAAAGATAAAAAGAACATTATTATGGACAAAAAGATACCTCTCACAGTCCAGCAGTCCTATAAACATACAGGCCGCTTTAAACCCGGTCTTAGGTCACTAATTCCCTTTCCCTTCCAACCTGGTAACTGCTTTGCTTCAGAACTGTTGTTTGACCTATGCTATCATTACACACAACACCCAGCAGTCCACATGTATTCAAAGACATAGACTACAGTCTTGTTTACATAGTGATACCATCAGTTTCAGGTGGAAGAATCAGCCGTAGGTTTCACAATGTTCCTTCCGCAGCAACTTGCTGTGTCCGTCCACATAATTACTGATTCCAGCTTCAGCTGTGCTCTGGTTTTGTGAAGTGGTCCTGTCTGGTGATGGACTGACTGCTTGCAGCCTAACTCTGGGTGACCCTGTGCTGGGCCTTGTATATTTAGAGGAGTTGGTACCAATGTTACTCGGGGGTGGATTCTGTCGGTGAAGGAAACCTCTGCTTTCAGTTATCCTAGGATGACAACTCCAGTGGTCTATCTAACAGCTGATTCCTGCTGACACCCTGATACACAGTTCTCCAAAGTTGATATTTCTAGATGGCTTGGAAAAGAAAGATTTGGTAGGCTGAAAAATCACAGTATTCCGAAATTTTTATGTATGGTTTACCTAGGCACCCAAATGGCATTTTAGAATGAAAATATACGTTAATGACTAACAACAAAAGCTAAAAAATTTCGATCCACTGTTTATGCTATCTGTACAGAAAATCAAATCTGACGCAAGAGTGAAAAAAAAAAAGCTTCAAAGGGATATTGACGTATTACAGCAGTACAGCAACAATATGCAACCCTATGATTTGAATTTGAGCTACCTTCTTGACTGAGCAGGGCTAAATTTCAACTGTAATCCAACTTTCTCCACTGTAATTATCTGATTTGTTATGACACAGTACTCGAAACATTACCTCGTCTTGCACCATAAGCACAACAGTAGCAAGAAAATCAAATGCTCTAAAAATGATAGCAGTCTAATTACCACACACCAGCACTGATTTCTTGGTTGGTGTAATAGGACTCATTTGAAGTTCATATAGGTGTAATATGAATTATGTGAAGTTCATATAGGTGTAATAGGAATCATTTGAAGTTCATATAGGTACAATTGAAATTATTTGAAGTTCCTATAGGTGTAGTAGGAATTATTTGTTCATATAGTTGTAGTAGGAATCATTTGAAGTTCCTGTAGGTGTAGTAGTAATCGTTTTGAAATTCATTATAGGGTGTATATTAATCGTTTGAAGTTCATATAGGTGTAGTAATAGTATAGGTGTAGTAAGTAAGTGTGTCGTTTGAAGTTCCTGTAGGTGTACTAGGAGTCACTTGAAGTTCCTATAGGTGTAATATGAATGCTTTAAAGTTCCTATAGGTGTAGTTCACTTGAAATTCCTCTTTCAATTCTACAAAAAAACAGATCAGTCAGTCACTGAAGCAGTAGTAACTTGTAGTTAAATGTAGCAGTATAGTTAAGTTAAAGTTAAAGTCTGTCCCGAGCCTAAGGCTCATCAGTCCGGCGCTTATCCCGGTTTCTGTGGCGTTAAGCGACTGAGAGTCATAGCCTCCCCCTGGATAGGGCGCCAGTCTATCGCAGGGTTAACCCCAACACAAGGTTGGTACCCCTTTCACACCTGAGTGGGGTGAGAAAATAGCCGTAAAGTGCCTTTTCCAAGGGCACAACGCCATAGCCAAAAGCTGGGATCGAACCCGCAACCTTTAGATTACGAGTTCAACGCCCTAACCAATAGACTACAGCGGCGGCAGCAGTATAGCACTATGTTGAAATCAACTCTTGAAGTATTGTAATAAGTTGTAATTACATTTAGCACTACTACCTTCTAGTTAAATGTAGCGGTAGTAACTTGTAGTTAAATGTAGCGGTATTACCTTGTAGTTATTTAAATGTAGCGGTAAAGTAGTAAGTTGTAGTTAACCTTTGTAGTATTGTAGTAAGTTGTGGTTAAATGTAACAGTAGTAAGTTGTAATTAACTGTAACAGTATCGAACTGTAGCCATAGTAGTTGTAGTTAACTGTAGGAATATAGTTCTAGATTGTAGTTAACTGTAGCAGTAGTAAGTTGTAGTTAACTGTAGCAGTAGTAAGTTGTAGTTCACGGTAGCAGTGTTGAGGTAAATTGTAGTTAACTGTAGCAGTATTGAGGCTAGTTGTAGTTAACTGTAGCAGTAGAAAAGTGTGGTTAACTGTAGCAGTAGTAGGTTGTGGTTAACTGTAGCAGTAGTAAGTTGTAGTTAACTGTAGCAGTAGTAAGTTGTAATTAACTGTAGCAGTGTTGAGGTAAGTTGTAGTTAACTGTAGCAGTAATAAACTGTGGTTAACTGTAGAAGTAGTAAGTTGAAGTTAAATGTATCAGTAGTAAGTTGTGGTTAACTGTAGCAGTAGAAAGTTGTGGTTAACTGTAGCAGTAGTAAGTTGTAGTTCTGTAGCAGTATTGAGGCTAGTTGTAGTTAACTGTAGCAGTAGTAAGTTGTGGTTAACTGTAACAGTAGTAAGTTGTGGTTAAGTGTAGCAGTTGAAAGATGTGGTTAAGTGTAGCAGTAGAAAGATGTGGTTAAGTGTAGCAGTAGAAAGATGTGGTTAAGTGTAGCAGTAGAAGGATGTGGCTTAGTAGTAGGCAGTACTAAGTTATAGTTACGTGTAGCAGTAGTGTAAGTGTACATCGTAAAGAAATCACTCCCTAGTTGCTACCAGGGGAGGATCGGAGAGTGCCATTTCACACTAATGGCGGGAGGGGAAAGAGGCCTGAGGTGTTTCCAGCAGACTTAATTAGTGCTGGAGACATGACACTGGTGTCAACAGCGCCCTTCAGCCATGAAAAGTAAACCTCCCTGTGCCCAGTGAGGAAGGACAGGTCTGCAAATCATAGTCACCAGATTTTCCCTCTGCAGCTCCACACAGCAGGAGTTGAGAAGCAATTAGAGGAAACACTCTACTTTCTGGCAGTGTCAGTCTGAAGTGCCCCCGTCTACGTTTGTCCCCCAAGGAGCTTTACTTCTAGCTGATGTAGCAAGACATCAGTGAGTATTGAGGTGGATTCCAAAAATGTCTCTTAATAGGTGCAACTATTTTAGCTAGACAAGTTTCTTAAAGCTGGGAATTGGGGAAGGTATGTAATAGTAGAAAGGTTCGATTCTAGTTCATGATTTTGAATAGTTGTCTGATGGGTGTTGAAAAAAGAAACAATCAAGTAGATTACATAGCACACCTAAGCTGCCTAAAATCACTTTGTAATGTATAATGGAGTAAACATTGTGGTTTATCACCAGGTGAAAGGTGGTTCCTAAGTAACATGCCTGCCTAAATAATGAGGTCAAGGGTTTAATTCCCTTTTTGGACTGCCTTTGAGTAGAACACTACGTTATAGTCATCTGGGTGGGACAACAAACGTAAAACAGCCCATGGCAACAAGGGAGGTTTCACTTACAAAGTTTTGTAGAAGATGCCACTCACCTACACTAAATAAGCAATACACTTGCCAACAGAAAACATACTTCGTGGGTCTACTGATCTTGTGGCGACATTCTCTCTCCCCGGAAAGCTCAGATTTCACACAGAGAAATCTACTGTGACTGATAGAAAATATTATAGAATACAGTACAATAATGACGTCAAAGACAGAGGTACAGAAAAAAAAAAGCAGGAAAAAAGAGGAAGAAATAAAAATGCAGAAAAACAACAGATTACCTGCAACTTTTTTTTGTCAGACATACTTCTTGCAGTCATTTTCTAAAACAAAATCTAGTCCTTTAACTTCTTTTTTTTTTCAATTAAGTTTTTGCCTTAAACCGCCGTACAGTTTTCTGGGTGTACAGTTTTGTTGGTGAAAATGGCACAAGAACAAATGATTGCTGGTTGTGTGACCTTGTCAGCTGTCAACTCTCTTCAGAAGCTGTGTTTGATGTCAGCTATCAATGCCGGCGCCTTAGGGGGGGGGGGGGAGTATGGGAGGGAGAGAGAGAGGAGAGAGAGAGAGAGAGAGAGGAGAGAGAGAGAGAGAGAGAGAGAGGAGAGGAGATGAGAGATGAGAGAGATTTATTTTTTATATCGAGGATAATTGAATAAGCACTCTTGTGCTTTTTTACATTCAGTCCCCGTGTGTATGCAGTTTTGAAAATGTCATCTGTTCCCACCGCCACACGATGGCCTACTCCTAGGAAAAGCGGAACAGGATTTAACGTGTGCGCAAGATGTTCTGCGTGTGTTCGCACACAGGGCCTCGGTCTCATCCGAAGGACTTTTGGGGAGAGTAGAGTCAGCACTGATGTTAACTACAGGAGAAAAATCTCCTCGACCGGACTCGAACCTGGGAGAGAGAGAGAGAGGGAGAGAGAGAGAGAGAGAGAGAGAGAGAGAGAGGAGAGAGAGGGGAGAGAGAGAGAGAGAGAGAGAGAGAGAGAGAGAGAGAGAGAGAGAGAGAGAGAGAGAGAGAGAGAGAGAGAGAAATGACAAAGGTTTACTTGTGTAAGCGAGATGCCCATTCACAAGGGGACAGTGGGAGGGGGACAGGGCACAAAACACATATCATATACAGAGAACTGAATACATTATAGCCCCAAAAGTCATCATGGCATGGAATCCACAACATGGTTACAGGGTACATTTAGAACCTTTTTTCAATAGCTTTGGTCAGCCCTTACAAACGGAACTGGTAAGGGGGAGGAATTTCCACAAACACTGTACAAATCCAGCGTCAACATCTTACACAAACTGATCTTCGACAAGAAAACCAGGTACATGTAGGTCACAATGTCTCTTCTTCCCTTTCAATCGTGGCTTGTGCAACTTTGCACCCCTAACACACTAACACGTGATAAATTCGTGATGGTCCAGGTGGCATGTGGCAGACAGCTACCTCCCCCCCCCCCCCCCCCCCTCTCTCTCTCTCTCTCTCTCTCTCTCTCTCTCTCTCTCTCTCTCTATCTCTCTCTCTCTCTCTCTTCTCTCACGCACTTTCTCTTACACACACACATGTGTTCACACACACACACATATACACTTTCTCTCTCTCTCACACACACACACCCATGCACACACACACACATACACACACACGTGCACACACACAACACACACACACACACGCACACAAACACGCACGCGCGCACACGCACACAAACAAACATACATACGCATGTACTCACGCACACACACCTACACCTACACCTACACACACACACACACACACACACACACAACACACACACACACACACACACACACACACACACACACACACACACACACACACATAGGGGTTATCCGAGCAAGAAGCGAACTGAGTCCACAATCACACGCATCACATCAAGTCCAGCACTGATCCGATCCTTCAGCTTCTCCCGGTCAGCAGGGGACCACAGCTTCAGCTTGTGGTAGACAAGTCTTTCCTCCTTGATCATCAGTCTGTAGTCCTTCTTCACAAACCAAAACAAATGCGGGGGTGTGTCACCAGCAGCAGTCCACTGGAAACGAAACACGAAATCATCAGTTTCACAAACCATCGTGTCTGGATGCCGTTTGCTGGTGAACACGCGACGAAAGTCCTGGTTCCTGCATGTGTCCCTTAGCCTCCGCTGCAAGGATCTGTCACTCAGTTCAGCCACGTAGTTCTTGACGACATCGGCACTGGTTCCAACAGCCTGAAGTTTCAACAAACCGCTGTACACACGTCGGCAAGGTCAATGTCATGTTGTACGTCAGCACGCTTTTCGTTGCCCGACTCTTTGACAGCATTTGGCGGATGACGAATTTCACGTGCGCAAGAATGCGACAGTGTGTTGTTGGCCAAAGGCGGTGTGTCGAACACAGGGAAGCTTGAAGGAGGTGTGGGCACAAATAAACATTGTGAATGTTCGTCTGTCATGACAGTGTCAATTTCTTCCAGCTCTGCTTGCTGCTGTGCTGTCCTTCTCCTCTCCTCTGTCCGTCTTCTGTCTCTGCTCAACTGACTTGGGGGCTTGCTTCTGTAGCTTTGAGAGACGACAGGGGTACTCAGTTGCGCCATGTTGTCGTTGTTGGCTGGCCTGGCTTTCAGTCGTAACACAACGACTGTGCTGTCTCCACTACCACTAACTTTCCAGGAAGTGAGGTGCTGTTGCTGGAGCAGGGCATCCAAACTCACTTCCAACGCTGTTGGCAGGCCGACAACGGGCATGGTGTTGGATAAATATATATTTTTCGACAAATTGGCTCACAGCAAAATTTCCTTCCTGCCTACCTTTAAGGGAGATCACTCCCTTCCGAGAGAGAGAGAGAGAGAGAGAGAGAGAGAGAGAGAGAGAGAGAGAGAGACAGACAGACAGACAGACAGACAGACAGACAGACAGACAGACAGACAGACAGACAGACAGACAGACAGACAGACAGAGACAGAGAGAGACAGAGACAGAGACAGAGGCAGACAGACAGAGACAGACAGACAGACAGACAGACAGACAGACAGACAGACGGACAGACAGACAGACAGAGAATTCTTACACATCTTCAGCTACTAAGGTTTTGTAATGGTTGTTTCTTAACAAAGTCTCTACAGATGTCAAACATTCTTATACATACCTACTGACAGTTTGTAAAAATATAGGCCTACATGGCAAATCCTGTTCTCCACATCATGAGCCAGACAGCTTCCATTAGACTGTGATACGGATAGTCTATCAACTGTACAGTTGTTTTCCTTTCTTTTCATGATAAAACAGGAGTGAACAACGTAAATTTCCACCAGCAGCCTGTGTCATTTTGGGCAAGGAGGAGAAGAAAGGAGAAAGTCGTGATTTGCTTGGGGGTGGTTTGGCATCAATCCCGCCATGGAACTGCTGTGGTCAATGTCTTTGGTTTTGATTGGTCATGTCTTTCTATGCTGTGGTCAATGTCTTTGGTTTGGCATTGTTCCCGTCTTTCCATGCTGTCAATGTTTTTGTTTTGGATTGGTTATGTGGTCGGTTTTTTTTTGCTTGATATCTTTTTTTTTTCATAGAGCCTTTATCTGCATTAGAAAAAAGAAGAAAGAGGTCAAGATGTCTTCAAGGTGATTACAAAGTTCTATGTAGTACATAATTATGGTGATGAGCATACATTGCATGTTGAAGAGCAGGATTGTCCAAGAGAATGTCTTCTAAGACGCCATTCGTTCTTTGGTCCAAAGTCCAGTATGACGTCATTCGTCCTTTGTTCAAATGTCCTGTGTGACAGGATTCGTTTTTTGGTCCAATGTCCTGTGTGACGCCATTTGATCTCTGGTTCAGTGTCTTATATGACGTCATTCGTTCTTCGGTCCAAAGTAATGTAAAACATTATTCGTTCTCTGGTTCAAAGACCTGTATGATATCAATCATTCTTTGGTTCTAATGAGTCAAGTCAAATCAAGTCAAAAATACTTTAATCATCCTTTGAGCGGCAATAAAAACACTGACAGGTGCAGAATTGATAACTACAACACACACACACACACACACACACACACACACACACACACACACACACACACACACACACACACACACACACACACACACACACACACACGTGTATGCGTGCGTGTGTGCGTGCGTGTGCACGCCATTATAGGCATACAATGCAGTAAGGACAGAACGCGCGCATTGAGGTACTGGTATACTAGTGTACTTTTCAACAGAAAGGCAATTTCCGGTCCAGCATTTACACAGAGTCAATCCTTGGCCTTCAATCATAATGCAAGATGTTACTATTTCCTGATAATTTCAAAGTGTATACCAAGCGTCCACATAGGATAAAGTGGGACAGTTTTCCTGTCTAATATGGCATAGGCATTTATGCCATATATCTATTCTATTCATAGCTGCGCTATTTGCATATTCTATTCATAGCTGCGATGTATGCATAAGTCAACGTCGACGTAAGTATTAAAAATACTTACTGATAACAAATGATACTTTTCCATAATATACGTTCAAATTTGGGAAAAGAGGCACCGAAAAAAACACAAGAGATGCCAAAAAGAGGGAGCAAACTATGCATTGCTACATTCACACACCATAGAGCATCAGATGGAAAAGGGGTTTGCGTGCTAATCTTCGAAGTAGGTGAAGTCCACATTGTGTTGTAGAAAAGATCCACACTCCATTGGATGGAGATAAAACAGCCAGTCATCTCGAACAGAACACAGATGGAGGGACAGAGTGAGGGGAGGAAAAACTGAACATGGCGGCCTCTGCACCAATGAAACTTCTCTGGTGAAATGACGTCATTTTCCATGGAGAACACTCACGCAGGGGAACAAAACGAAGCGAGAAGATAAAATTGCACGGTTGACTTAAACAAGATTTTAACAACTGGGTTTGCTGAGAACTTCTGTAAGTTATTGTGTCATAGGAACTACTACGGTGGTTGTGTGTCTGGTATCATTCTGTTCATGTGTGTGTGTGTATGTGTGATTGGTGTGGTTGTCGTGTGCTGTGCGTGTGTTCTGTGTGTGTGTGTGTGTTGTGTGTGTGTGTGTGTGTGTGTGCGTGGCGTGCCCGCGTGTGTGTGTGTGTGTCGTGCGTGTATGTGTGTGTTGTTGTGTGTGTGTGTGTGTGTGTGTGTGTGTGTGTGTGTGTGTGTGTGTGTGTGTGGTGTGTGGTGGGATGGTGTTGTGTGTGTGTGCGTGGTGTTGTGTGTGTGTGTGTGTGTGTGGTGTGGGTGTGTGTGTGTGTGTGTGTGGTGTGTGTGTGTGTGTGTGTGTGTGTGTGTGTGT
>CM060337.1:35092357-35117357 GCA_030674155.1 Stramonita haemastoma
TATCTCACCCAACTTCAAGATGCTAACTCCTAATGCCAACTGGAGTAAGTACAACTACAGAGAGCTTTTATTGCAATGTCTTTTTCATCCCTTTTTTGTTTGTCTTAATTTGCGGTCTCTTTTCATTATCACTGTGGTTTCTCTTTTTTCTTCTTATTGCATTGTTTAATCCAGTATGTATAAATGAACATTGCTAGTGCCTCTGTATATGTGTTTTATCCTTAAGAAGGGAGTACATAATCAGCATGATTTGATCAGTGCTTTGGATGAAGTGCATTGGTGGTGTCCCTTTCCCTGTGATGACATTGGCTGATGGTATCACTCAACACCACACCACACAACACCAGCATTACCAGCCTCCCTGTCTGACCAGTTCAGTGTCGTGGCTGAGCCAAATCATCTGCAGAAGAGGTTTTGTACAGTAATTGGGTTATGACCCGTATTGCTGTCACCGCCTCTTCTGGGGATCGTTTACCTAGCAGGACAGCCTTGATTAATACTGCCAAAGGTAGTTTTGTACAGAGTAACAGAGAGTAAGTGAAAATATAGACTACTCGAAGGCCTGATGTGGTGTGGAGTTGGCTCACACGTGAATTCATTAATTCCATCCACCACTTAAGCGTGTAACAATCTCCCTGATGACATAAGAATATATTATGATACTGGTCACACCGATGACAAAATGCAAAACTGCAGACAGCTTAAACTTGCCCATGCAGAGGAATTAGCAGTACATTCTTTCATCATTTATCTAAACATTGATGCTACTAGATAGAATACAATGTCCACTCTACCCACAAACCAAATGCATGATTTAATAAACTCTTGTTCTATGGTAGACCCTATTTTGATCACACTGAAAATGAACTGGCATTTCTTAATACAATGTGCACAGATTGATTGCAATGGTTAAAAAAATCTCTGGAATGCTCATTACTCCGGCTAGGGAAACTCATGACAAGTTCTTCTTTGCATTATTCAGCTTTATCATAGCTATAACTTGAAAGTGTGTGGATTATTTTCTCTACCGCCAACTTTGATCCCTCATCCTCTGAACCCCACTGTAATTCTTTCCTCCCTTCTTTTTCTCCAAAACGTTATCGATATAAAGCGTATGGATGAACAGACTCTGGTGTTTTCAGCACTACAATCATGTGTGTAGTATACAAAGGCTTTTTTAACATGTTGAACGAAACAGGTGAGTTAAAAGAGAGTAGAGACATGTGTATGAGAGACAGCTCCTGATATCTGAGATCAGAAAACAGCTATATGTGTGGTGGGTTAAAACATGCATCTTGGAGCTTATGGAACAGAGTCCAATAAAATTCTGTGAGGCTACTTCAACCACTGCCGGTGTATCAGCACACACTTTGAAACTAGAAGTTGTTTCGACTTCATTAGATTAGTATCTGAATACATGGAAGCAAGATAGCTGAATTGCTTTCTATCATGCTGAATAAATCTGATTAAGAATGCCGGGGGTTAAGAAAAGTTGTTCTTTGCCAAATACTTGCTATATCAAGTAAACCATGTGGAGGTTACACTGTTGTGTATAGTATATGTTTGTTCTCATGTACTTTGTGAATTTCTCTGCTTAGTGGGGTAATAAAGTGTTGCTTGATTTCATTGATATTGAAAGCATTATTAGTTTAAAGCTGTGTTCCGACATTAACATGTTCGTTTGTTGTTTTTTATAACATAAAGCTCTGTGCCTCTTTCAAGAGCAAAACTATAATTCCTGCTTATTCTTAAATGATTATATATCTTAAAAACCAAAATACAAGAAGTACTGAAGCTGTGAGGCTTTTTTTCGATCATAAACTACTATTCTGTTTATTGTAATACGATTGCATTCTTTGAAACCAACAAAACATAGATACTGATGAAAATGTGCCTCCTGAACGAAAACTGTCAGTGTTGGGTTTTGTGAAACAACTTATGATTTCAGAGTGGCTGTAATACTTTATATCATGTCTCTTTTCTACATCTTTATTGTACGATGTACCTTTCTCAATTGCTCACTGGTTGAAAAGGTACTCATGATCTCCGCTGTATTTGTGCGTGTGTGTGTGTGTGTGTGTGTGTGTGTGTGTGTGTGTGTGTGTGTGTGTGTGTGTGTGTGTGTGTCTGTGTCTGTGTCTGTGTCTGTGTCTGTGTGTCTGTGTGTCTGTGTGTCTGTGTCAATCAATCAATCAATCAATCAAATTTTTATTTCCAGATGGTACATTGAGTAAGCAATGATACACATTGAGTGTGTATCTGTGTGTGTGTGTGTGTGTGTGTGTGTGTGTGTGTGTGTGTGTGTGTGTGTGTGTGTGTGTGTGTGTGTGTCTGTGTCTGTGTCTGTGTCTGTGTACACGCGCGTGTGACAAACAGACAGACAGAAGTTGGAAAAGATGTCAGCTCAAAGCTATTCTGAAAAGCAAAGAATCAGTTTTTAGCAATGGGAATGGGAATGAAGTCATTGAGAACGACGATTCCAGAAAGAGATACTACATTTGGATATGCTTTCAAAGGATCTGTCATTTCACATATTTCTATTTTGATTTATGACCTAATGCTGTTCTGTAAAAAAAGAAAAGAAAAAAAAACCTGCCAGAGCCCCATAAACTACGAGATTAATCATCTCTCTTATTTTCCTTTAACTCATCTTTTACCTCTTTTCTTTTTCGTTAATTCTCTTTATATTTTTCTTACTTTCCACTCTCCTTCTCCTCCTCCCCCCCTTACGCCTCCCCCTCCTAATTCTTCTTCCTTTTCCACTTCTTCGCAATTCTTCTTCCTCTTCTTCTTCCTCTTCGCAATTTCTTAATTCTTCTTGTTCGCATTCTTCTTCTTCTTCGCATTCTTCTTGTTCGCAGTCTTCTTCTTCTTCTTTGCATTTTTCTTCTATGAATTATTCATCTTTGCATTCTTCTTTGCATTTTTCTTAACAATTTTTCTTCATAATCATCTTCTCAATTCTTCTTTGCAATTCTTTTCTTCGCAATTCTTCTTCGCAATTCTTCGCATTCTTTTCCTTCTTCGCAATTCTTCTTCGCAATTCTTCTTCTCCTTCTTCTTTACATTCTTTGCAATCTTCTTCGCGATTTTTCTTCTTCTTCTTCTTCTTCCTATTCTTGTTCTTTTTTTGTTGTTCTTTTTTCTCCTTCTTCTTCGCAGTTCTTTTTGTTCGCAATTGTTGTTGTTTTTCTTCTTCTTCCTTCTTTGCATTTTTCTACTTCTTTGCATTTTTCTTTGTAAAACTTCTTCTTCGCAATTCTTCTTATTCGCAATTCTTCTTTGCAATTCTTCTTTGCATTCTTCATCTTCTTCGCATTCTTCTTCGCAATTTTTCTTCTTCGCATTCTTCTTCGCAATTATTTTTCTCTTTTCTTCTTCTTCGCAATTCTTCTTCTTCGCAATTCTTCTTCTTCTTTGCAATTCCTCTTCTCCTTCGCAATTTTTCTTGTTCTTCGTAATTCTTCTTCTTCTTTGCAATTCTTCTTCTTCTTTGCATTTCTTTTTCCTCTTCGCAATTCTTCGTCTTCTTCGCAATTCTTCGTTGCAATTCTGCTTTTTTGCAGTTCTTCTTTGCAATTCTTCCTCTGTTTCGTCTTTTACTTCTTCTTCGCAATTCTTGTTCGCAAAATTCTTGTTCGCAGTTCTTCTTCGCTCATTCTTCGCATTCTTCTTTCTTTGCATTCTTCGTCTTCTTCCTTTTTGGGTTTTTTTTCATTTGTCTTTACATTATTCTTCTTTACATTCTTCTTCTTCTGCTTCTTCTTCCTCTTCTTCTTTGCGTTCTTCGCATTCTTTGCATTCTTAGAATTTTTCCTCTTCTTTGCGTTCTTCTTTTTCTTCGTATTATTCTCCTTTGCATTCTTTCCATTCCTTGCATTGTTTGCAATTCTTTTTCTTTGCAATTTTTCTTTGCAATTCTTTTTCTTCGCAATTTTCTTTTTCCTTGCAATTCTTTTTCTTCGCAATTTTCCTTCTTCTTCGCAATTCTTCTTTTTCGCAAATCTTTCTTCTTTTTTGCAATTCTTCTTTGTATTTTTTCTTCTTTGCTATTCTTCTTCTTCGCAATCTTCTTTGCATTCTTCTTCTTTGCATTCTTTTTCTTCAAATTCTTCTTCTTCTTCGACCTCTTGTTCGTCGCATTCTTCTTCGAATTCGTTTTCTTCGTTTTTTTCTTTTTCGAATTTTTCTTTTTTGAAAATCTTCTTTGCAAAGAATTTGCGTTTTTTTGTATTCACCTTTACATTCTTATTTGCATTCCTCTTTCCTTTCTTCTTCTCTGCGTTTACCTTCTTTTCGTCCATTGCATACTTCTTCTCCACCATTTTTGCATTCTTCTTACTTTGTCTTCCTTGTAATTTTCTTCCATATTCTCTTCCTTTGCATTCTTCTTTTTCTGCGCATTATTCTTCGTCTGCCTCCATTTTTTTTCATTTGCTTCCTTATTTTTTTATATTATTCTTTGCATTCATTTATTTTTGCATTTTACGTTTTAGTTTTTGCATTTTTCTTTCATTCTTCCTTTCATTCTGCTTCTCTTCCTTTTTTCCTTCCTATTTGTTTTCTTTCTTTCTTTCTTTTGTTTCATCCGTCATCTTCTCTCCCTTCTTCTTGCCGTGTTTGTCTCAAGAACCCTTATCTTTTTTTGTTTGTTTTTCTTTTACCCATGTTAGAATAATATGAGGTCTGTCAAGTTTGCCATGGTTCTCTGTTGTTGATTTTTGTGTAGAAATGCCACTGCCTGTGTATCCCTGCCACAAAAGAAGAAACCCCACCACTTTCTTTCATCCAAATTGTCCAGTGTTTGGTATGAGCATGGACACCGCACTGAAAAGTTATTTTTAAAACCAGACAAGAATATAAAACAACACCAAAAAACGCTCACAGGAAAGGATTAATAAAAAAAAAACACTTAAAATTTGCTCAAAGATTTCATCACAAGCGAGACAGACAGACGACGATTAGAACAAAATAGCAAAAACAGACAAAGAAAAAGAACGATAATTGCATGCAAAAAAGGCAGAAACAGAGAGATGCAGAAAAAAATAGGGGGAAGAAAAACAGCAGAGGTTGGACCAGATGAACAGAGAAATAAGACAGACAGAGAACGGGTTAATTAGATATCGATGGTTTCTCCACCTCATACCGTGTCAGTTTTTGTAATCGTTTTTCTACGGTTGGCTTTGTGTTCCCATTTTCTCTCTGTCATATATATATATACTTTTTCTTCTTCTTTTTTAATTATTCTATTCTTTTTCTCCGATCCTTTCTTTTGTTTCTCCTCTGTCTTTTCCCTAGGGGGGGGGGGGGGGTTGTGGGATTTTTTGTTCATTTTTTCCTTTTCAAGGCCTGACTATTCGAATGAAATGATTAATCACTCTGATGTAATAAGGATGACAGATTTAGACGAGAAAAACCTTTACTATCACTAATTTTTTAAATATTAATTTTAACATTTTTACAACTTTAACTACAACTACTTGTGCACCACCCAGATACCAACACCGACACTTCTACTACTATACTACTACTACTACTACTACTACTAACTACTATATACTTAACTACTACTAACTTACTATACACTATATACTACTACTACTACTATTATATACTACTACTTCTGTCTGCTACTACACCTGTTATCTACTATACCACTACTACTACTACTACTACTATACTACTACTACTACTACTACTACTACTACTACTACTACTACTACTACTACTACTACTATTACTACTACTACTACTACGATAACGACGACGACGACGACGACGACGACGACGACGACGACGACGACGACTACTACTACTACTACTACTACTACTACTACTACTACTACTACTACTACTACCACTACTTCTACTACTACCGTAAAATCCCTAGCATACGCCCCCCCCCCCCCCCCCCCCCCCTGTGCACTGATTTAGGGCAAAATTGGGGGGTGGGCGTTTGCTAGGGATAGACCCCTTTGCATTAAGTAATTTTTGTGCTCAACCGTGTAACTGAGTGAATACAAACCCCGAAATCATGTAAGTCAGCTCGTGTGAGTAGAAGTGAATGAAGATAGAAAAAAAGGGACTTAGAGGCAAAGAAGGCCAACGAGTTCCATCGCTTTTCGCTGTAGGCCTAGGTCCTTGTTTCCAAATTCCCTGCCTTCAGATCTTTCATCTTCCAGATAATGCAGCACACCTTGGTCGACATGTTCAGATCTAACTTGTTGGTACCGTCCACCTCCTAGCCGTAAAAACAACCTGACATCTTCCCTTTTTCATCAAGAATTCCAGTCACTCCTGGATCATTACAGCCTCTCTCCAAAGAAACTTCGCGACTTCAACTTTCACTCTGACAACCAGTCCTGTCCTGATGTCAAGCGTCTTTCTCTTTCTCTTTCCCAGCTGGTCAACGAGCCAACACACAGATCAGGTCACATCTTAGACTTGCTCATTATTGATCTTTCACTTAATCTCGTCACATCTGTGTCCGTCACTAATGAACTGCTTTCGATCATTCCGCCATTCTCTTCTCTCTCAACATCACTAGGCCTATCAAAAAGAAAAAGCGCGTCACCCGTCGTAATCTCAAGGCAATTGACATTCAAACTTTCTCTTCTCAAGCTGCCAAACACCTATCGCAATCCCCTGAACATACTGACCCTTCTGAACATTACAATACTGTTTTAAGCCAACTGCTTGACGAGCACGCACCTCCCACTGATGTTATTCTGCCTGATAGGCCCTGTGCCCCCATGGTATACCCACGACATACTGGTTGCAAAGCGCAAACGCCGACAACGGGCGAAAATGGCGAAAAACAAAAACAGAAATCAACAAACAGCTCTTCCAGAAACAAAGTCAAAACCTTAATCCACTCAGCGAAGACAAACTATTACTCTGCTCAAGTTCTTGATGCCACGTCCATGAAATCTCTTTTTTCCCTCACCTCAACTCTCCTCGGATCTGCAAAGGCTAGCCCTCTGCCTACTGTCCACAGCCACTCTGAACTTCCTGCTATATTCTCCTCATTTTTCTCCGACAAAGTCCGCAACATCCGCTCCAAACTGGATCAGACTTCTTTCCAACCTGCGCCTCCTGATCCCCAATTCACTGGCACTCCTCTCCTTTTCTTTCACCCAACAAGCGAGAAAGAAATCAAGAACATTCTGAAAGAAATGACAATAAAATCATGCGATCTCGATCCTGTACCTGCTTCTCTTTTCATTCAGTGCATTCCACAGCTTATACCTACTATCACAAAAATAGTAAACTCATCTCTTCTGTCTGGAAATTTTCCATCAGCTCTCAAAACTGCGATAGTCACACCTCTACTCAAAAAGCACGACCTCGATCCTAATATCCTGAAGAACTATTGACCATTCAATTCTTCTCTCCCGTCTCCAAAACATGTTTGGCATTAAAGGTTACAGCCCTCACTTGGTTCACTTCATACCTAGCAGACCGAGTCCATACAGTTGCAGTAAACAAGATTCAAACCTGCCATACTGGAATGTGGTGTTCCTCAGGGATCAGTTCTGGGCCCTCTTCTTTTTACCCTCTATCACATATAATAGACCGTCATCATATCAATTATCACTTTTATGCCGACGACTCGCAGATTCAAAGCAGTGACACACCTGAAAATCTTCCTTCTCTCCTGACAAATATGACCAACTGCCTTCAAGATATCCAACACTAGATGATACAAAACAAATTACAACTAAATGCAGATAAAACCGAAGCCATGCTCGTAGGCACCAAACACAAACTCTCCTCCATTCCAACAACTTCAATAGAATTCGGCAATACGTCAGTTCCGCTATCCACTTCTGTGAAGGATCTAGGAGTCGTTGTCGACAACACTTTCTCCATGCAAAAATTCATTACCCAGACCTGTCAGTCATGCTACTATCAACTACTGCGTATTAGCGCAATTCGAAAGTACCTGTCCACTGATGCAAAATCCAAACTTGTCACTTCTCTTATTCTCTCACGTCTGGACTATTGCAATTCTCTTTTGGCTGGTCTGCCAGCATCATCCATCCACTCCCTTCAACGTATACAAAACTCTGCGCTCGTCTGGAAAGAAAAAATCTGAGCACATTACCCCTCTCTTTCAATCTCTCCATTGGCTGCCCATACCACAGAGAGAAAACTACAAGATCAATACCCTCTGTTACAAATGTCTCCACAATACTGCACCCTCCTACCTCTGTGAATGTCTTCACTTGTACACACCTTCTCGCTTCCTCCGCCTGTCGGCAGATACTTTGTCCTTAAGAATACCCAGATTCAACCTATCTACCGTCGGCCGCCGCTCTTTCTCTGTTTCTGGTCCATCGACCTGGAACGACCTTCCTCTCTCCCTCCGGCAAAAGCCTACTTATGACACTTTTAAATCCAACCTCAAGACACACTTATTTCAAACCTAAGTTTCTCTCCTTCCGCTTCAATCTCTTACCTGTCCCTACCTTCAACATCCACCTGCCAAAGTGCTTAACGTTTGTAGGTGTGTGTGCGCGCGCGCGTGCTGCGTGTGTGCGTGCGTGCGTGTGTGTGTATATTTGAATTTGTTTAAAACTGTAGATTGTTGTTTATTGTGTGTTGTGTAGGTCGAATGCAAGCGCTTTGATTTGTTTTTGCAAGATATAGCGCTATACAAATTCCATGTATTATTATTATTATTATTAACTGCTGGTCCTTTCGACAGTTTCCGTTTTTGTTTGTCTTTTCCGTACTGCTGTTCAAGTCTATCTCTGTTTTCACTCCATTCCCTGATCTTCTTCCTATCCACAGAAATTTCACGGGCACACTCCGAAACATTCCCACCTGCTTCGTTATCCAGATACTGGAGGGCTTCCAATTTGAAAGATACAGTGTAAGTAAGACTGTCGCTTCGGCATTTTGCAAAAATGGCACAGAGAGATTCAAGAACCAACTTCCGGCCATCAGGAAGCGTTGTCAAAGTACCGTACGTCCCTGACAGACAAAAGACGCCAGTGGAAAAAGCATGACGTAATTTTAATTCACTTTGTTGGGGATGGTTGGGAGTGAGGAGATAAGAAAAAAGGAAAGAAACGTGAAAAGGTAAAGAAGGGGGGAAAAGATGACTTTTAGAACAATCTGCACAAATCCTAGTGAAAGTGAGCATAGTCTCTTTGAAAAAAGCATGGTGGTCGTTTGCTAGGTAGTTACCCCTAAGCACAACTTTTGGCCAAAAGTGGGGGGTGGGCGTTTGCTAGATGGTGGGCTTATGCTAGTGATTTTACGGTACTACTACTACTACTACTACTACTACTACTACTACTACTACTACTACTACTACTACTACTACTACTACTACTAACTATCCGTCCGTCCGTCCGTCCGTACTACTACTACTACTACTACTACTACTACTACTACTACTACTACTACTACTACTACTACTACTACTACCACTAACTATCCGTCCGTCCGTCCGTCCGTCTACTACTACTACTAACTATCCGTCCGTCCGTCCGTCCGTCCGTCCGTCCACTACTACTACTAACTATCCGTCCGTCCGTCCGTCCGTCCGTCCGTCCGTCCGTCCGTCCGTCCGTCCGTCCGTCCGCAAAATTTCCTGCCTGTCCATTCGCTGATGTTGTCATGCCATCACTTCCTTGATCTGCCTCTTTTTCCTCCTCCTAGGACAGCGCCTTGCAGTATTGTTTTTGCAAGTCCTTTCGATTTTGTGACATGACCCTACCATTTAAGTTTACGCTTCCTTATGATTGATAGATTTTCGTAGGGACCAATGGTTTGCTGGATTCTGTTACGCACGTCTTCGTTGCTTATGTGGTCTCTGTATGAAATGCCAAGGAGTCTCCGGAAGCATCTCATCTCTACCGCCTGTACTCTTCTCTCCAAATTAGTAGTCAGGGTCCACGATTCATAGGCATACAGGAATATGGATATGACAAGGGAGTGCATTAGTCTGATCTTGGAGTCGAGTAAAATATTTATCTCTCCAGATGGTGTTCAGTTTTGACAGTGCTGGTATTGTCTGTGCAATCCTGCACACTACCTCTGGTTTGGAACCCTTGACTGATACAACGGCTCCCAAATACTTGAAGCTTTCAACTGTTTCCAGCTTCTGGTCATTGACCCTGATATCAGTGCTGACGCCCTTGGCGTTATTGATCATCAGTTTGGTCTTCTCTGCACTGATTTCCCTACCATATGTTTTAGAGACCTTGTTCAGGTGTTCTATTAGGTTGGTAAGCTCTTGCTCTGATCCTGCTACTCATCTGTGAAGCGGAGCTTTGGGATCGTTCTGCCACCCAGTGCATCAGCCATGATTTTCTCAAGGAAGATGTTGAAAAGAGGTTTTTTCCTCTTTTTTTCCCCACTACTTTTGTGTGTTTTATCTACAAATAGATTTTGTTTTTAGTTACTCTTCCTTTTTCTAGCAAAGATTGCAATTGATGGGTTTTTTGTTTTTGTTGTTGGCTTGCACATTGCAGCTCAACGGCTGTCATTTTCACGTCAATTTTCATTGTTAAATTGAGCACATTATAAGCTACAAGCTTTTTGTTGCTATGATTTCTAAATGCTGTTGTTTTCAATGTTTGTCCAAAATTCTGAATAAAAACTATTTAAACCAAAAGAGTGGGTGAGAGTAGACAGCCCTGCCTTACTCCAACTGTTGTTCAAAACCACTCTCAAATGTTGCTATTGTAGTACACTGCACTGGTGGCCTTGTTGTACAGCTCTTTGATGACTGATCAGGTTAGCATTGATGCCGTACAAATTCATGGTTGGCCACACGGCTGCATGCCACACCCTGTCGAATGCCTTCTTAAAATCAATAAATACGTAGAAGAGGTCTTGTTGGTGTTGAAAGTACCGCTCACTGAGTATTCTGAGGTTGAATATCTATTCAGTTGTGGTACGCCCTGCTCTGAAACCTGTTTGTTCCTCAGCAATGATGGTCTCTGCTTGTGGCTTCAGTCTGTTCAATATAATCTTCAATATGGCCTTGCTTGGGTGGCATATGAGGCTGATTTTGCGGTAATTCTGACACGGCTGAAGATTTCTTTTCTTGGGGGGGAGGGGGGGGGGGTTGATAATGAGTGACTGTGTCCATTGTGTTGGCAATTTTCCTGTCTGCCAGATCTTGTAGCAGATTTTTAGTAAGTTGTTGATCACAGCTTCCCTTCCAGCTTGAACCAACTCAGCTGAAATGTTGTCAGCCCCTGCTGACTTTTCCTTTTTCAGCGCTTACTGCTGTTTCCACTTCTTCTCGGAGGATAGGGTGGCTGTCTGTATCTGTGCTTGTGGAGACATTGAAGACTTCTGGATCTCCTGTGGTTTTGTGGTTATACAGGTCGGAGCAGTATTCTGTCCATCTGTTCAGAATATCCTGGTCATCAGTGAGGCATTTCCAATTTTTGTCTTGGATTGTTGAACTTCTTCCTTGTTTTGTACCAGCCAGGTCTTTCACCAGTTGAAATGCGTTTTTTTTTTTTTTTTTTTTTTTTTTTTTTTTAAATGTTTTCTTCAACGTTCTGGCACTGTTCACCATTCCATTTCTCTTTAGCTTCTGTCATGGACTCTACTCTTTCTCCTGTTTTATTTTTTTTTCAACTCTCTACGTTTATCACAAAAGTGTAGGATATTAGGTGAGACCAAAGGTTTTTTGACTGGTCGATGTTTGCCAAGAAGTTTGCTTGCTGCTGTGTTGAAACCATCCATCACGGTATCTATACCTGTATGATCTGAGTCTATCAGAGTGAGTGCTGAAAACTTCCCACCTATCTTTGCCTGAAAAATGTGTTACCTCCTCCTCCTCCTTCTTCTTCTTTTTCTTCTTCTTCTTCTTCGCATTCTTCTTCCTCGCATTCTTCTTTGCATTCTTCTTCTTTGCATTCTTCTTCTTCGGATTCTTCTTCTTCGCATTCTTCTTCTTCGCATTCTTCTTCTTCACATTCTTCTTTGCATTCTTCTTTGCATTCTTCTTCGCATTCTTCTTTGCAATTCTTTGCAATTCGCAATAACTATTCTTCTCCACAACTCTTCGCTAATCTTCTTCTATGTAATTCTTCGTTTTCTTCGCAATTCTTCTTCGCAATTTTTCTTCTTCGCGCTTTTTCTTCTCATCAATTCATTGCAATTCTTCTTCGGAATTCTTCGCAATTTTTTGTCTTCTTCTTTACGTTCTTCTTTTTCCTGTCATTTCTCTTATGAATTAGGGACGTACATGGGGGTGTTTTTCTTCCTCCTCCTTCTCCTTCCTCCTCTTCACCATTTCTCCTCATCTTCATCTTTCTTCCCCTCCTACGCTTCCGTGTTCCATGTTATTTTCAGTTGGGTGTGCCAGTTTTCTCGCTGATTACCCTGAAATCAGATATTTCCACAAACTACAATCATAAGGCGTCCTCTTGGGAACCACTGCGTTTCAAATTCGGACTGTAGTTACAGATTCTGAATTGGATAAAATTGTCGGAATTAGAGTTTGGTTACTCTTCCTTCTAAAGTAGCCAATAGAATCAATCTAAAGCTACCTTTAAATCAGAAATAATCTTCTATTGACAATGACTTTTGGAGATAATTTATTGGATATGGAAGTTATGCACAGTTCTACACATCTGTCCGTCTGTCTGGAAGGAATACTGTCCCCGTCCTCTTGACACCATTCATAGACCTATCTTGAACACATAGAGTACCGGAACCAGCCTCCAGGTCTGAGTCTCGTGTGTGCTGGCGTGTGTTCTGTGCACGGTTTTTGTTTGTTGTTGTTTTTTCTTAAAGAGCACCTAAAAACCTGATTACATCATTTTCACATTGATTGTTTACCTATTTTTGTATTGAAATCATCCCTATTGATATCCCTGAGTCACCATGGGAGACAGGAATAGCTCAGTGGTCAGTGCTCTCGCTTTCCCAAGCTAAGGTTAAGCAGCATCGAGGGTAGTTACCTAGTGAATGGGTGACCGTTTGCGCGCCTTCAGTACAGTCTCTCTAATCTACCCAGGGTCAGCAGCAGCTGCAAGAGAGAGAAGATTGGCGCTGCCCTCAATATGCTGGCCCCTAGAGAAGCTGAGGTCTTTTTTTGTCACTAAAATCTCTCGTTTCAGTGGATATAAGCATTGACAAAGACTGAAGAAATACTGTGTAATGGTTCAGAAGAGATCTCACAAATTTGTGTTGAGATGTGGTGTACATTCAGTCACGACAGATTTTTCTGCATAAAATATGGGCTGCTGTCCCTGGGTAGATTAATGCCTCAAGAGCAGCACCACCCATAGTTGTTCATTTTCTGGTCGGTATTAACTTTTAATAACAAATTGTTTCTGAGATCATCATATAACACACATTCATCGAGTACATGAAATTTATCTTCTATTTTGTTACAGTATTTACATTTTCTGTCCTCTCTGAGCATATTTTGGCCCTTTCTCTATCATTAAATTGTTACAGCTTATGGGAAATTTACAAAAAGTATTTTTATGAGTTTTGTTTTCATAGTTAATTAGATATGGTTCCAGTCTGTATTTTTTGGTTACAAAATCATAAAGTTTTAGTTTTGCAAACTGTTTCTTCTGGTAGTTCCAGAATGTTTTATACATGGCCTGAAACTTTCTTTAAACAGCTGGTTTTTCCACACATGTTTAAACCTAATTGTGTACAGGATATATATATATATTTTTTACTGTATTGATCCATTTATCACATGTATTCATCTGAAACAAATAATCGTATACTATTCTAATATAAGAGTTTGGTTTTGATTCTGTTAAATGAATCCTTTTGGATATTATCTGGCATACGATTTTAAGGGTCTGTGGAAATCTTCCTAATTCACCCAAAGTGCTTTTTTTTTATGAACTCCCAGTATTTGTTTACATTTTATATGAAAAGTTTCGTACAGAGACTGATTTGATAAGCATATCTTGAACAATTCATCAATATGAAATTCTGTCTCCCCATGAAAACAAAAAGGAAACCAAACTTCTGCTCCATAAATTAAAACAGGAGTCATATAAATGCATTATTATAGTAGTCTTTAAATTGTGTCCAAAACTGCTCTTTTAAAGGCGTACAATGCTTTATTACTTTGTTTTACTAAATGTTCTTGTGCTGATTGAAACTTACCATTCTGATGAAAAATGACACCTAGATGTAGTAGTCTTCAATTTTACGTCCTTCCACATAAAGTGATACCGGACAGGGGGGGGGGGGGGAGCATAAAAAAAGATAAATAGAAACAAAGATGGGAAATATATGCAAATATAGCAATAATATAAAAAACACACAAACACACAATAAACATATAGAATAATAATACTAATAAATATCAAAATGTTGATAAACTAAAGAGAGAAAGGGAGAGAAAGACAAGGATAATGATGGGGGATATATGCATTAAAGTATACATTTAAATATTTACTTTTTATTTTAAAAAGGAAATCGTGTGTGTGTGTGTGTGTGTGTGTGTGTGTGTGTGTGTGTGTGTGTGTGTGTGTGTGTGTGTGTGTGTGTGTGTGTGTGTGTGTGTGTGTGTGTGTGTGTGTGTGTGTGTGTGTATTTTGTGCAAGTTTGCAATTGTGGTTGAAGTTATTCTAATTACATAAAACGAAACTGTATGCTAAACATTAAATTAACAGGGAAGAGTAAAATTCAAAACAGAACAATGATGTAACTACAACAAATGCCCTATGGGACTTAACAATAAACCCTTAGCAATAGCAAACACTAACTAACACTTACAGGCTTACTCTTGGTGTACCTTTTCATGCATCAGCAACTGAAACATATAAAGAAGTTGGAATACTTCCGTTAGATGAATACCGAAAACTTGCATGCGCCAAATATGTACTGAGAAGTTCCACACCCAAAAACTTTACATCAGAAGACGTTAAAGTAAAATCTGATATTCTTTTTCCAAGACGAGCGCAGCAAATACGTTCTTTAACAACTATTGGTACATACGTGGCGGACCTTTACGAGCAATCTAAACTTGATAAAATGAATGTAGATTCACAGAAGAGGGTTCCACCTTGCCCTTCTTGGGAAATGAATCAGGCATATTTTGATATCAATTACACAGACACGAAGAAGGATGAAAATCCTAATGTTTTGGCAGCCACTGTTAGATCATATATTCATGACAACTACTGTAGTTATCTTAAAGCGTACACTGATGGTTCACTTCTGAATAATCACCAAGCTGGTTCAGCTTTTGTTATCACTCACTCACTCAGTCCCATGTCCCAAAGGACGTAGGGGGACATGAGAGAAGACGCAACAGAGATCTTTTTCCATGCTTCACGATCCTGTGTGGCTAGTAGGAGGTGTTGTAGGGGTTGGGCGGTCCAGTCTTTGATGTTGTCAACCCATGATTTCTTTTGGCGGCCTCTTCTTCTCTTGCCCTCAACTGTTCCTTGCAGGATGGTTTTTGCACGTGTCTTGTGGTGTGACCAAACCACATCAGCTTTCTCCTCTTTATGGTGGAGAGCAAAGGCTCTTGGGGGCCCACACGCTTTTTGATTTCTTCTTTCACATAGTTATTGGTCTTGTGTTCTTTGTATGATATTTTGAGAAGTCTTCTGTGGCACTTGTTCTCGAATGCTTGGATTCTCCTCTCTAACTCTGCTGTCAGAGTCCATGATTCACAGCCATATAGGAGGATAGATATCACGAGGGATTTGTAAAGGTGGTATTTGGTGCCGAAGCTGATGTTGTTGCTTCTGATGATCTTCTCGAGTCTGACTAGAGCAGATGTTGCTGTTGCAATGCGAGCTTTCACTTCATTGTTTGATGTGCCATCTTTTGTTAGGATGGAGCCTAAGTATTTGAATTGGCTCACCTCTTCTAGTATTTCTCCATTCATCTTTATTTCCGTGGTGTCATTACTTGCGCTGTTGACCATGATCTTTGATTTCTCTGTACTGACCTCCATGCCGTCGATCTGTTAAATTGTCTGTGAGGATTTGCAGTTCTTGTTTGCTGCTGCCCATGAGGTCAATGTCATCTGCAAATCTGAGGTTGCAAAGGGGTCTTCCACCAATGGAGATGGAAGTGTGGTGGTTTTGCAGTGTCTCTGTCATGATGTTTTCGAGGAAGAGGTTGAAGAGTACAGGTGAGAGAAGGCAGCCCTGGCGAACCCCAACCGTGGTCTTGAAGAACTCGCCCACGTGTTGTTCATGAAAACTGCACTTTTTGCGTTCTCGTACAGAGCCTTGATGACTTCAATTAGGCAGCTGTCAATGTTGAAGTGCCTGAGTACTTGCCAGAGGCCGTCATGCCATACCCTGTCAAAGGCCTTTTTGAAATCTATGAAATTGTGGTACAAGTCTTTTTGGTGTTGGAGATGCTTCTCTATCAGAATTCTCAGATTGAAAATTTGTTCCATTGTGCTGCGTTTTGGTCTAAAGCCCGCTTGTTCTTCTGCCAGGAGTTTTTCTGCTTGGTTTTTCAGTCTGTTGAGGACTACCTGCAGCATGATCTTGCTAGGATGACTTATGAGACTGATGGTTCTGTAGTTCTGGCATTTCTTGAGGTTTCCTTTCTTTGGCAGGGGTATTACAAGAGACTGTGTCCATTCTTTTGGCCATTCTTTGGTGTCGTGGATCTTCTGACAAAGTTCTGTGAATCGCCTTGCTGTTTCATTCCCTCCATTTTTTATGAGTTCAGCTGGGATGTTATCAAATCCAGGGGACTTCCCCTTCTTCAATTGTTTAATAGCTGCATCTACTTCACACCTTAGTATTGGTGGGTCTTTATCTTGGTGTTCAGGGGGGTTGTCAGAAACTATGTTGGTATCTGGGCGTAGTGGGTAGTTGTACAATCCCTCACAGTATTCTGTCCAGCGTTGGAGGATGGCATTGTTTTCCGTTAAAAGATTTCCTTCTTTGTCTTCAATAACAGAGGCTTTAGGCTGTGTGGTTTTCGTTAGTGCTTTCAAAGTGTCGTAAGCTGTTTTGCTGTTTCCCTTGGTCATTCCAGCTTCGATGTTGTTGCATTGTTCTTCTATCCCACCCTTCTTTGGCTTCTCTCATCTTTTTCCTCACTTCTCTGTGGCTATCCATGTACTTCTTGTAAGCTTCTTGACTTGTGAACTTTTGTTTCTTAAGTTCTCTTCTTTTGTCGCAGAGGTCAAGAACCTCATTTGTCACCCAGGGTTGTTTCTTTGTTCTGCTTCTTCCTAATGTTTCTTCTGCTGCTGTCGTTAGCACTTCTTTGATGTTGTTGGCCAATGTGTCCACATCATTGTCGATGGCTGTGAGTGCGGCGTACTTTCCTCCTATGTTGGCTTGGAAGATCTCAACCACTGTTGGGTCTTTGAGTTTTTCCAGGTCGAATCTTATGCGTGGGCTTTTTGGCTGTTGTTTTGCTTTCAGTTTCAGTCTGATGGTGGTAAGTACAAGGTCGTGGTCACTGCCAGTGTCAGCTCCTGGGAATGTTCTTGTGTTTGCCTTGTTTATGCTGGATTTGAATCTTTGGGGTGACAGAATGTAATCAATTTGATTATGAATCAGACCATTTGGTGAGTGCCAGGTTGATGTTCTGGATGGCTTGTGAGGGTGGAGTGTGTTAGCCAAAGTAAGTTTGTGCTTCTTTGCGAATTCCAGCAGCCGCTGTCCTCTGTCATTTGTTTCTCCCAGTCCAAATCGTCCTGTGGTTCCTGCCCAGGTGTCATAGGCATCAGGTCCCACCTTAGCATTCCAGTCGCCTTCCACAATAAGGATGTCTTTTGGGGCGTTTTGGAGATGACGTTTTCAAGTTCTTCATAAAATTCTTCTATCTGATCATCATCATAGTCAGATGTTGGAGCATACACTTGGATGATGGTGAGATTCTGGGGTTTTGCAGAAACTCTGATTGAGATGAGTCTGCTGGATACTGGTGTGCAGCTGATGATGCTTGACACAATCTCTTTCCTGACAATAAAGCCTACTCCATGTTGATGTAGTTTCTCTTCTCCGCTGTTTCTCCGAAGCCAATCCATCTGACTTCCGCAAGCCCTATGATGTCCCATTTATACCTCTGTAAATCATGTGTAAGTTCCTGTACTCTTCCTGTTTGGTACAGAGTCCTTACATTCCATGTACCAATGGTTGCCCCTTTAGCTGGAAGCTTTAGACTTGGTTCTGCCCCAGTAGCACACTTGTCGCTCCCACCCTGGAGGCTTGCAGTGGGTTAGCGCGGTCGTTGTTGATCCGGGCCTCGACCGATCCGGCATGTCTTTCTGTTTTGTTTTTCTCATCATGTCCTTGCAGTGGGCTTGAGGAAGCTTGGTGGCGCCCATCTCCTCTCCAAGACTCCTACTGGTGGATAAGAATGCACCAGCCCCTCACAACGTTTCGCCCGCCAGTAGAAGCGGTTACCGGGGTGTGGGTGGCTTAGAAGGACCCAGAAGTGAGAGTTGAGTGCCAAGTGAGGACCAGTGCTCCCGTCCATCCCGAAGTATGCTACTGCCAGGTTTACAAAGGTACCACCTCTCCTTAAGCACCCCATACACCACACTTTTGTTATACCAGCACTCAAAGTAGAAAAATCATATTTTATAGGTGTAAATCTGTCAGTATTTACAGCTGAACTGGTTGCAATTTTAATGGCTTTAACATATTATGTGCTAGATAACCCATATTGTTTTTTCCATGTCTTACTTTGTCTGGATTCTAAATCAGTTTTATATGCCATAAAATCTGCAGATTATAAGAATAATTCAAAACTTATATTAGATATAAAACACACAGTCCACCTTCTAAGTTTAAGAAACATATTTGTTCTCTTCTTTGGGTTCCTAGATGTGTGTGTGTGTGTGTGTGTGTGTGTGTGTGTGTGTGTGTGTGTGTGTGTGTGTGTGTGTGTGTGTGTGTGTGTGTGTGTGTGTGTGTGTGTGTGTGATACGTGAGCATACTGGTGCTCACACTAATATTTGTGATTTTATTAGGGTAAGTTTATAACGGGCTGCGGTATTCCTGATTTGTGGGAGCTCTTTATACTGTGATGTGCGCGTGCTGATGTTCAGAACCTATTTTGTGCTCTATATATATAATCTCTCTCTCTCTCTCTCTCTCTCTCTCTCTCTCTCTCTCTCTCTCTCTCTCTCTCTCTCTCTCTCTCTCTCTCTCTCTCTCTCTCTCTCTCTGTGTCTGTCTGTCTGTCTCTGTCTCTGTCTCTGTCTCTCTGTCTCTCTGTCTCTGTCTGTCTCTCTCATTAGAAGGAAGGAAGGTTGCAGAATGGTTAATACGTTCGCTTGCCAATTCGTAAACCGTGAGTTTCTGGGTTCGTACCCAGCCCCGCCCTTTCTTCCCAGTTTGACGAAAAAATCGAACAGAATGTTAAAGTCATTCGGATGAGACTATAAAGCCGAGGCCCCGTGTGCAAACGCACGCAGAACATCTTGCGCACACGTTAAAACCCCATTCCTCTTTTCCAAAGAGCAGGCCATCGTGTGCCGGTAGGAGCAGATGACAAAATTATATCCCCCCCAAAAAAAACCAGCATGCAAATAGGCGTCGTGTTTAGACACCATCCCTGAAGAAAAATCAGGGGGTTGGAGTCCCAGTGCGGCAACGTTCAATGGCTCCTGCGACGGTACTGGAACCATTCGTATCGGTCATTGCCTTTCCAATGGATCATTCCGGTGGCATGGAGAGGGGGGGTCTGCTGCAGGCTTGCCCTCCATACTTACCCAGGCTTTGCGCTCTAAAGACTAGAGCGCAACTCCATAGTCTTCCGAGACTGATGGGTACCTACTACTACTACTAGATATAATCATATATATATATATATATATATATATATATATATATATATATATATATATATATATATATATATATATATATATATTATATATATATATATATATATATATTATATCATTATATAATTTTTATATTTTTTTCACACGTTGACTGGGTTGTTGTTTTTTTTACGTATGGTTTGTAAACCCACCGGAATTTTTCTGTTTAAGAGTTGATTATTTTGAATTTGAATTTGTGTGTGTTGTGTGTGTGTGTGTGTGTGTGTGTGTGTGTGTGTGTGTGTGTGTGTGTGTGTGTGTGTGTGTGTGTGTGTGTGTTTTTTTTTTCACGTACTGCATGGTTATGTAAGTAAATGAACTATCGACACAGTAATCAAGCATATCTTATTACGGCGCAAGCGCCAGCCACATTTCATTGATGTAATTATGTGGTTTGTAGCATCCAACAGGTAACTGTACCCGGTGCTGTAGTCAGACCAGCAGCCCTCTGACCCTACGGTTGTTGGGGTATCAATGACCTCAGCACAGGCCTGCTCCATTTCTTTTTTCTCCTCGCTTCCATCTGCAAATGAGCTCAGATGAATTCTGCCTATCAGTGGATGACACCTTCCATTCCTTCTCTCTGCATGTCCTTCTGCCTGTACTGTTATTTTGTACAGAAGGCCAGATGAAGTTGTGATGTAACAGTCCAACCATATTTTTTTGTTTCTTTACAGCTGACCAGCTTGCTTTAAAAACACATGGTGCATTTCTTCACTTGTAATGCCTGTGCGGCGAAAGATGCTGGTGTTGCAATATAATTCTTCTCTCGTATGATTTATTTCTTCTGTTTGTCTGCAGCCAGGTCTATGGCTTGAAAGTGCAGATGGTGTGAATATTCTTCCTGCCAGATTGCTTTCAGCTGCAGTCTAAAGAACAGGTGCTGGGGATGGATTTCAGCTTTGGCAGTGCTGCTCATGGCTGTGCAGCTCTGCAAAAAGAAAGTACTTTGACTCAAAATGTATCTCTCCTTTTTGGACAGATTTCTAAAACTGCTCCACATCTTCAAATCTAGCACCTGCTTTTAAGAGATAGGTTTTCCCAATTCCCGTCGCCTCGTTTGTCGTAAGTTTGATCTTTTAAAGACTAAATGAAACTTCATTTTCTGTACCCTTTTTGCTGTACGGAGGACTCAATGACAAATCAATAAATGTCATATATGTCAAAAAGCTAATAACAACAACACAAATCAAAGATGTTTTCCTGTTGCATTGTCCATGTCTGTGCAGTAGACCAAAGTATAACCAGGTCCTTTACACTTAGAACTGCTTGGGTCTGGCCGCTAGGGCGCTGTGCTCTACAGGGATCCTTCAATAAACCAATCATGAATATTTCTAGAAATGTGTTGAACCTTGCGCACCACAGACCACCACAGTAGGTATTACGGACCCCTTTTTTCTGTGCAAACACTGGTTGGCGTCTGGTCTGCAGTTACTCAAACACTTGTGTCCTGTCCAGAAAACGTTTACATTGATGTTGATCTTGCGTATTGCCGTATTCTACTCAGTCATTCCCATTATTATTATTCTAATCAGTCATTGCCTCATTGCCATTTGTTAATAAGCCATTCCCACATTGTTATATTCTAATAAGCAATTCCCATACTGCCATATTGAAATCAGTCATTCCCACAATTATTGCCATATTGTGATCAGCAATTCCCATATTGTAATCAGCCATTCCCATATTGCCATATTGTAATTAGCCATTCCCATAATTGCCATATTCTAATCGTCTCGCTGTCCCAATTTCCTCACAGAAAATATCAATCATAAAAATACAGTTTGCACTGGCTATAATTTGACTAACAATTTACACTGATCACACTATGACTAGCACTTTTACACTGATCAAAACAATTACACTGATACATAATGACAGATTTTACACTGATCACATTAAAATAATAATTCACACTGATCACATTATAACTAACAATTTACACTGATGACATGATTATCAGTACTTTACACCTGAACACCTTATAACAACCAATTTACACTGATCATATAATGATAAGCTCCTTACACTGATCACTTTTTTTTCTGACTTATCTTGTGTGACGTCCCCGTGCTGTTGTTCCCACGCTGCTCATTTCAATCTCCCCGCCACAGCCATACCCAGATTCGTTGTGTCTCAACCTCGGGATCGGCAGTCCAGAGGGAGCCCATCAATATTAGGCCGCCGTGGGGCCACCAGCCAGAGGGACCCTGCACTTCTGCTGAGTCACTTTGGTGGTGTTCAGTGGTGCCTGTTCTGATCTAACATACGCAGGACACCACCCACTAAGCTCCCTACTAACGACAGTATTAGCTCAGTCGCGGAGCCAGACTGAGTGAGTCACCCACCTGAGGTGGCGACCACCACAACGTCCCTCCAACGACCGTCTCCCCGCGAACCTCCAACCCCAAAGGCACAGAGGTGTATGGGGAAACCGAATCTGAGGTCACCATGAAACCAGAACAACGGGAGCCACCGAATCAGAGGCAATTTTTATTATTGCATGATGATCAATGGTGATGAGGATGATGTTATGCTGCTGCTGTGGAAGTGCATCCGCTTTGAGACTACTTGACAGGGTTGTACTCTACGCTTACTGTCATAATCCCGGCGTCAACCGGTCCCGAGAGATACAGACACTTGCAGTGTTGGTCAGGTAATCAGAGCAACACTCTCAAATTCGCATCCGTAAAGTGGATGAAGCTCTATGACTTATGGGATTCGAACCTTCCAGTCCAAAATCCATGGCGCTAACCACTGCGCCATGGCGGCTGGTACACTGATCACATTATGACTACCACTTTACACTGATCACATTATGACCAGCACTTTACATTGATCACGTTATGACTAGCACTTAACACTGATCACGATATGACTAGCAATTTACACTGATGACGTTCTGACTAGCAATTTACACTAATCATATTATGACTTAACAATTAACATTACGTCTGCTGAATATAACTTACAAGGCATGATATATTAATAGATAATAGATAAATACAGGTGGAAAGACAAACTGATAGAAAGATGTCAGACAGGCAGAGAGATAGACAGATAAACAAATAGATGGACAGATGGACAGATGGATAGATAGATAGATAGATAGATAAAATAGATAAATAGATAGATAGATAGATCGATCGATCGATCGATCGATCGATAGATGATAGATAGATAGATAGACTGTAGAATAACAGTACATACATACCTACATACGTACAGACACACAGACACACAGACACACACATACACACATACACACATACACACATACACATACATACATACATACATACATACATACATACATACATACATAACATACATACATACATACATACACACAATACACACATACATACACACATACATACACACATACATACACACATACATACATACAACATACATACATACATACAACACACACACACACACACACACACACACACACACACACACACACACACACACACACACACACACACACACACACACACACACAGACAACACAGAGCATCCACATATAGCATGGACACTTTGCGAAGACTGTCGGAAACAGACCCAGGGGAAACAGAGAAAGGGGTTACACTTTGTCTGTAACATGATCTATGTCTGTGGTATCATTTATGTCTGGGAACATTCCCATTTCTGCAAAGTGCAAAACGCCATCAAGACTCTACCACACAACTTGACAACAAGCTATTCACTATGGAAAGAAAACACCATAAGACTAATACCCACAACGATACAAAACATGTAAGCAGTGCTCCCTTCGTCCATGAAAGGAATAACACAAGTGTGAGCCAGAATCAATTCCTCGACGATTCTGTGACCCAGACTGGGATTAGCCATCAGGGAATCAGAGGTCTCTGAAATTAGTATCAAAGGAGAAGTAAAAAGTCTACTTCTTGAAAACTACCAAAAGACTGCTGACAGGAAATCAGAATATCCTTATGCCAAATTTTGTTCCCAAAGAGCATGGCTGCATCAGAGGAGGGTTTCTACTGTAGGGTTCAGACCAGCCTTGCCAATATCTTGGTCAGCATGTTTACTGCACCACTACACCTAATTTATGATCTTTTCCTCCACACTGTCACTCCTTCCTTCCTTCCTTCCTTCCCTTTCCTTTCCTTTTTTCCTTCCTTCTTTCCTTCTTTCCTTCCTTCTTTCCTTTCTTCCTTCCTTTCTTCCTCCATATTTCAAATATCAGTAACACTCTTTATATCTTTATCCACAAGGTCTCTGCATTGTTCTAAACACACTCAATTTTGGAAATGGACATTTCAGTGATAGGTTGCAGACTACAGACACTGCACAGGACATGTCTGTCCCTCTTGCTGTGGAATGCAACAGTCCTTGTTATACATTTTCAACTGTTTGAAGTCTTCACCCTGTCGTTTGTTCATCTCCGTCTGTACATTTTTCTTTATATTCTCCTTCCTCGCTTATTTCTTCTATTCTGCATTATTCTTTGTATTCGTTTTTCTTTGCATTCTTTTTTTTTTTCTAGACGTTCTTCTTCTTTGCACTCTTCTTCTCTTTATTCTTTGCAGTCTCCTACTTCTTCTTTGCAATCTTCTTTACATTATTTTCCTGTCCTATGATTTATTGCCGACTTTGCCATTTCCAAAACTGTTTAACAAATCTGCTTCTACCAGTGTGACCTGACAATCCTCTCAGTGTTGCACTGCACTGTACTGTACATACATTATTCACTACAGCCCTGTACCTGCCCCGCTGCCAGATGGAGACAGCCACTGCTCCATACCACTGGCCACACATTATGCAGTCACAATCCCGTGCCCATCACAGGCAGATTGGGGAAGAGAGCTGGAAGTTGCTTAAGGAGGCCAGAAAACCTGATGCTCCCCACAGACCGTCTGAGAAGGATTGTTCAGCTGTGTGTTCCGTGGCCCTGTCCTTTTTCTCTGTCTCTCTGGTTCTTTTCGCAGGGTTTAACTTTCTTTTCACAAACTTTGTTGTACTAGGTTGCTCTTGTTTGTACTGTTTTTTTACCTTCACATTTTACCAGTACCTCAAGCGCTTCGGTTTGTTTGCTTTACATGATTTAGCGCTATATGAATTCCATAGTAGTAGTAGTAGTAGTAGTAGTAGTAGTAGTAGTAGTAGTATAGTAGTAGTAGTAGTAGTAGAATCAGCAAAAAAATCAATAATGCTCTGTCTGTCTGTCTGTCTGTCTGTCTGTCTGTC
>CM060337.1:35134857-35147357 GCA_030674155.1 Stramonita haemastoma
TTGGGTTCCACTCAGAGAATATCAGTCACAACCAAGAAGTATTCCCAGACAGTCCATTCCACAGTGGACAAGAGAACGACAAACAGTGCGCTTTTTATAGGACTCAAGCATCAAAAGGGGGGGGGGGGGGGGGGGGGGGGGGGGGGGGGGGGGGGGGGGGGGGGGGGGGGGGGAACTGCGTGTAAAGAGAACCAAGAGGAAACATATGTTTCTTTCTTTCTTTTTCTTAAGCTAGTTCTCTCTCTCTCTCTCTCTTCTCTCTCTCTCTCTCTCTCTCTCTCTCTCTCTCTCTTCTCTCTCTCTCTCTCTCTCTCTCTCTCTCTCTCTCTGTGTGTGTGTGTGTGTGTGTGTGTGTGTGTGTGTGTGTGTGTGTGTGTGTGTGTGTGTGTGTGTGTGTGTGTGTGTGTGTGTGTGTGTGTGTGTGTGTGAATCAGATCAGAATCAGAATCAGAATCAGAATCAGAATCAGAAAACGTTATTGCCATTAAGTCAGAACGAGACTTCTTTAACACCAAACATAAACGTATTTACCATTCTTAAAAGATGTGGATTCTTAGATATATGTAATGTATCTATGTTCTTGCTCTTCTGGAAAAAGAATCATGCACACATTTGATCATGTCTAACAGACAGTCCTCGTTGTTGGAAAACTTACTCAGATTCTTGTAGTTATTCATATAATTCATTTTCTTAATCTTAACATTAGATAGAAAGTTCTTTCTTAAATCATCATATTATAGTGTACAAACATCAAGTAAGTGGTACTCGTCTTCTATTTTGTTACACCATTGGCATTTTCTTTCTTCTTTCGGCATATTCATATATCTCCCTTGCTCTATCATTAAATCATGGGAGCTGGTGCGAAATCTGCTGAATATGCGCCTATAATTTTTATTCCTGCATATCAATAGATAGTACAGCCGCCAAGGATTAAATTCTGACATGAAGAGTGACAGCATATCTGTTGGCATACACATACTTACGATCATAGTGAACAATATTCGCGTGGGAAACAATGAATCTGTGCCCCATGAGAGGCATGATAAACACTGAAAATCAAAATTGAACGCAGTTTAGAATGATAAAAAGGTAGCCTTTCCTACACTTCAAAATCCCTTTTTTTACCTGAGCACTGAAACTCAGCCCCCCCCCCCTCTCTCTCTCTCTCTGGCTCACTAAAAGTTAAAATTTTTAGGGTAACCAGAAATGAGGAAGACAGGTTGATTTATGTGAAAAAAGGAGAGTATAAACAGTTATTGAAAGCAAAAAAACAAAATTATAGGAAAAAGAAAACAGAACTTTTAGCTGAAAACATTGCAGACTCTTCTCAGTTCTGGAAAGAAATTAAAAGGATGGGATATGGCAAAAGGGACACAATTTACAACAACATCAGCAATGATGACTGGTTTAACCACTTTAAAGAAGTTTTTTGTATGAATGAGGAGACTGGTGAGAGTGATGATGTCATTGTTGATGTTGTGGATGATGTGGATCCTTTTTTGAACAAAGATATTTCTGAAGAAGAAGTAGCTTGTGCAATTGCAAAACTCAAATTAAGATAGGCAAGTGGGTTGGGTGGTGTTTCTGGTGAAATGATAAAGAATGGGGGAAAGAGTGTGTTGGGGTTCCTGGTAAAACTTTTTAATGCTGTCTTCACCTCAGGTGTATATCCGTCGGAATGGTCCAAAGCTATTATCATACCAATCTATAAAAAGGGAGATCCTGAAAAAACAGATAATTATAGAGGAGTATCTTTACTGATTATAATATCAAAGTGTTATACCACAGTGCTAAATACAAGGTTATACAGTTGGTTGGAAGATAATGAAATGATTACATTTACATTACTAAATGATGAGAGTCAGGCAGGTTTTCGTAGGGGTTATTCTACACTTGACCAAATATATAATTTATATGCAATTGTACAAAAGTGTATGCTAAAGAAAGGTAAGAAAGTGTATGTTGCTTTTTTAGATTTCAAAAAAGCATTTGATTCTGTCAACCATGATAAACTTCTACGATGCATGAAAAACCAGGGGGTAAAGGGAACATTTTTAGCATCTTTGAAATCTATATATTCTTCATTGCTTTCATGTGTGCGTGTAAATTGGGAACTTACAGAATTTTTTGAATGCCCGGTTGGGATCAGACAAGGCTGTGTCCTGTCTCCTACATTATTCTCTGTTTATATAAATCAGTTAGCTAACCACATAGATGCAGGGGGAAAACATGGTATACAGTTTTTACCAGGTCTAATGGAAGTGTTCATCCTACTTTTTGCTGACAATGTAGCGTTGTTGTTAACAACAGTGGGTGGTCTACAAAATCAGCTTAATATCCTATACAAGTGTTGTAATGATATGAAACTAAATGTAAACACGGATAAAACAAAAATAATGGTCTTTAGAAAGGGGGGATATTTCGGTCGACATGAGCAATGGTTTTTCAATGATAAAAAGCTAGATGTAGTTAATAGTTATTGTTATTTAGGTTTTCAGTTTACAACAATGCTTAGCATGAAGAGAGGCACAAAGCACTTAGTAACTAATGTAAGAAAGCAGTTGTGCAATTAAAGAAAGCTTTCCAAAAGTATAAAGAAATGACTGCTAATACTTTCTTCAAGATTTTTTTATGCAAAAATGAAGCCTATTTTGCTTTATTCATCTGATATATGGGGGTTAACAAAATTAGATCATGTGGAAAAAGTTCATTTGATGGCATGTAAAAGGTCCTAGGTGTCGCAGTCAAAACACCAAATAAAATGGTTTATGGCGATTTGGGATGATACCCTCTGTATGTGAATTCTTTTGTCTCTGTTGTAAGATATTGGTTTAGATTACTGCAAATGTGTTCTGAAAGGTTGCCATACAAGGCATACCAAATGCTGCTTGAACTAGACAGAACGGGAAAATATTGCTGGGTGTCTAAAATTAGAGAAATTTTATGAGACGGGGTTTAATTTTGTTTGGTTACAGCAAGGAGTAGGTGATGTTAAAATGTTTTTGAGAGTATTCAAACAAAGGCTCATTGATTTTTTCATTCAAGAATGGACAGGCACAATAAGAGATCGCGAAAGGTATGACTGCTACCGGTCCTTTAAAATACTCTTTGAAAAAGATAAATATGTTTGCAATGTTGATATGTATTGTTTTAGGGTTGCTATAGCACAGTTAAGATTTAATGTTCTCCCACTGAACGCAAATGTACATCGCTATAGTAATTTAGAGCAGAAAAAAGCTTGTCCATTTTGCGAGACAGCAAGGGAAGATGAGCAGCATTTTCTTTTTGTTTGCCCTACATACTCTCATTTAAGGGACAAATTCCTGAAGGAATTAGTTAGAACCCCGATCCACCGATTGCTACAGGTCAGAACTCATCATGAGAAGCATCAGGTATCCAAGTATATTTTCCATTCAATTAATCGAAGGAAAAAGCGTTTAATTATATTGTAATTACTGTTCAAAATGAATGTGTTTACCATAATAACTATGTGGCAAGATTGATTGGTGTGTGCTGCTGCTTAATCGATGTTTATTTGTAATAACATATTGCTTGATTGTGATGCAGTTCAATGGTAAGGTGTACGTTTAAACATATGGCTTGATGTGTGCAACAGTTAAAAAAAAAGTTATTTGTTAAAGTCGCAGGATGTGAAGAAAACCTGTGACGTTTGCACGTGGTAAATGAAGTGAAGAATGGAGTCTTAACGGCTAAGATTATATGCCCGTGTGTGTGTGTGTGTGTGTGTGTGTGTGTGTGTGTGTGTGTGTGTGTGTGTGTGTGTGTGCGTGCGTGCGTGCGTGCGTGCGTGCGTGCGTGTGTGCGCGCGCGCGCATGTGTGTGTATATGTGTGTGTGTGTGTGTGTGCGTGCGTACGTGCTCGTGCGCGAGTGCACATATATCTCTCTCGTTAACAACATTATAACAGTAATAAGGATGAGATGATGAAGATGACAACTGGTCAATGATGATAATGATGATGATGTTATGTATGTGCACTACTATTTGTATATATGTAAATGTTGACAGTTATTAAGAGGATATGTGTCATCACCACACCACCACCCACCCTCTTTATTTTTGTTGCTTGTAGTGTGGCCAATGGCCGAAGTATATTAAAGCATTTCAGTGTTCAATGTTCTCTGGCTCACTATCTTACAATGGGTCACTTCAGACTTTTGTCATGCACTTATTAAGTAGTATAATTGGGGTGGGAATAAAAAAAGTTTTGCAACACTTCTGGAACTGGTTAATTTGGACACTAAGAGTTTACCGTAGATGTTCAGCACCTGTTGTGCTGTCCCCATCCACCCAGATTCACCCCCTCTTTCCTTCCCTCTCCCCTACCCCCTCCTTCTTTTTCATTCTGTGCTAGGAAATCTCTCTTTTCTATCCCTCTCTTTGTTTCTGCCTTTTCTTTCCTTCGAGTCACCTCCTTCCGGTCTATTTATGCCTCTTTGGCCATTCTCCTGCTTTTTTCCCCAGAAACTTAAAAGATAAGTTCCGTGCACACCAAAGTCGGATGAACTGGGTCTGACTCGTCAGGTGCTTAATGGCACCACAACGCATTTTTGCTCATATGACAGACAATGGTTGCTGTCTGAGCTTTAGACGAAGAGGAAAATGTTTCGTGGTCAGTGGGGCTACGCACTTTCTTCCTTCCTTCCTTCCTTCCTTCCCTCCTTCTTCCTTCCTTCCGTCCGTCCGTCCGTCCGTCCGTTCCTCCTCTCTCTCTCTCTCTCTCTCTCTCTCTCTCTCTCTCTCTCTCTCTCTCTCTCTCTCTCTCTCTCTCTCTCTCTCTCTCTCTCTCTCTCTCTCATGATCTCTAGGCCTATGACTAATTTTGTTGACAGATGATGGATGGATAAGTCAAGTCAAGTCAAGTCAAGTCAAAATGATCTTTAATGAGGGTAAAAGATTAAGTTTACACAACTTTTTTTCATCCTGCCCTCACAAAAAAAATCAAGAAAATTGACTTGACTTTTAAAACAATCAAATACAAATATCAACCTTGGTTGAAAACTAAAATAAAATGAGGATTTTCATCCAAACAGAATCTCACAACAACTCAAAACAGTAATATACTCAAGTCATACATACAAAATAATAGAAATACAAAAATAACATGGGTATGAATAACAACAAAGCAGCCAAATGTGTCAAGCATAAGGGTGGGCTTATAATTTGTCCATCAGATGTTTCTTCAAAAGTTTCTTAAACATTTGTTTTGAAGGAACTGATTTTAGAAAAGGGGGTAGGTTATTCCACAATGTTCTTCCTGAATAAGCAAGGCTGGATTTATAGAGACTGTTATGGGGCCTGGGCAAAAACAGTCTATGGGTAGGCCTGTTTTTATTGACAGCAAATTTTCCCCAGATTTTTTTTGGGGCTTTCCCGTTTAATATATTGTACATACATAGATACTTGTTGAACTGCAGTCTTTCTTTGAGTGGAAGAATATCTAGTTCTTTGTAGTTGGTGGTGGTTAGTGTATTAGGATTCAAACGGATTAGGTTCACAGCTCTTTTGTGCAGGCGGTTTATATGCTTTAAGTTTGTTTCGCTTGCACTATCCCATATGGTAGAGACATAATTTATAAGAGATAGAATATGGGCGTGAAAGAATAGTTTTCGTGACTGTAGATTTAGAAAATTCTTGATTTTTCTAAGTTGATATAATCTTACTGAGATTCGTTTTCCTAACGTGGCTATGTGATCTGACCAAGACAAGTCGTTGTCAATCACTGCACCTAGTACTTTGTGTGAGACAACTTCTTCAATTTGTTGTCCATGGACATATATTGGCCCGAATGGAGAACGCAATTTCTGTCTTTTTTGCCGAGTGGTTATAAACATACATTTTGTTTTATTTGAATTAAGAGACATATGATTGAGTTCTGTCCATTCGATAAGTTTATTGATATCTGCCTGCATATCATTCACAAGCTGGTTTGGATCATCATTGTTACATTGAATTGATGTATCATCAGCAAACATTTGACATGAACAATGGATATGCAGAGGTAGGTCGTTAATATAAATAGAGAAAAGAAGTGGTCCTAGTATTGATCCCTGTGGTATTCCATATTTTACGGGTAGTAAGGTTGACCTCCTAGGCCCGATTTCAACAAGTTGATGGCGATTAGTGAGAAATGAGTCTAAAAATGACAATGCTTGGTTGGAGATTTTATAGCATTTTAATTTTTTGATGAGGAGAGAGTGGCTAATAACGTCAAAGGCTTTCGCAAAGTCTAGAAAAAGAACTCCTGTAATTTCATTATTGTTGATATTCAAAAGACAATGCTCAATAAGTTGTATTAAGGCTGTATGGCAAGAGTGGTTTTCACGAAAGCCTGACTGGTTTTCATTAATTAGATCATATATTTTAAAATGAGAAAGTAAGTGAAAATGTATATGTTTTTCTAATGGTTTAGATAGGACTGACAGTATGGATATTGGTCTATAATTCGACGGATTGGTAGGGTCTCCTGATTTGTGTAAGGGTATTACTTTTGCTCGTTTAAATTTCAATGGGAAATAATGTTTGTCAATACACAAGTTAAATATGTACGTTAGGGTATCGCTTATAGCATATGCACTGATTTTTAATATTTTACTATCGATTTTGTCAAGGTCTTTTGATACTGACTGTTTCAATTTGAGTAAGCTATTTAGCACTTCTGTTACTGTTATTGGGGGTATGGTAAAATCAGATGAGATGCTCTTTGATGAACAGTATTGTTTCAATTCTTTCAGCTCATTTGTTTTTGTTTGATCATTAGGTATTATAGAGTCAGCAATGTTTGCAAAGTGAGAATTCAGGTTTTCTGCTGATATTTCTTTTATGACTTTTTGGGTGCTAAGTCTTGATTTATTAGTTAAGGTATTAATGGCTTTCCAAATCGCTTTTGGATTCTGGGCTGAAGACAGCAAGTCTTGAAAGTATTTTGTTTTGGCTTTGCGCTTCATTAAATTGACTTTGTTCCTTTGCTTTTTATATTCATCTTTTTGCTTTGATTTTAACAAATAGTCTCTTAGAATCATTTCGTTTTCGATTTCTTTTGTTAACCATGGAGGCTTCATGAAATGTTTTATTCTTTTCTTAATAAATGGAGCGTGTTTATCATAAGTAGCTATAAACGTCTCTATCCAGTAGTTAATAGCATCATCTGGGTTTGTAAGCTGATAAACATAGTCTAAGTTTAAATTAAGAATATCATTAATGAAGGCATCTTTATCAAAAAGTCTAAAAGAGCGGTAGGATATCTCCTTGTGTCCTGATTTGGGTATCTTTATTCCTTTTTTCCGCCATGTAAAACAAATGGAAGAGTGATCACTACAGCCTGTCTGCACTGAGCATGTTTCTGCTATGTTGGTCTTTGAAGTAGTGTAAATGTGATCAATGAGGGTGCTAGTGTTATTAGTGATGCGAGTTGGACGATCAATTATTTGCTCCAAACCATATATGGCATAATTAATATTCCACTTTGTTCCAGGGACTGTCAGATCTATGTTGAAATCTCCCATAAGAAAGATTTCTTTGGACTCTAGAATTGCGGCATCCATCATTGAATTAAATTTATCATACCAGTCAATTGTTTCAGCTGGGTTCCTATAGATGAAGCCAAGTATAATTGATTTACAGCGTCTAAACGTGATTTCTACCCATATAGATTCTACATGAAACTTCAAGATGTGTTAGTCTTTTCCACGACAGAGAGGATGCACAGTATAAAAGCAAACCAGTAGATCTGACAGTCACAGGATCGAGTCGTACAGTGTCATAGCCTGGGATATACATATCTGAATCAGAAATTAAATTGTTGAGTCTCGATTTAGCTACACAAAATACATGAAAGCTAGTACCTTTATTGTCTATAATTGATGATATTTCCTCTGTCTTGTTTCTAGCACTATTGATATTTAAGTATCCTACACGAAGTCCTTCCTGAGAAGGCCATGTGTCTATAGTAGAAGACATCGTTATTGGATAAATTTATATGAGGCTTGAATAACAAATTTTAGATTGGTAATGTAGGCACACACCAAGACTGATGTGGGATAAGGAGTCACAGTATACCTATATATTATGTAAGCTATGTATTGGAAATGCTTTTATACCTTGATGAATATAAACAATTACTAACATAAGCTGACGGCCTTCACATCCACTAAAAGGTGATTGGATTTATCAAACAGAAAAAGCAGAAAGCGTGGTACAATAGTGTAACTATAAACCAATCAGTGAAGCACAATCATCAGTCAAATCAACATTAAAAAAAAAAAAAATTACAAGGTAAAACAACAATCAAGTAGTACAATGATTAAAAGTAGATCCAAAAAAGAGAAAAATTTGGGATAGTGACGTAACCACCAGTCACTAACGCACAATCATCAGTCAAATCAACAATCAAAAGCAGGACAAAAAGGAAGGAAAAGCTTGGTACAGTGATGTAACTAACCACCAATCAGTAAAGCACTATCACTAGTCAACCAACAATCAAAATTTGGAACAAAAAAAACAAACAACAACAACAAAAACCAAACAAACAAACAAAAACAAAAAAACAAAACAAAACAAACAAAAAAACTTTGTAGGTATGTAACTAACCACAAGTCAGTAAGTCACAATCATCAGTCAAACAATGATCAAATCTAAGACGAAAAAGGAAAACTTTGTACCCAGTAGCTAACTTGGTATGTTTTATTTACTACTTTTGCTTGTTTGCTTTTGTTTTAACTACTACTTACTCATTATAGATTTTCTGTTTTCACCTTGTTTTTGTTTTCTATTATAATGATCATTTGATTGATTATTATTAATTTTAGTTCACTGTATTGCGCCTTTGTTATTCAATTATATCTTCTGTCCTTACAACTTGTCTTCTGTTTATTACTCTTGTTGTTTTGGCCTTGTTTGTTTGGTTATTATTGTTTTTAGTTGAAGGTGTTTCTTAAATTGATGTAATCCCTGATTAGGGCGGGGACTGGATGTAAAAAAGCACATCAGTGCTTATTCAGTGCTTATTCAGAATTCGATTTGATTTGGTTTCTCTCTCTCTGTGTGTCTCTGTCTCTGTCTCTCTCGCTCGCTCGCTCGCGCGCGCGCGCGCACACACACACACACACACACACACACACACACACACACACACACACACACACACACACACACACACACACACACACACACACACACACACACTGTTCCACAATTCCAAATAATCATGATATATATCTATATATCTCTCTCTCTATATATATCAGGAACAGGAATGAAGAAAAGAAGACAATATTTACATTTTGCCCAATTAAATGAACAACTGACGACTACTCATATAAAAAATGTTTAATACAGAGTTCATAGATCTTGGCTGTTTCCGTTTATTTACGGAAATCTACGAAAGCGTGGATATTGCCGGAAACACAACCAAAAATAAAATGAGATGAAAATAAGCAAACATGAGAAAAACAATACTTTTGCACCATTATGGCAGAATAGAACACAATACAGCACAATATAAATCGTCTATATCCTACATGTTTCTCAGCCTGAATTCAGACATAATATATTTCCCATTTTGGGTTAGCTGAGAGACAGGCACTGTGGCCTGTTGGATAAGACGACGGACTTGTGGTCTGTATGTCCTTGGTGTCATGGGTTCGAATTTCACCGGGAGTCTTCCTAACTTAAAAAAAAAAAAATATATAATAAAAACACCTGCACATGGAGGATGGAGGAGAGTTAGGGGAAGTAACCAGCCTCGGATTTCGGACTGTGGTGGGTTCAAATCCCATAAGAGTCAGGGATTTTTCGGACTCCGGCCGGCTCCTTCCCACAGTGAGTGTGCTGTGGACTCAGTGGGGAGACTGGTACCATGCAGTCATGCTTCATCGACTTTACGGATGCGAATTTGAGAGTGTTGCTCAAATTCCCTGACCAACTACACTGCAGTGCCCGGTTGACGCTGGGATATATTATCATGATAGTTTGCATAGAGTACAACCCTGTCAAGTAGTCTCAAAGTAGCTGCACTTCCAGGTTGACGCTGGATATATTATCATGATAGTTTGCATAGAGTACAACCCTGTCAAATAGTCTCAAAGTAGCTGCACTTCCAGTTGACGCTGGGATATATTATCATGATAGTTTGCATAGAGTACAACCCTGTCAAATAGTCTCAAAGTAGCTGCACTTCCAGGTTGACGCTGGGATATATTATCATGATAGTTTGCATAGAGTACAACCCTGTCAAGTAGTCTCAAAGTAGCTGCACTTCCAGGTTGACGCTGGGATATATTATCATGATAGTTTGCATAGAGTACAACCCTGTCAAGTAGTCTCAAAGCAGATGCACTTCCAGGTTGACGCTGGGATATATTATCATGATAGTTTGCATAGAGTACAACCCTGTCAAGTAGTCTCAAAGCAGATGCACTTCCAGGTTGACGCTGGGATACATTATCATGATAGTTTGCATAGAGTACAACCCTGTCAAGTAGTCTCAAAGCAGATGCACTTCCAGAGCAGCGTTGCATCATTCTCATAACCATTGATTATCATGTATGAATAAAAATTGTCTCTGATTCGGTGGCCCCCATTGGTGACCTCAGATTCGGTTTCTCCATACACTTCTGTGCCTATGGTGAGTTTGTGCCAAAACCTTTGGGGTTGGAGGTTCACGGGGCACGGTCGTTGGAAAGTCGTTGGAAGGACGTTGTGGTGGTCGCCACCTCGTCTGGCTCCACCACTGAGCTTATACTGTAGGGGCTTAGTAGGTGGTATCCTGCGTATGTCAGCTCAGAACAGGCGCCCTGAACACCACCAGAGTGACCCAGCAGAAGTGCAGGGCCACCTCTGGCTGGTGGTCCCACGGCAGCCTAATGGTGATGCTCCCCATTGACGTGGTGATTAGGTGATGGTTTAGGGGGAGGATAGGGAAGGGTGAGGTTTAGGGGGAGGAGGGGTAGGTATAGGGAAGGATGAGGTTTAGGGGGGAGTACGATGGGGGTTAGGTGTTGTGGAGGTTTACGGGGGGAGTATGATGGGGGGTTAGGTGTAGGGAGGTGTAGGGAGGGAAGAGGTTTAGGGGGAGGAGTATGGTAGGGGTAGGTGCAGGGGGAAAGAGGTTTAGGGGGTGGAGTAGGACGGGGGTAGGTGTAGGGAATGGGGGAGTATGGTTGAGGTAGGTTAAGGAAGCAGGTTTGAGGGAGTAGGGTATCGGGGATAGGTGAGGGAGGAGGGGGAGGAGTGTGATAGGGAGGTAGGGGGGTAGGTGTAGGGAAGGAGGAGGCTTAGGGGGAGTATGATTGGGGTAGGTGTAGGGAAGAAGGAGGTTCAGGGGGAGTATGATTGGGGTAGGTGTAGGGAAGAAGGAGGTTCAGGGGGAGTATGATTGGGGGGGAGAGATTAAGGGTGGAAAATACGATGTATGTAGGGAGTGGGGTAGGTGTAGGGAAGGAGGAGGTTTAGGGGGAGTATGATTGGGGGGGAGAGATTAAGGGTGGAAAATACGATGTATGTAGGGAGTGGGGTAGGTGTAGGGAAGGAGGAGGTTTCCAGGGAGGAACATGATGGGGGAGGTGGAGGGAGGGAGAAGGTTTGGGGGGAGTATTATAGGGGTAGGTGTAGGGAGGGAGACGGTTTAGGGGGGAGTGTGATGGGGTAGGTGTAGGGAGGGAGACGGTTTAGGAGTATGATGGGGAGTATGATGAGTGAAGGTGTAGCGAAGGAGGTGGGTTAGGGGAGTATGATGGGGGGTAGGTGTAGGGAGGGAGACGGTTTAGGGGGGAGTATGATGGGTAAAGGTGTAGGGAGGGAGATGGTTTAGGGGGGAGTATGATGGGGGTAGGTGTAGGGAGGGAGACGGTCTAGGGGGAGGGAAGGAGGTGACTTAGGGGGGGAAATGATTGGGGGGAGAGGTTAAGGGTGGAAAATACGATGTATGTAGGGAGTGGGTAGGTGTAGGGAAGGAGGGGGTTTCCGGGGAGGAATATGATGGGGGGAGATGTAAGAAGGTTTAGGGGGAGTATTATAGGGGTAGGTGTAGGGATAGGGGAGGTTTGGGGGGAGTATTATGGGGGTAGGTGTAGGAGGGGGGGATAGAGTAGGTTTCCGGGGAGGAGCATGATGGGGGGAGGTGTAGGGAGGGAGGTGAAAGTTTAAGGGGACGAGTATGGTTGGGGTAAGTGTAGTGAAGGGGGGTATGATGGTAGGTGTAGGGAAGGAGAAAGTTTAAGGGGGGTATGTTAGAGGTAGGTGTAGGGGGAATTATGATGGGGGTAGGTGTAGGGAGGAAAGAGGTTTAGGGGGGAGTATAATGGGGGTAGGTGTGGAGAGGAAGAAGGTTAAGGGGGAGTATGATGGTGGTAGGTGTAGGGAGGAAAGAGGTTTAGGGGGGAGTATGATGGTGGTAGGTGTAGGGAGGAAAGAGGTTTAGGGGGGAGTATGATGGGGGTAGGTGTAGGGGAAGTATGATGGGGGAAGGTGTAAGGGGGATT
>CM060337.1:35149857-35157357 GCA_030674155.1 Stramonita haemastoma
CACACTCACACACACACATACACACACGCACGCTCGCAACACACACACACACACGCACATACACACACTCACATCACACACACACGCACGCACGCACACACACACACACACACACACACACACACCACACACAACACACACACACACACACACACACACACACACACACACACAACAACAACACATTTTCACCGGTTCTGACACATTTCATCAATAAACTGCATTCTAAGGAAAATATATGCCTTGAATTCTAAATAAAATCATAAAGAATACACGAATACTCTATCCGCTGTCAGGCACATATTTTAAAATATATAAACCCTAATATCATATCAATCTTATGATTACATCATAAATTTATGTTTTTAATTATATATGTGATAATGGACAAAGTTATTCAGTTTTTTTTAATTGTGTTTTTTTTTAACGATCATTAATTAAAATTATAAAGCATAAAGAATACACGAATACTCTATCCGCTCTATCCGCTGTCAGGCACATATTTTAAAATATATAAACCCTAATATCATATCAATCTTATGATTACATCATAAGAGAGAGAGAGAGAGAGAGAGAGAGAGAGAGAGAGAGAGAGAGAGAGAGAGAGAGAGAGAGAGAGAGAGAGAGAGAGAGAGAGAGGAGAGAGAGAGAGACTGTTCCTCTGTGTATGTATGTGTGTGTATTTGTGTGTGTGTGTGTGTGTGTGTGTGTGTGTGTGTGTGTGTGTGTGTGTGTGTGTGTGTGTGTGTGTGTGTGTGTGTGTGTGTGTTTCTCTCTTTCTCGTTTTTACTTTGATGTCAAAGTGTAGGTTTCTGTGTGGTTTATTCTTTTTTCACAACACTGAAATAGTCACGCTTTTGATCACAACATTTTTTCAACATGATCAGAAGATTTTTTTGTATAGTATCAGAAACATCAATGAAATATATTTTTTAAAAACCTTAGTCATTTGTGAGCTATTTCTGCCTGATGACACTGAGGAGACATTTGTTTTCTACTGTGTGCTCGGGGTTATAAGCTGTACTGGAATTAGTTAGTAAATAAACCTTCAGCTGTAGCAGGAAACCACTAAAATCTGATGAAACAGTGGACTGTGTACGTGCTGAATCGCCATGACTATGCAGTAGGCCTAGTGTTTAGAGTGAAGTGAGATACCTAGCCGACACTAATGACTGCCAGACTCTCACCCCACGCTCTGTATCGCACTGCTTCATGCGCCGCTGCAGGTGGTAGCCTACTACGGTGTGTTCATCTATGGCTTCGCTGTGCCAACAGAAAAAAACGGTCAAAAAAAAACCCCTAGTTAGTCTGCATGCAGACATGTTCAATTTTTTCTCTACATTTTTTGTTTGTATATTATAAATATGTGTTTTTTTTTAGAGAGAGAGTTAAAAATGACTGATTTTTGTGATTGTGTGTCTGCTTGTCGCTCTCCTGTTCATCTTCATCTATGTTTTGACTGCTCTCACGTCAACCAGTGTGAAAGAAAGTAAAAGAAAGCTTGTTTCAAGCTGATTATAAAGAATGCTTTGTTTGTCTTTTTTTGGACGATTCACTGTACAAAACGATGTGTGAAAGAAACCATGGTAATCTACAGCTGAACACGGCTATAGCACAAGCCCCTAGTGCAGCCTTTCCTTTTTCCCCGTGTATTTATATCAACGCCCTGCCAGCTGCGGGTCATGAACTTTGACTGGGGAACTAAAGAGACTGAAATGAGAAGCCGTGGGTGGAGTATGATAGATGTAGGGAGGGAGGCTGTTTAGGGGGAGTATGATAGGGATGGGTGTAGGGAGGGAGCGGTTTAGGGGGAGTATGATAGGATGGGTGTAGGGAGGGAGGCGGTTTAGGGGGAAGTATGATGGGGGAGGTGTAGAGAAGAGGGAGGTTTCCAGAGAGGAACATGACGGGGGTAGATGTAGGGAGGGAAGAAATTTAGGGGGAGTATGATGGGGGTAGGGGTAGGCGTCTGGGGGAGTATGATGGGGGTAGGTGTAGGTGTATGGGGGAATATGATGGGGGTAGGGGTAGAGGGGGAAAAGGTTTAGGGAGAGTATGATGGGGGTAGGTGTAGGGGGAAGTATGATGGGGGTAGGTGTAGGGAGGAAAGTGGCTTAGGGGGGTATGATGGGGGTAGGTGTGGGGAGGGAGGCGTTTAGGGTGGAGTATGATAGAGGTGGGTGTTGGGAGGGAGGTGGTTTAGGGGGGAGTATGATGGGGGAGGTGTAGAGAAGAGGGAGGTTTCCAGGGAGGAACATGATGGGGGTAGATGTAGGGAGGGAAGAAATTTAGGGGGAGTATGATGGGGGTAGGGGTAGGCGTATGGGGGAGTATGATGGGGGTAGGTGTAGGTGTATGGGGTGTGTGTGATGGGGGTAGGTGTAGGTGTAGGGAATGAGGAGGTTTTGAGGGGAGTATGATGGAGGTAGGGGTAGGGAAGGAGGAGGTTTAGGGGAGGAGTATGGTGGGGGTAGGTGTAGGGAAGAGGGAGGTTTAGTGGGGAGTTTGTTGGGTGAAGGTGTTGGGATGGAGAAAGTTTAGGGGGGGGGGAGTTTGGTAGGGAGGGGAGGGTTAGGGGGGAGTATTATTGGGGTAGGTGTAGGGAGAGGAGATAGAGTAGGTTTCCTGGGAGGAACATGATTGGGGGGAGGTGAAGGGAGGAAGGTCAAAGTTTAAGGGGACGAGTATGGTGGGGGTAAGTGTAGTGAAGGAGGGTTTGATGGGGGTAGGTGTATGGATGGAGGATATTTAGAGGGAGAAATATGATGGGGGTAGGTGTAGGGGGAGTATGATGGAGGTAGGGGTAGGGAAGGAGGAGGTTTAGGGGGGAGTAGGATGGGGTAGGAGTAGGTGTAAGGATGGGGGAGGTTTAGGGCGGGGGTATGATGGGGTAGGTGTCGGGAGGGAGAAGGTTTAGGGGGTAGTATGATAGAGGTAGGTTTATGGAGGGGGGCAGGTGTAGGGAAAGAGTAGGTTTAGGGGGAGTATGATGGTTGAAGGTGTAGGGATGAAGAAGGTTTAGGGAGAAGTATGATGGGTGTAGGTGTAGGGAGGGGGGATAGAGTAGGTTTCCGGGGAGGAACATGATAGGGGGGAAGTGGAGGGGAGGAAGGTGAAAGGTTAAGGGGACGAGTATCGTCAGGGTAAGTGTAGTGAAGGAGGGTTTGATGGGGGTAGGTGTATGGATGGAGGATATTTAGAGTGAGAAATATGATGGGGATAGGTGTAGGGGGGAGTATGATGGGGGAGGGAAGAAGTTGAGGGGGAGTATATTGGGGGTAGGTGTATGAGAAGGAGTATGTAGCATGTAAGTGTATGGAGGGAAGTGGAGGATCAGGGGGAGGAGTATGATGGGGGCATTTGTGGGCCGGAGGTTTTACTGGAGAGTATGATGCTTCTGACGGAGGAAAAGACCATCACATTTCACCAGGCAGCTACCACCTGTCTTTAGCTGGCTAAAAAACCGACAAGTGATTAGGGCGTGGTTACGCTCGTTAAGGTCTGGAATAAGTGGGTCATATATCTTTAGCATCACATTGAATAGGAATTAGATGACCAAGATGCTGTTTCCCGGTTTCCCGGTGAAGGACGGTGGCAGGATGGTTAAGACGTTCGCCTGCCAATATGTAAACCGCGAGTTTCTGGGTTCGTACCCAGCCTCACCCTTTCTTCCTAGTTTGACGAAAAAATCGAACTGAATGTCAAAGTCATTCGGATGAGACTATAAACCGAGGCCCCGTGTGCGAACGCACGCAGAACATCTTGCGCACACGTTTAAAACCCCGTTCCGCCTTTCGGAAGAGCAGGACATCGTGTGCCGGTAGGAGCGGATGAAAAAATTATATATAAAAAAAAAACCAGCATGCACACAGGTGTCGTGTTTAGACACCATCCCTGAGGAAAAATCGGGGGGTTGGAGTCCCAGGGCGGCTCGGGGCTGTAGGCTATGGCAACGTTCTGGTGGCTCCTACGATGGTACTGGAACCATTCGTATCGGTCATTGCCTTTCCAATGGACCATTCCAGTGGCGTGGAGAGGGGGGGGGGGGGGGGTCTGCTGCATGGGTAACAGCTTGCCCTCCATACTTACCTACCCAGGCTTTGCGCTCTAAAGACTAGAGCGCAACTCCATAGTCTTCCGAGACTGATGGGTGCCTACTACTATGCTGTTTCCCATGCCAGGATTGTAGAGGATGGCGCAAAGCATGTCTAAGCCAAAAAATATGCTTTCACCCCTATTGGCAGGTTTTGCCCAATATTCTTGTAGTAACCACTAGACTCAGATATGGCTCCAATCTGTAAACATGTAAAACAGAGTTGTAAAAATTCAGCTTAGAAAATAACTTTTTTTGTTGATTCCAAAACAGTCTGTAAATTCTTCAAGTTTCGTTTTTATAGCACAGCATAATCTTTTCATATTCAATGTACTATGATTATTCCACACATGCTTGAATCCAATCTTATGAATTATTGTTTTGATTATATAAATCCAGTGTTCTTTTTCATTGTTTCGGTGCATTTCATTATATAACAATTTCAAATAGCTATTTTCTTTTTAGTCTATTATGTGAATCCAAAAATTGTGTGTGTGTGTATGTGTGTGTGTGTTGTGTGTGTGTGTGTGTTGTGTGTGTGTGTGTGTGTGTGTGTGTGTGTGTGTGTGTGTGTGTGTGTGTGTGGTGTGAGAGGAGAGAGAGAGAGAGAGGGAGAGTGTAGGTGAGTGAGTGAGAGGAGAGAGAGAGAGGAGAGAGAGAGAGAAGAGAGAGAGAGAGAGAGAGGGAGAGAGAGAGAGAGAGAGAGGAGAGTGGTGTGTGTGTGTGTGTGTGGTGTTGCATGCTTGTGTGAAGATTGCAAAAACACCTCTCACTCTCTTCCCCCCCCCTCTCTCTCTCTCTCTCTCTCTCTCTCTCTCTCTCCTTAATTTTTTTTTTTATTGCCATAGTAAGTGATGAATTTATCAATGCTTTCATTTTGCATTACACTCACACCCCTGCCCCCCTCACCTGGTGTATTGTGGTCCAAGGCCAAGGTACCATTAAAGCATTTCAGTGTTCAGTGTTTCTCTCTCTCTCTCTCCTCTCTCTCTCTCTCTCTCTCTCTCTCTCTCTCTCTCTTCTCTCTCTCTCTCTCTCTCTCTCTCTCTCTCTCTCTCTCTCTCTCTCTCTCTCTCTCTCTCTCTCTCTCTCTCTCTCTCTCTCTCTGGCAACAAACACGCCATGGAATGCAAGCATAAAACATGTTGGGCTCTTGACCTACTTGAAATAGATATAATCGTTAACCAATAAAGGAAAGGGGCAGATACTTCAGAAGTCCTCATGTACGTTCATTTGTTTGATGGATACTTGGACAGCAGACCACTCATCTATCATGTGAACATCAATGCATAGTGTAAAACAGAAACTAAAGAAGTAAAAGCATAATGTCACATGGGGGTCACATGTGTGGGGCATTAGTTATTTTCCTGCCAGATGCCCTACTGGTCTCTTAATTCAAAACACTTCGAAAGCTACAAAAACATCAACACAATGGGCATTTACAGGTTTCTTGACTTTTTTCAAACTCCCCTCATCCCTTAAAATGCGTTTACCACTAGAGAAAGAAAATCAAGCACTGCTTTTTGTTGTTTACAATTGTGTCCAAAAATAGCGCAACATACCTAGCATAGTGCACTTGCTCACAAGGGGAGATGATTCTGGTCACGCTGTACACTTCCCCTGCTTTAATTGATCTTTTTCCTGAAAATTCAATATCCGGCTTGCAGATGGCAAGTTTAGAAGTCTTACCCTCCTCCCTCACACTACCCTTCTCGCATTTACATCCCACTCCCTCCCCCCACACACATATGTACACAGAATGAAAAATGCAAAGAGGTGCTAATGCAAGACAGATCGACAGAGACAGACAGAGAGAGACAGAGACATGCAGACAGACATACATAGAGACAGAAATACAGAAGAAGAGAGAGACAGGGAGACAGACAGAAAGAAAGAGAAAAACAGAGAGACAGACAGACAAAGAAATAAAGACAGGCAGACAGACACAAAGAGAGACACCAGACAGACAGACAGACAGACAGACAGACAGACAGACAGACAGACAGACAGACAGACAGAGGTGCTAATGGCGGAAGACAGCGAGAGAGACAGACACAGAGATAGAGAGAAAGGGAGTGCTAATGGCGACAAAGAGTGACAAAGAGAAAAGAGACACATAGAGAGGGAGAAAGAGAGAGATAGAGACACACACATTACAGACAGACAGACGGACACAGACAGACAGAGACTGCAGCTTGTTCCACTCCCCCTTTGTATTTTTTCCTTTTTTTCTTTTTCTTTCTTAGATTTTGTTTTCTTCTTCACTGCTTATTTTTCATTACTTTTGTCTCGTTATAATGGGTATTTTTTTTCTTCCTGCCTTCTTTCCTGGATAAATGATAAATTCAGCTTAATGTGCTGTGGATATTGGGCACTACACTAGAATACACTGTGCGATAGTTTTCCTTGCTAGCTGATATATCTTCTTCTGGGGGACGGGATAGCCTGGAGGTAAGAACGCTGCACATTGCGTTTGTGATGTGATCTGATGACCCTGGTTTGAATCCCGTTCAAAGGGATTTTTTCCTCCTAGTGTTAACACCAGTACCGACTCCACTCCCCCCAAAAGTCCTTCGGATGAGACTATAAACCAAAGTCCCGTGTGCGAACGCACGCCAGAACATCTTGCACACACATTAAAACCTCCTCCGCTTTTCGGAAGAGTAGGCTATTGTGTGCACTGCTTCTCCATCTGTTTTGCTCCCCCTTTCATTATGATCCTCCTCCAATCTTCCTGGGTTTTTTCTCTTTTATGTCGCCTACTCCTTTTACTCTTCCCTCGTTTCCGTCACCTATATTGAAATGGCGATGTGTAATTTCTGGCTGGTTGTGGTGAAATCGTAGCAGATTTCCACAAATTGCTGCCCTTGGTTTGCCACCCCCTAAAGCACTACATGCAATACATGCTGTGACTCCTCTCTTTCATTCCCCTCTCTCCCCTTCACCCCCACCCAGTGCCGTACCTAAAATAACCAGAACAACTCACCATTTCCTGAAATATGTCACTGTCAAGTCTATCGATTGCTCTGATTATATCAGTTTGTACGTGCACACAGGTTGTGTCCAAAACTGTGGTGAAATATTCATTTCTCGTGGGGCTTTCCTTCAAAGATGCACGTGAACTGGCTAAATAAATCATTCAGCAGCTTGAATCCTTCCTCCACAGCCAGGTTCACGTTTCGTAAGCACAAACAAAATCTGCTGCCATGAAAACACTTACTTTGAAGCTGAGAGATAGAACTGTGTTCCAGCTGTGTGTTGGACTCCCCTTTTCTCGGGCCAAATGGCCATGATTGATTCCGCTTGGAGGCTAATGAAAACTGCTGCCAGATGCAAGGTAAACACGTCTATAAAAGCTGAGATTAGAACTGTAGCTGTCTGACCTCGTTTTTTTCTCTGACCTGAAA
>CM060337.1:35162357-35192357 GCA_030674155.1 Stramonita haemastoma
TCAATGGGACATAATCCTCTGGAGTGCCGACTCCACCCCCCCCCCCCCCCCAAAAAAAAAAAAAGAAAAAAAGTTCAAGATACTATAAAGGGAGGTCCCGTGTGCGAACGCACGTAAAACATCTTGCACTTTTCAGAAGAGTAAACCATTGTGTGCCAGTGGGAAAGATGGGAAAATTTACATAACCGCACACACACGGGGGTTGGATGTAAAAATTAACATGAGTGCTTATGCTATCCTTGAAATAAAAGGATATGGTAAATGAATAAGAATTTTTTTTAATGTTACAAATGACAGTCCTTACAGCTCACGCTTTCCCTGAGTAAAGTATAAATGAAAGATGATCCCAGCAACAGGAGACCACTAGACTAGGCTGTAGCTGTCCGTGGCTGCTACTTGACACCACGAAATGACCCGCCATTCTGCCCACTGACTAAAGCACATGAAGCAGAACCATCCTCAGCTACACCCCAACACAAAAATCGTATCTATGACCACACTGGCAGTTTTGAAACAGAATTGATTCCCAAGTGGATGACATTGCAAATGGTGAGATTTTTATTTGGTCTCTTAAGGCATGGTGGGAGAAAGAAATTTATAATGGAGTTTGTGAGTCATGAAATGCGATTCTGGCTGGCTCCCCTAGGGTTGGTTGACGTCATTGTGGACGAGTTCTGTTCATCCGGCTATCTTCTTCTCTGTTCTCTCTGTGCCATAGTGTCTGCTTACCACCCTCTTGTGTAGAGGCAACAGTTTTGTCATTAATGGGTATTTGTCCTGACAATGCAAGTTACTCTTTTTTTAAAAACTATAATATATTGATGTGTAAAAATTCGGATGCTTGCGCAAAAATACAAAGAATCTTCTCTCTCTCTCTCTCTCTCTCTCTCTCTCTCTCTCTCTTCTCTCTCCTCTCTCCTCTCTCTCCTCTCTCTCTCTCTCTCTCTCTCTCTAAAACAGTTACAGATGGTTTTGGAAAGTCATTGATTGAACTGTGTTCTACTTTTCACCGTTTAAATGGCTTGTGTGATGGGGACAAAGACGGTCACTTTACTTTCCTTTCTGAATGGGGAAACAGTGTTATTGATTATTTTTCATGCTCTGTTGATCTGTTGTTTTGTGTGAAAGATTTCTGTATTAGTATTTGTACGGAATTGAACCATTTGTTTCTTATATTGCACTTAAAATGTGTACTCGATAAGCATTTGGATGAGGAAGCAAAAAATAAGTCTTACCAGAAAGTTAAATGGAATGCTGGAAGATCAGAGCTGTTTCTAGATTTTTTTGCATCAGAAGAAGCCACAAATATTTTGGCAGATGCCACTATCACTATCGACCTTAACATAGAAACAGCTGTTGACAAATTTAAAGCCTACTGCAGTAGGTAGGGCAGTGCATGCAACACACAGTTAATATGGGAATGCGTGGAAGGAAAACAAACCACTGGTTTGACTGGGAGTGCCTGCAGAAAAAGCAAGCAGCTGGCAGGGCACTGAACAAGTTCACTCCTACAGAACGTGCTGAGGATCAAAAGACGTACGGAGTTTTCTCTGGTCGGAGTATCAAAATTGTAAAAAGGAAAAGAAAAAGAGTTACTGTAAATCTGTTATAAATACTCTGACTCAAAGTAAAGGGGATAGCAGCACATTTTGGTGAACAATACGCAAAGTTAGGAGAAAGAAGTTTAATTTACCGTCTATTTCGATTAACAGATGGAAAACACGTGTTGAAAACATTATTGCTGTGGATCACATTGAGCATGATAATAAAGACGGTGATTTGGAGGAGGAAGGGTATTATGTTTCTAATCTAGAAGATGAAATATCTGAAGGGGAAAATCGGCAGGCTGTTAGAAGACTTAAATTGAATAAAGCTTCTGGACTAGATGATATTCCCAGTAAATTCCTAAAAACTGCAGAGCCATTCATATTGCCTTTTTTGACAAAAATGTTTAGCAATATGTATACAGCTGGTTTTTATCCTATAGCTTGGACACTGTCAGTCATTGTTCCCTTACTGAAAAAAGGTGATGCTAACAACCCTGAAAATTATAGAGGCATCTCCTTACCCAGTATCTTTAGTAAAGTTTTACTTCTATCCTAAACCAGAGACTGCATAAATGAGCAGAAAAGGAAGGGAAAATTAATGAAGAACAAGCCGGATTTCGCTGGAATTACTCTACTGTAGACCACATATTTACTCTTGTTACAAGGTCATGTCTGTATGGTCAGAAGAGAAGTAAACTATATGTTGCTTTCATCGATTATCTCAAGGCTTTTGATACAGTAAATCATGATATGCTTTGGAGAGTGCTTAAAAAATCAATGTTTTATCAAAAATGATTCGTATGCCCAAAAGTATGTATGGCTGTGTGCAAAGTTGTGTTCGCTGGGGTTCTGAAGTGTCTTTTTTTTTCAATGTCAATTGGGCATGAAACAGGGTAGTTCAATGTCTCCTTTGATTTTTTCATTATTAATCACTGAAGTAGCAGAATAAGTTTCATGAAAGGGAAAACATGGTTTTCAGTTTTTACCTGACTTACAGGAAATTTATCTCTTGTTTGCGGATGATGTTTTGTTTTCTCATAGCCCCAGTGACCTTCAAAACCAACTAAATAAGTTGCAAAGAGCATCTGACACTTTAGGATTAACTGTAAATCTTAATGAAACGAATATTATGGTGTTCAGGAAAGGTGGGCATTTATCCAAATCGGAAAAGTGGCATTTTAAAAGCCAAAATATCGAAGTTGTTAACAGCTACAAGGTTTTTTTACTCTTACAACTAAAGTTTTTTTTGACACAGCACTAGAAGAGTATACTAAGCATGCAAAACAAAGTTTTTGAGATTTTGAAACGATGTGGGCCATGGGCAACATGGATATGTTTGTGTTTTTTAAGTTGTTTGATGCCCAGGTCAAACCTACGTTGTTATATGCTTCTGAGCTGTGGGGGTTTACAAAATTTTACTGTATAGAACCAGTGCAATTATTTGCTTACAAAAGTTAAACTTTTACCCCCAAACACCTGACACAATGATATAAGGGGAAACAGGACGTTATCCTATGATAACACCATAAGATCTATTGCATACTGGTTTAAACTTCAAAATATGTCTTTATGCAGATTTCCAAAATAGGCATATTTGATAACTGCAGACAAGACCCCAGTACTCACCAAAAGACATTTAGATGTAAATAACTGCCCATATAGTATTAAAAGATGTCTTGATCTTTTTGGTTTCTCTGGTGTGGATAAATGGTGGGTGTGGGAAATGAACAAGTTTTTCTAAAAGAATTAAAGCAACGCATGATTTATTGTTTTCATCAAGACTGGCATGCAAACAAAACTGTCAGAAAGTGACAGATTCGAAACGTATAGGTCATTTAACTCACTGTTACAGCCTAAAAATAACTTACTGCTTTCACCATAGGTAAATTCAGGCATGTACTGGTTAAGTTTGGACTTGGGATTGGTGATTTAAACGTAAATAACAGATATGATGATAAATCCAAAAGGTGCCCTTTTTGTGACAAAATTGAAACTGAAATCCATTTTCTATTTGAATGTACAAAGTTTAAAGACTTGAGCGAGAAATAACTATCCAAATACTTCACAAATGATAATGGACATTGCCTTCAAACTATTCTGAACAGTGAAAATGTTTGCCAGTTGAGACATTTGGGTATGTATATATTTTATACTCTGAAAGCCAGAGAACTTAAGTTTTATTGGTGTACAAAAAGTTGAAGTAGTTTATGTCTCTTTGGAAAATAACTCATGACAATGCCAAAATTCTGTTGTTTGTTCAATGTTTTGCTTTTATTTTCTTCTGTTAAAGTGTGTACCACCTTGTATACAGGGCCGGTGGCCTTACAATTAAAATCGAGTTCCGAGTTCCGATCTCTCTCTCTCTCTCTCTCTCTCTCTCTCTTCTCTCTCTCTCTCTCTCTCTCTCTCTCTCTCTCTCTCTCTCACTCTCATTATGTGATCAAAGGAGGATATGCTTGGCATCACATGTGCGGGACACGCATACATTTGGATTTGGGTTTGTTTGGGAAAATCAAGGTGTGCAAAATGTGAAGGGATTTTTATCTACATTCAAGCAAAGATCAAAATTGGCACGCACATATTCAAGAAAGCAGTAGCCTTGCAGTCTATCGAATTTTAAGTCTTCTATATCACCGGAATCGTATTCCACCATTATCATTAACAAACATATCAGAGATGTGCTTATCTGATTTAGAATCGGTGCAACTGATATGTGCACACATAAAATGCAGTATGCTACTTTCAATCCCGGTGATCTTAAATATCCCCTCTGTAATTCTTGTCTGTAAGACGAAATACACACTTTATTTTACTGTAAATTCCTGACTGATTTGCAACAACGATACATCCCATCTTTTTAGAAATAACATTGAAACTTATGATGCAAGATGACAAAAGCCTTCATGATTTAGGACAATTTATAAATTATTCCAACAAAAGGCGTACTGCTTTAGTATGATTGCTGCATCAAAATGATTAACATACCACTCAAGTTGTTTCAATGCCTAATGCTATGCTGTGTACAATTTATATCCTAGTTATCATTTCTCTAATCAATTTTATTTATTCATTTTTTATTTATTCAATTTATTTTTTGTCTAAAATGTTCCAAACATTCCAAGTAGATGTGTGCTGATACCATGAGTGATTGATATGACCTGTGAACTTGAAGTGTTTTTGGTGCATTCTTGGAAAGGAATGAGAACGAAGTTAATGGGAGAGAGAGGGGGGGGGGGGGAAGGGAATGTGTGAAATTGTAATGGGTCGGTGGCCTTCTACAGTAAATTGTTCAGAGTTCTCTCTCCTAAAATATCCATGCAGTAATAACATAAATGTGTATCAAACTCTATCCTTGTTCGAGATATAGCCATTGGGATCATGATCCTCAAAGAATCAGTTGCTGTTTTCATGTTTTATCACATTTTGCATACTACTATGACTGGTTTTCCTCCATTCTCCCAAACTCCATGTATTGTCACCTAAGGCCAATGTATGTATTAAAAATGTTTAGAGTTTCTCTCTCTCTCTCTCTCTCTCTCTCTCTCTCTCTCTCTCTCTCTCTCTCTCTCTCTCTCTCTCTCTCGATAAGGGCAGGGCCTGGATGTAAAAAAGCACACGGGTGCTTATTCATTATCCTCGAAATAAAAGAATTTGCCTGATAAGGGCGGGGACTGGATGTAAAAAAAGCACATGAGTGCTTATTCATTATCCTCGAAAAAAAATGCCTTGCCTTGCCTTGCTTCTCTTTTTCCTCAAGAAAAATTAGAATTTTGCCGGGTTTTTGCTTTACCAATTTTTATCTTTTCATTTTGAAGGCTGGATGAAAAAGTCCCTTGTCATTTTATTACCCTCGTAAAGTAAAAACTTTGTTTTGTTTTGTTCTGGATAAATATGCACTTGTTGTTTGTTTAAAATGATTTCCATTATGTTTCTGCAGTAAATTTCATAATGTTTCTTCATATTGCTTTTTTTGCTTTATTTTCTTATTTTTAGATGGTTGCATTAATTTATAATTTTAATGAGACTTACCTATAAGTTGAGGTTAAATTGGGATTATTTAGAGTCTAGGGATGGGAATGAGCTATTACATGAGATGCGATGCGCGCGCATCTTGCCAGTATTTAGACACGAATGACCTCTAATATAAATTTAACTGACAATACCTGGGCGGGTAAAGAAGAATCATTAAGAGCCGAGATGGGTGGGCACGTAATTGCTCATTCCCATCCCTAGACTCAAAATAATCCCAATTTAACCTCAACTTACAGGTAAGTCTCGTTAAATTTATAAATTATTCATCGTCTAGTGATGAGTCATTCACAATCACGTGAGACTTCAGAGTTAGAGGTCATGAGAGCTGAAACAATCCTCTCAATAATTAAAATCACTAGCTGATAGGATGTTAATAACTACCAACACCAAGTAACCACAAGATAAGTTCAAACTATTGATAAATGGCCTTCAATAAATTAATTACCTTCCCTGGGTCCAGCTAAGATCAAGACAGCAAACACGTCCACCTACCTTCTCTGGGTCCTGTTTGACCAATGTCAGTTTTACTGCTTATTCACAAAATTGTCCAGCACTGACTGACCCAAGGTCTTCTTCACAACCGGTTTACAGTAGAATTTCACAAAGGTGTTCTGGGAAGACCATCCAGCTGCTCTCATTATGCAGTCAATAGGCACATCTCTGTTGAATGCTGCCGATGTGTTTGCTGCTCTGGTACTGTGAGTGGAAAACTGGTTGATATCCACACCTGCTAACCGTAACACAGTTTTAATCTATCTGGATATAGTGTCTCTTGAAACCTCACTGTGGGGTTTTACAAATGAAATACGGAGTTGCTTCCCTTTCCTCAAAGGCTCTGTTACCTTCAAATATTGTTTCAGGTGGGTAACTATACACAAGTTTCTATTTTCAAAGGACTGTAATTCTAAGGGTTGTACATGCGACCCTGGTTTGGTTTGCTTTAACACAGCACTGAACACTAATGTACATTTGTCCTCTTTCATCTTTACATCGTCACATTTCAATACATGGATTGTTTGACCTCTCTGGCCTGAAACAAGAGCTAACAACATAATCAGTCTGAGGGACAACTGTTTAAGTGACAACTCTTCTACACTAGGTCAACCAGCTAAATACTGTAGGACAGTGTCTACATCCCAGGTTTCTTGATATTTAGGGATAGACAGTCTATTTTCAAATACCCCTTCCACCAACTGATGCACTAGTGGGTGACTACCCACTGGTTCAGTACCTGGTCTGTGCAAATAAGCTGAGACTGCACTGCGGAGTAAATTTACAGTACTGTGACTAGCTCCAGAAGAGTATAAATCTGATAAAAAATTTATTACATCAATGTAAGATGAGTTTGGAATACCCTTGCTATCTGCAAACTGTTTCCATTTCTTAATGTAGGAGTCATATGCTTTCTGGGTGTCTCCACGAGTTCATGACTAGATCTGCTGCCCCACTACTTATCCCTGAGTTAGGTAAATGGCACCTGAGATCTTGAAGACTAGCAGGTGAAGCCTCTTCAGCTGGACCAGGCGATGGACTGCTTCTGGTTAGCTGGGAAGTAAGTTTTTTTCTGCAGGTCAGGTGCACAGGCTCTGCTGTCAGTAACCGTAATTGGGTACCAGGCTTGAGTTGGCCAGTCTGGAACCACCAGGACATCCAAGCTCCTGTCTCTCTGCACCTTCTGAAGGAGTCAGGTGATGACACTGAGTGGGTGAAAAGCATAGAAATGTATGTCTTTCCATGAGAAACTGAAAGCATCAGTTACTTCTGCAGCTGGGTCTGGCCTGAAAGATACAAACCTTTTCAACTGTGCATTCAATCTTGTAGCAAACAAATCTATGTCAGGTACTGCATTCAGCTGACTAAGAGCAGCTTGCAGAAGATCACTGTTCAATATCCATTTTGCATCTAGGTTAACCTTTCTGGATTCTGCATCAGCCACAACATTCTCCAAGCCTGGGATGTGAGCTGCACTGACAAATATATTGTGTTCAATACACCATGACCAGATAGTATGTGTTAGCTCATTACAAGAATCAGAGTGAGAAGCACCCATATGATTTAGGCATGCAATGGCTGTGGTATTATCCAGCATAAGTCTAACATGTTTTCCTTGAAGCTGTACCTGGAAGGATTTCAGGGCAAAAAATGCAGTTTTTAATTCTAAGTAGTTAATGTGGAACAACCTTTCCACTGGTAGCCATACCCCTCCAGATGGGACTCCCTCACACACACAGCTCCAGCCTTGAAGACTTGCATCAGAATGGACCACGATGTCTGGATCTGAACAATACACTTCATTAAAAGCTTCATTTATATCTCTATCCACCATGCTAGCTCCTTTCTACCATCCTCAGAAATCTGCATCATCTGATCAAAGTTCCCTCTGCTTTCTTTTAGTGCCCTGCATTTATCTTTCTCTAACTTCCTGTAATGCAATATTTTTATCTTGTTTTCACTATATTGTGTGTTGTATCAGCTCCAAGTTCAGCAGAGTTGTGTGTGAAGTGTAAGTACTTACTGCTACAATGTTGGGAAGAACTGCATTTACCCTGTTAGTTTGCTTCTTCATTTTTTCAGCTGAGTGTGTTCGAGGTATGCCGAATGGCAGTCATAGTGGGTCGTACACTCATGAATTTCTGCTTAGCCTGAGGGAATCAGCCTGTGTATTAGCTGAGGGTCAGGACTGCAACTTTCCATACAAAATTCTGCCATCAACAGCCAGGCCTAAAAATGATGAATCTCAGGACACCAGGCCTAAGAAAAGAAGATGAGGAAAGAAATGTGGCGTGAGACAAAGACTTAAAAATTCAATTAATTGGAAATCTCCGCTACTAACGGTGCTACTATCCAATGTACAATCCCTATGCCCCAAAACTGACAAACTTCAAGCTAGCGTGAACTACATGCACGAATACAAGAAGGCCGGTCTGCTCGCCTTTACTGAAACGTGGCTTAGTGACTCCGTCCCTAGCCAGGAGCTTTGTATTGATGGTTTTGGTCAGCCCATTCGACTGAACAGAGACACACACGTAACCAGGAAGGAGAGGGGAGGCAGTGTGTGCTTCTATGTAAATGAGAGTTGGTGCCGTGATGTTAAAATTAGATCAAAGATATCTGTGGAGGACATTGAGCTGCTCTCTATTTCACTACAGCCCTTTTATCTACCACAGGAATTCCCACAACTCTTTTTTTTACTTTAGTCTACATCCACTCTAAAGCGAAAGTGGCCAGAGCAATGGAACACATCTTAGATCACCTCCATGTGTTAGACTCTATATCCCCTGATACCCCAAAGTTTATCCTGGGAGATTTTAATAGTTGTTCTTTTAGTAAAACATTGAAGAACTATGAATAGTATGTGACTGCCCACGCACCGTAATAAGATTCTTGATTTGTGTTAGCAGGCGCGTATAAATCCTTGCCTTTGCCTCCCCTGGGATCATCCAACCACAACTGCGTTTTACTAGCACCCATGTACCAGTCAGTGTTTCAGTGCCTCCAGCCCATAGTCAAGACCACAAAGAAATGGACTGCTGATAGTATAGCTACATTGCAAGGCTGCTTTGACTGCACTGACTGGGATATGTTTTATAACGTGCGTTCTGATCTGAATGAGCTCACTGATGTTGTTTCTTGTTATATTTCATTTTGTGTTAGTTGTGTTATTCCAACATAGGAGATAACTATTTACCCCAATAACAAGCCTTGGGTTAAAAAGGACTTGGAATGGTTATTAAACAAAAAGAAAGTAGTATTTTACACAGGCACAGAAGAACAAAAAAACACAAATAAATAAAAAAGTCAAAGCTGCTGTTTCACAGGCTAGACAGGAGTATAAACGTAAGATAGAAAACAAGTTTGCTGGGAACAATTTTCAGGCTGCATGGCAGGGCATCCTGTCCCAATGGTGCGTTACCTTGACGTGGTGGGATGGCTTGCGTGTTCTGTTTGATCCCCAGAGCTATGTGGGCGGGGGCTTCGGCCTCTGGCAGGTTCAACCATGCTCAACAGGTCTGTGGGGTAGGAGCCAGACTAAATTTGCACCCTGGTCCTCCAGGTTGGGGGTTGTGCTTTGGGTTAACAACCCATTCACTTAAAAATCAGTATGTTACAGAAACCACAACAATATCTCTAAACAGCGACCTGGTTGGGGGAGAGTCCTCTCTGGCAGAGTCTATGACGCGAGCTGGTGAAAGCCTTCGGGAAGCCAGTGCGCCGACAACTCTTCTGTCAACCAAGTCAACAACCAGGAACATCAGAACCCTATATGAAACTGGAAAAACAGCACAGGTATGTAGAGAAATGCATAGGTACAACCTGAAGATCCTTGGCCTGTGCGAGACTAGATGGAATGGAATGGGACGGTCAAGACTAGCGAGTGGAGATACCATCATCTACTCTGGACAGGAGGAAGGCCAGCCCCACACACATGGAGTAGCGCTGCTGATGAAACCTGAGGCAACGCGAGCACTACTATCCTGGGAACCAGTGTCACCACGGATCCTCACTGCCCGGTTCAACTCAAAGGGCAGGAAAGTTACCATCCTCCAATGCTATGCTCCAACAAATGCCGCTGATTTAGAAGAAAAAGAAAACTTCTACGAGCAAGTCCAAGCCATAATGGACAAAACACCAAAGAGGGACATGAAGATCCTAATGGGAGACCTGAATGCGAAAGTTGGGTCAGATAACACCAACAGAGAACTGATCATGGGCAAACATGGCACGGGAGACCAGAATGAAAATGGTGAACTCTTAGCAGAGTTCTGCACCTTCAATCACCTGGTCATTGGAGGCACCATCTTTCCCCACAAGAAAGTCCACAAGACCACATGGACTTCCCCAGATGGCAAGACTGAAAACCAGATCAACCACATCACCATCGGGCGAAAGTGGAGAAGGAGCCTGCACGATGTCAGGGTGAAGCGCGGAGCAGACGCAGCGTCAGACCACCATCTTGTAATAGCCATCCTCAAGACAAAGCTCAAAGCCTTCACTGACAAGGCAGGAAGACCATCGCACAAATTCAACGTGCAAAGCCTTAAAGACAAAGCGAAAACAGAAGAATTCAAGCTGGAACTAAGAAACAAATTCAGCATGCTTGCCCAGATGCCAGAGGAAACGATCGAAGAGCAGTGGCACAGTCTACATGAGACCTGGAAGACAACATGCCAAGCAGTCTTGGGAAAAAATACAAGAAAACACAAGGAATGGCTGACAACAGAAACATAGGCACTGATCACCGAGAGAAAACAGCTGAAAGACCAGATCAACAGAACACAAGATCAGGAAGAGAAGCAGACATTACAAGCACGATACTGGGACAAAAACCGTGCAGTAAAAAGAAGTGCAAGAAAGGACAAGAGAAATTTCATCGAGGAGCTGACTCAGGAAGCAGAGACTGCAGCAGGCCAAAGAAACATGAAGAGACTATGAGATCACGAGGACTCTCTCAGGAAAAAACAGTAAACCTAATTGCCCCATCAAAGACAAGAACGGCAATACCATTCCAGGTGAAGAAGACCAGAGAGCAAGATGGGCAGAGCACTTCAAAGAAACACTCAACAGACCAGCACCATCTGTCCCACCAGATATCCCACCACCTACTGAAATCCTTGGCATCAACACCAGCCCCCCCACCAAAAATGAGATCACCAAAGCCATAAAGTCTTTAAAGTCAGGCAAAGCAGCAGGTCCTGACGGTATACCCCCTGAAGCACTGAAGGCAGACATCCAGACTTCAACTGACATGATGTATCCACTCCTACACAAGATCTGGGAGCAAGAGAGTGTGCCAGAAGACTGGAAGAAAGGCTACCTCGTGAAGCTACCAAAGAAAGGGGACCTGTCATCCTGCAACAACTGGAGAGGAATCATGCTGCTGTCTATACCAGGGAAAGTACTGACAAGAATAATCTTAGAAAGACTGAAGACGGCACTAGACAAGACACTCAGGGATGAACAGGCAGGCCTCCGACAAAACAGATCATGCACAGATCAGATCGCCACAATGCGCATCATCATCGAGCAGTCCCTAGAGTGGCAGACCCCCTTGTATTCAGTCTTTGTCGACTTCCAGAAGGCATTTGACAGCGTCGACAGAGATGTCATCTGGAGACTGATGCACCACTATGGTTTCCCACCAAAGTTCGTCACCATCATCCAACAGCTCTATGAAGATGCCACTTGCCAAGTCATCCATGATGGTAAATTGACGGAACCCTTCTGCGTACAAACTGGCGTTCGTCAGGGCTGTCTGTTGTCACCAACCATCTTCCTGTTGGTGGTTGACTGGATAATGCGACAGGCCACAGCAGGCAGGAGAACTGGCATACAGTGGACCATCACAAGGCAGCTGGAAGACCTGGACTTCGCAGACGACATCAGCCTTCTCTCACACAGGCACCAAGATGCACAAGAGAAGCTATGTCATGTTGCGGAGGAAGCTGATAAAATAGGCCTCCAAATCAACATCAGGAAGACGGAGGTCATGAGGGTGAACAACAAGAAACAAGACCCAGTGCGACTACACCAAGAAAACATCAAAGAAGTCGACAAATTCACCTACCTGGGCAGTGTCGTTAGTAAAGATGGGGGAACGGACGAAGACATCAAGTGCCAAATAAATAAAGCACATCATGCCTTCAACACCCTTCGCCCAATCTGGAGATCAACATCCCTCTCACTCCACAACAAGATCCGGATATTCAACACCAATGTCAAGTCGGTCCTACTGTATGGCTCAGAAACCTGGCAGGTGACAAAGACCAACACCCACAAACTCCAGACATTTACCAACAGATGTCTTAGGAACATCCTTGGTATCAGGTAGCCAGAAGAAGTCTCAAACGAAGAACTATGGGACAGGACCAGACACGCTCCAATTGACACGGAGATCAAGAAAAGGAAATGGGGATGGATTGGCCATACGCTCCGCAAGCCTGCTTCAGATGTCACCAGGCAGGCCCTTGACTGGAATCCACAAGGGAAGCGGAAAGTAGGCCGACCAAAACAGACCTGGCGCAGAATCATTGAAGCAGAGACGAAGGCAGCCGGAATGACGTGGGCCGAGTTGAAGAGGATCTCCCAGAACCGAGTCCGTTGGAGGAGTGTTGTTGTGGCCCTATGTTCCCACGGGAATCCACAGGCATAAGTCAAGTAAGTCAAGTCATGGCAGGGCATCAAAAATATGTCAGCAGTAAACATGACAGCTGTACCACAAAGGTCAAAGATCAGTCTGCAGGGGGTATGCGATAACAACTTACCAGACCATTTAAACGCATTGTTCACTCGCTTTAAAAAGCATGATTTTTCAGAGGAAATAAATGGCCTGAAAGAATCTCTGCTTTTTTAGAATAGCGTCATTGTTGATGAAGAAGTTATCTGTAAGCACTTTAAGGCAATAAACATTAACAAATCTCCTGGGCCAGATGGTATATGTGGTAGAACCCTTAAGTTCTGTGCCACTGAGCTTGCAAGTGTCTTTCAGCACCTGTTCCAGACCTTGCTGGAAACTTGCCAGATACCAGTTATTTGGAAGACTTCCAATATTATGCCTCTTGCAAAGAAACCCAATCCTACTCGGCCTAATGATTTCAGACCCATAGCTCTCACATCACAGGTGATGAAAACATTAGAAAAGATCATAAAATCTCTCATTCTTTCTGTTACAGAGAAAGACCTTGACCCATTACAATTTGCGTACAGGTCAAGAAGGGGTGTCGAAGATGCCAAACTATTCATTTTGAACAAGCTGTACAGTCACTTGGAAATGCCTGATTCTCATGCCAGAATATTGTTTGCTGACTTTAGCTCAGCTTTCAATACAATGGAGCCTCACATTCTGGTTAACAAAATACTTTCAAAATTTGATGTAGACAATCAACTTGTACGTTGGCTAATTGAATTTTTAACTGACAGGCCACAGCGTATTTTTGCCAACAAAATACCATCATCAGTTAGATATACCTACACTGGTTCTCCACAGGGCTGCGTCCTCTCACCATTTCTTTACATTCTATACACAGATGACTGTAGAAGCAGCCACGAAAACTCATTTCTGGTAAAATTTGTGGACGACAGTGGTCTTCTGTCTCTCTTATCTGGATCAGTCCTAGACCATGGTCCAGCCCTTAACGAGTTCGTACATTGGTGTGATGAGGCCTATCTGGAGCTAAATGTTTCTAAAACTAAAGACCTTCCTATTGACTTCAGAAGATCGGAGCACACTTCTGAGAATACCATCATTCGTAATGAAGAAGTTGAAAATGTTTTGAAATACAAATATCTGGGAACTGTTTTTGACCACAAGCTAAATTGGGATGCTAACACTGACGCCATTGTCAAAAAGGGGCAACAACGTGTGTATTTTCTGAGGAAGCTTAACTCCTTTTTTGTCGACAAAAAGATTCTTTCTTTTTTCTGCAAGTCTTATATAGAGAGCGTTTTAAGTTTTGCTTTCATTTGCTGGTACAATAACCTTAGCATTAAGAACAAGAATGGTCTTCAGAGAATTGTGAGAATCTGCTAAAAAAATTATCGAAGAAGAACAAAGAGATCTCAAGTCATTTTGTAATCAGCAGCTTGTACGCAAAGCAACAGCTATTTTGGCCAATTCCTCCCATGCTCTGTTTTCAGAATTTCAATTGTTGCCTTCAGGACGTTGTTTTCGATGTCACAACAGCAAAACAAACAGAAAAAGGAATTCCTTTGTGCCAGTAGGTATCTGAGTTCTAAACTCATATAACACTGACTGGGGTTGTTTGTTTTTGTTTTTGTTTTGTTTGTTAGTTTGTTTGCTTGTTTGTTTGTTTGTTTGTTTGTTTGTTTTTGTTTTGTTTTTGTTTGTTTGTTTGTGTGTGTGTGTGTGAAAGACCAAAGTGATGTCTTGCACACCAGAGTGATGCCCAGTGCAGAATGCCACACAGACCACCGCCTCGTGCGATGCAACCTCAGCCTTCACATCAAGCCAAAGTCCAAACGAGGAGGTCCCCCCAGAAAGAAACTCCAGGTTGGCAGCCTCAAGTCCGCTGAAGTGAAAGCTGAGCTACAGTCCAACCTCCAGTCAAAGCTGGAAGTCGAGGACTGCCCCTCTGACCCCTGTCCAGAAACGCTCTGGACCCGCCTAAAAACTGCCATCCTGCAGACCTCTGCAGAGGTCTTGGGCTTTTCCACTAAGAAGAACAAGGACTGGTTCGACGAAAATGACCAAGAAATACAAGATCTGCTGGCGAAGAAGAGAAGTGCCCGCCAGGCTCACCTTGCACAACCATCTTGTCCAGCAAAGAAAGCTGCCTTTCGTCTTACATGCAGCAACCTCCAGCGCCAGCTTAGAGTTATCCAAAACGAGTGGTGGACTAACCTCGCCCAGAAAACTCAGCTCTGCGCTGACACAGGTGACTACAGAGGCTTCTACAAAGCTTTGAAGGCAGTCTATGGACCCTCTCACCAAGTGTTGAGTCCTTTGCACAGCACTGACGGCCAGGCACTCCTCACAGACAAGATGTCCATATTGAACCGCTGGGCTGAACACTTTCAAACCCTCTTCAGCGCTGATCGCACTGTTGATGACGCAGTGATCCAACAGATCCCACAGCAACCAGTGAAAGAAGAACTGGACGAAGCCCCAACCCTGGAAGAGGTAACTAAAGCCATAGAACAACTGAAGAGTGGGAAGGCTGCAGGCGTCGATGGTATTCCACCAGAATTATGGAAAAACGGGGGCAAACACTGCACTGCAAGCTCCATGAATTTTTTGTCTGCTGCTGGGAGCAGGGAAAGTTACCACAAAACCTTCGTGATGCAATCATAATCACCCTTTACAAAAACAAAGGGGAAAAATCAGATTGCTCCAACTACAGGGGGATAACTCTTCTCTCCATCGCTGGCAAAATCCTTGCAAGAGTTCTCCTCAACAGACTAGTACCTGCTGTTGCAGAACACCACCTCCCTGAGAGCCAGTGCGGCTTCAGAGCTAACAGGGGTACCACCGACATGGTCTTCGTGCTCAGACAGCTTCAAGAAAAGTGCCGCGAACAGAACAAGGGACTGTACATCACCTTCGTTGATCTAACCAAGGCATTTGACACTGTGAGCAGGAAGGGCCTGTGGCAGATCATGGAGCGTCTTGGCTGTCCCCCAAAGTTTCTCAACATGGTGATCCAGCTACATGAAGACCAGCGTGGCCAGGTCAGAAACAGCAACGACCTCTCGGAGTCTTTCCCAATCACAAACGGGGTGAAGCAGGGCTGCGTTCTTGCACCAACCCTCTTCACTATCTTCTTCAGCATGATGCTTCAGCGGGCCACAGAAGATCTTGATGACGAAGACGGAGTTTTCATACGCTACCGCACAGATGGCAGCCTATTCAACCTGCGGCGTCTTCAGGCCCACACCAAAACCCTGGAGCAACAAATTCGAGAGCTACTTTTTGCTGATGATGCTGCCCTTGTAGCCCACACAGAAACCGCCCTGCAGCATGTAACATCCTGTTTTGCAGAGGCAGCCCAGCTCTTCGGACTCGAAGTCAGCCTGAAGAAGACAGAGGTTCTCTACCAGCCCGCACCTCAGGTAGCGTACCACCCACCTCACATTACAATTGGTGAGACAGAACTGAAAACAGTCCAGCAGTTTACCTACCTGGGATGCACAATCTCCTCTGACGCAAAGATTGATAAAGATGTAGACAACAGACTGGCAAAGGCAAACAGTGCTTTTGGCAGACTCTACCACCGTGTCTGGAAAAACAAACACCTGAAGAAAGACACCAAGATCAGTGTCTACAGAGCCGTGGTACTGACCACCCTCCTGTACGGCTCTGAGTCATGGGTCACATACAGACACCACCTGCGAATTCTGGAACGCTTCCACCAACGCTGTCTCCGCTCCATCCTCGACATCCACTGGAGCGACTTCACCACGAATGCTGAGGTGCTGGAGCAAGCAGGGATCACCAGCATTGAGGCCATGTTGCTGAAAACGCAGCTACGCTGGGCAGGGCATGTCTCTAGAATGGAGGACCATCGCCTACCGAAGATGGTTCTCTACGGTGAACTTTCCACCGGACACCGCTACAGAGGCGCACCAAAGAAGAGATTTAAAGACTCTCTGAAGAAATCTCTGTCAGCCTGCCTCATAGACCATAACCAGTGGTCAGTCCTTGCTGCTGACCGGCAGGCCTGGCGACACACTGTGCATCAGTCGGTCTCCTCCTTTGAGGACAATCGCAGAGCGGCCCTTGAGGAGAGGCGAATGAGGAGGAAGAACCGCGTCCCCTCTACATCAACCCCAGAATCGACTTTCCCCTGCAGCCGCTGCGGCCGGGTTTGTTTGTCACGCATTGGACTGAACAGCCACCAGCGAGCCTGCACCAGACGTGGACAGTGCCCTTAATCTTCGTTCGCGAAGCCAAGCCATGATGAATGATGATGATGTGTGTGTGTGTGTGTGTGTGTGTGTGTGTGGTGTGTGTGTGTGTGTGTGTTGTGTGTGTGTGTGGAACTTCTCTGAATTACTTACCTGACTGCCACTGTCATGTATGTAGCCAATGCATACAGGTGTGCCCATACATGCTTATGTACCCATAAAATAAGTATGTCTTATTTTTGGCTTTATTGATTTTTTGAATTGCTTGTAAATTCATATGTCTTTCTACCAATGGTTTTAAAACATTGCTTGTGTGTGCTCGTGTGTGTGTGAGGGGTGGGGGGTGGGGGTGGGGGTGGATGGTGTGTATGTGTAGGGGGGGGACCCGTGTGTATGTATGTGTGTGTGTGGGGGTGAGTGGGAGTGGATGGTGTGGGGAGGGGGGAGAGCGTGTGTGCGTGTGTATGTGTGTGTGTGCATGCATGTATACGTGCGTGTGTGAACGCGTGCATACAATGCGGAAATAATGGTGATCATATGTCTTTTCTAGTCAATGGTGTTTTTTAAGATCATTGTTATCTAAATATTGGTGTGTGTGTATGCGTGTGTTTACGTGTGTACGAGCGCGCGCGTAGAGTGTGAGTGTTTGTGACATTTTTATTTGAAGTTATCATATAATGTCTGAACAAATATGAAATGTAGTTATTTCGTGTGTTTGATTACGATTTGCATCAATATGCCTGTCAGTATTGTAATTGCCCTTCAGGGATGATTAAAGTGTTTTTGACTTGACTTGACTTTGACTAATGCGGGGGTCCAAATTTAACTGCAGGAAAACTGGACACAATCAGACCTATAACTTTGGCTAATTCTCTCATTGAAAACATTGAGTGATTTAATCGATCTCTTGCAGCTTAGGATGATATTTTCTTTCCTTTCTGGGGTCAAAGTGACAGCCATTGAGACTGAGTCAATGATGACTCCTAGATACTGAATCTTAGTGGTGGGCTGAAAAACTGACTTTGTTGGGTGTACAATGAAACCAAATTTACGTAATGTGTCCAGTGTCTCCCTGACATTTTCCTGGCACTGTGTCTTTGTTGTGCCAATAAGCAAAAAATGATCCAAGAAAACTGTGGAGCTATGCCCTTTCTGTCTTAACCCTCTTGTTGTTGAATTCTACAAAGCTAAACTGCCTGTAGATTTTGAATTCTTTGAAAGTTTTCTACCCAAAACTGACATAGTCTACTCCTGGGACAATTATCTGTGTGCATGACAAGCTATCAAGCTGAAATTTTGTCACAAGCCAGATACATCTTTGTACTTGCATTTTAATGTAAGTTTACATGTCTGGTCCCAAAATGTCGTGTCATTGTCACCTTTTTTGTCACCAATCACAGGTAAAAGTATATTGTATACGATAAACCAGCAAAATATGTATGGAATAGACAAAAATTCATGCATGTAAGTGTTGAATAAAGAACTGATGCCTAGCTAACGTGTTTATTATTGTTTGTGTGCAATTGTACTTCAAGAATGTGTCACACAATGTCCTGATAACACTTATTGTCTTATATGTCTTGATGAGACATACTTTTTGTTTAACTGTTTTTTGTCTTTTGAAAACAAGGCATATTCAATCAATATCTAACCTGTATACTGCATTTCAGATCTCTATGTCTTACCACATGTTTGTTAAGTGCACAGAAGTGTATCATTCTACATAAGTGTCACATTGTCACCAGTGTCACCACACAGGTGTGATAAATATGAAACAGCACAGAACTTCTGTAATTCTACAAAATTTTAATCGTGATAGCCTTTAAAGTAGTCATAGTGATGGCACAGGGACACATCACATCACAGAAAGCACAAAATGTGGATGTGTGTGTGTGTGTGGGGGGTACCTCTCGCTGTCATCTGTGGCACCTTGGCAGACTGGAGACCTATTTTCTTTTCCTGTTTTATATTTTCATCATCAGCAAATCTGTCTGTTGAGTTTCAAATAAAAAGTGTGGTAATAACTAGAAAATAGCCAAAAAGCATCACATTTTCTGGTGTTTATGCTGTGGACCTCCCATCCCTTCCCCCAGGTCAAATTTCTCCACCGTGGTGTGCTAACACAGGTCACCATGCTTGCAGGAATGTGCTGTGTAGTACTTTATTTTCAGGGTCACTCTTCTCTCTAACTGCGTTATTTCCATTCTCTTCTCCCACGTCAGCTTTTTATTTCTGACTCATTTAACATTCATCATTGAAATGTGTCAACTTCCAATGCAAACATGTTCATTTTATTGTCTAGTTAGTTTGATGAATCATCTGCTACCAATGAAGACGCCATTTTTTTTTTGCCACGGGCTATGAGCGAAAGACGTTTCTATCACCAGCCTTGCTTTCTTCCTTCCCTCCCAAGTACACATGCGTTAGTGGTCTAAATTTATCACTGGCACCCTCTGAAACACTCCCTGCATCGCCCCACCAAATTTCAGACACATTGTGTGAGAACCATGAGATATGTGTGTGACAGAAAAGTACTGCCCATGCGCTATGGCCGTACTGGAATCTAGCAGCCAGTGCAGTTACGGGCAGCTGAGGCCACTATGGGGCTAAGATGGTTAATTAAGGTAGCAAAATTTGGCTTCATGAGTTTTGTGAACAACTGTGGTGCCAGTGCTAATCCATTTGGAAGTGCATTAAATTCATAAGCACATCCTTTCCATTCAAACCTCAACAGCTTTTGGTGTTCCTTGTGTATTGGCACTGAGTAGTAAGCATCTTTCAAGTCCAAGAGGCCATGAAACAGTTTTTGCTTACCAAAGCCAAGGCTGTGGCCAAAGTGTCCATCTTAAAATTGTGATAGGTGACTTCTTCATTAAGACTTTTAAAATTCAAGATCATTCTATGTGATCCATCTTTTTTCTGCCGAGTGAAGATTGGTGACAACACTTCACCTTGAGTGTGTTCACATGGTGTGATTACTTTTTTCTGATCAATTTGTTTATTTCTTCATCAATCACAGCCGCCTCGGCTTCATTCATTCTTGATGAATGCGACCATGGATTCGATAGAATAGCTAACTCCTCAATTTAACAGTCAGTCTCAATTTCAGCACCTGTCACCATTTTCAAGATTTCACTATCTGATGTCAGCGAGGCCCATTCAGCTGTAAATTTAGCTAATCGGCCTGCTTCAAATTTTTCTGACTCTTCTTCTAGCACATGTACAATGTTTGGTATCTGTGCATCAAAATCACTTACCTCAGTTACTGAGCCTGAGGGAAGCTATTCCTCTGGCTGTGCCCTTTGGGGGAGTTGTTGTAGCGCTGGCCGTAGGACTGTCTGGGGTTCTGATGGCCCCCACGTCTGACTGGGAAGTGTTTGTTTGACTGTGCCCCTAAAAAAGACCCCCTTTTAGTTCCCCTCATTGCCCTTGTACTGCAAGCGACTAAATTTGTGGTTATTTCCCTTCCTTCCTCCTGACATGGCCCTGTAGCCTATTCTTTCCATTTCATTGATGTTTTTCAGGGAGGCAGCAAGAATGTCACCAAACAAATTCGCTGTTATTTCAACCAACTCATCGCACAGACGGGTATTCACCAGAGGACACATTGCGCGACGTCAGAGCATCAAAAGTTTGTGTGTGGCATGCCCTAGCAATGCAATAGCATCCGTGCAGTTCCGAATTGCACTGGTGGGCAGTTGTGCTGCCTCGTTCAGGTCTGCTACATGAGCGCAATGGCCGTTGTAGCCTTGATTATAGCATGTTGCGTGTGTGCAAGCTTGAGATCAGCTTTTCTTTGTTCCGAGGAAAGTCTGGCCCAGACTTCTTTGTTTACTAAAGGAGTAACTAATTTTTCGCAATTCTCTGGGCGATTCTCCTTCTTCTTCTTCTCTTCTCTCATTTGCTTTACACTGTCAGATGTGTCTGGGAAAAATAATGGCATGTCCTTTCCAGCTCCTCTCGTGGGCCGTACAGCTTGGTCTGTAGGGTCATCTCCGTCAGCCAAACTTTCTTCCTCAGGTCGCTGAATAGCGTTCACCTTTGAAGGATGTGCTCGCCTGTCTGGTTTTCTTTACCACAGGCACACAGGGAAGAAGGAGCAAGTTTCAGTTTTGTGGACGTATGGTGGTTTAACCTGTTGTGCCCAGTGTGGAGTCTTAGAATTGTGACTTGATCTTCTCTTTTGAGGTGGTGGTAATCATCCTTCTCTACTCTAGGTCGGGCCATAGATTTGATGATTGTCTTCTTTTCATGGAAGGTGAGGCCACTTTCACACTGTTCTTTCTGTGCCCCCTGTTTTGCAAGTTTATCAGCTTGTTCATTGCCAGGTATGTCACAGTGGGCAGGAATCCATTGCAGCGTTACAAGTTTGTTTTGTGTAAGAGGCTGTAGTTCCTGTTGGAGTTATGTTTCTTTGTCTGCGGACATAGCTTGTAGGACTGATAGGGCATCAGTGAAAAAAACTACTTGCTGATATTCATCTTTGGAGTGTCTGACCATGGTGGCAGCTTGTTTCAGGGCTTGAGTTTCTGCACGGTAGTTGGTACAGTGTGTTCCTGTTGGGATGTTTGCTGTTTCTACTTCTCCAGATGGGTACTTGATCAGTACTCCTGCTCCTCCATTGAAAATAGCATTTGTAGCTGATCCATCTGTGTAGACATGGATCCAGGCCTTTTCTGGATAGAAGTCTTGTATCATGGCCAGGGTGAGTGCCATCTTACTGGTGTTGCTCTGAGTTCCTTTTGAAGCCACATACCGGACAGTGGTGTGGATCTCAGGCTCCCTGTGGTTGGCTTCCCATGGCCTTGGTAGAGTAGCTGGGTCCCATGGAACAGAATGGGCAGGTAGACTGTTCAGTTGCTGTCGTCTGAGTACACAGCTATGGTGGATGAAACTGCCATGCTTTATCCTGTTTCTTGTTGGCTTCTCCATTCTATGGTGCATTGGATGTTCCAAAGGACATTTGTATTTCTCTGCACTAGAGTTGGTGTCACGCCGTGTATTGAGCGGTTGGATGCCAGTTAGGTGTTCCATAGTTCTGATGGGGGTAGATCTCATAGCACCTGACATGAGTCACAGAGCTTGATTCTGTACTTTATCCAGGACTTTTTGGTGAGATTCTGCTGTTGTTGCCCAAGCTGGAGCAGCGTATTCCAAGTGGGGCCTTACAGTTCCTGTATAAACTGTCTTGAGAATTCTCTCATTGGCACCCCAGTTGGTTCTGGCTAGCTGCCACAGAATTGCCAATTTCTGTTGTGCCTTTCCTTCAGCTTTCTGGATGTGAGGTCTTCATGTCAGGCGTTTGTCAAATGTGACACCAAGGTAGGTGGGTTCATTGTCATTCTTGAGCCTTATGTTCCCTAGTCTGACAGATTGTGGTTTCTGTTTTGTTGAGAGGGTGAACAGGGTTATGGATGATTTATCTTCATTGATCTTCACATACCAATCCTCAGCCCAGGCTGCAAGCTTGTCAAGTGCCATCTCTAGTCGATATGCTGCTGTGGTAGCATATTCTTCAGTGCACCACATCACAAGGTCATCAGCATAAAGGGCAGCTTTGACACCTTTTGGCAATTCAGGTAGCAGGTCATTGATGAAAATCGAGAAAAGCACTGGCGAGACAATGCCTCCCTGTGGAACTCCATGCCTGATAAGCTTTTTCTTGCTGTAGTGATTGTTTAGAGTCACCCTTGCCCATTGATTGTGTAGGAAAGACTTGATCTAGGAGAGCATGTTGCCTTCGATTCCATTTCTTTGTGTCTTCACCAGTAGACCATCTGTCCATACTCGGTTGAAAGCCTTCTGCAGGTCTATCCAGGCAGCAAAGACAAACTTCTGTTCCTGAAAGGCATCTTCTATCTCTTGTGATAGGTATGTGGCTTGATCTTCAGTACTCTGGAATTGCCAAAAGCCTGCTTGTTCAGGAGCCAGGAAGTTGTTAGTCTCCACGTGGCAGAGTAACCTGGCATTGACTATCCTCTCCATGGTTTTGGCAACGCAACTGCTGAGGCTGATTGGTCGGTAGCTTAATGTTTTCTTCCTGTCTTTGCCCTTCTTGTATATAGGGATCATGGTTGCTTCTTTCCACACTTGGCGGAGGGTTCCTTTCTGCCAGCTGAGGTTGAAGATATGGAGGAGTTTGTCCTCTGCAGCTCTTCCTAGATGGATTAGCATCTCATTAGTTATACCATCTGGCCCAGGTGACTTTTTAAGCTTCAGTTTTTTCAAAGCACCCCGCAGTTCTTGTTTTGTAATAGGATTTGTCATAAGCCGTGTTCTTGGGCTCTTGATATGTCTTCCTCTCTGTTCCATGCGTGCTTGTCTCTGCTTTTCTGCATCAATATGGATGTCACTTTCTTTGGCATAGCTATGGGCAAGGTGATATGCAGCCTGCTTCCCTGTCAGGATTTTGTCATTCTCTTCCAGGGTTATCTTGGGTCCTCGTGTGTCCTCATCGCTTAGCTGTTTAGTAAGTTTCCATAGCTTGGTGCCATCTTTCAGTAAAGTTGAGAGATGCAGTTTTCTCTCTCCAGCTTGCATGGATAGCTTGGAGTTTCGTTTTCAGGTATTTAGCTTTTGCTTCTTGAAAGTTGTTGTGGCTGTCTTGGCTGGAATTCTGTTCTGCCTCCAGTCGTGTCTCTTCAAGCTTGTCATGGTGGATCTGTAGAGTTTGGGTCCAGTAGGGCTTGTAGTTTCTTCGAGCACCACGGGGTATTGCTTCTTTGGCAGCGGTCAAAATGCACTGGTTGAATTCTTTGATGACTTAGTTTAGGTCTCTGCCCTCCACACGAATGTTTTGTACTAGCATATTGGATCTATGCCAGATGAGGCTCCAGTTTGCCTTTTTGCAGTTCCATCTGGGGTGGACTGACTCTGCTTTCAGTCTCTCTCTCTCAATGGTAAGGAAGACTGGTCTGTGATCACTACCACCTAGCTGCTCTCCAACTTCCCTTGTGCTTCCATACAGGTCATTCATGCAAAAGGCAAGGTCTGGAGTGGTGGTAGTGTGTCATCTTCTGGAGTAAAAGGTTGGTGTGTCATGTGGGCTATTGATCAGGAGAAGGTGATTTTCATCCTGCCAGTTCTCAATCTCCTCTCCTCGATTGTCCATATGGTCATATCCCCAGCTCTGGGAGTGGCTATTGAAGTCTCCCTGTACTATAAAGCGGGATTCCTCTGTTGATATTGTTTCAAGTGAGAGTGGTTTGTTGCCAGGGTTGTAGTAATTTAGGATACTAAGTACTGTTGATCTACCCTTAATCACTATCTTCTGGTACTCTGCTCCTTCCATGTATACAGTGGTCTCACTTGCGCTGATGTTGTTTCTAACAAGTGTCAGAATACCTCCCTTTATTCTATCTTCTCTGTTTTGTTTGATGAGGGAGTAGCCACGGATCTTGAAAGGCTTACTCTTCAGATGTGTTTCTTGTATGCAACACACGCTCACATTCTTGTCTTGCAGTGTTTTTTCTAGTTCAGTCTTCTTATTAAAGACTCCCTCTGCATTCCACTGCATAATGATGAGGGTTGCCGTCTTCTGTTAGGTTGGCCAGTTGCTCTCCTCCGCTGTCCCCTGACTCAACAAGACAGGCTAGAGGGTCCTCCAGAAGCTGAGGGTGGGCCCCGTTGAGGCTCGGGGCCCAGCACTGCACCTGCCTGGAGGGTCTTCACAAAGCGAGCACCATTACTTTCACTATTATTTGACAGTGTCTTCATGCAGTTTTTTGCATGGCATCATGATTTGTTAGAGGGCATCTATGGCCCGATACTGATGACTTCAGCCCTCTAGGTTTCTGTCAGGGTTACCCCACCCTTATCTCCTGTTACCCTGGGAGCCCAGGGGCAGAGCTTTTACCGTGGCTCTTGATCGCGTGATGTTCCCGTCATAGGTCATATGTGATATTTCATGGAGACAACAGAGCCACCTGTTGTCCCACCCTGTCCTGGTAGGAACATCGCCAGTTGGTCTGGAACTGCTTTCGCAGCTAACCCCCATTTCTGAGGGCTGTCCCCCTATCTGCCACCCTGGGACCCGCCTGGTTGAGGACGGCCGCCTCGCCAGGTCTGGGCGATTGTGTGCCTCAAACTTGTCTTTTTGAACCTTCTCACCTAGTTTCCCACTAAACTGACCATTAATCAAAGTCGCGAGTCCATGGCTTACTTTTTCGCCAAGCACCTCCTGTTCCGATAGTTCTTGTTCAATTTCGTCAAAAAATCTCCCCCTAACTCATTGGGGGCTTTACAACTGCAATAATGCACTTCCATGAGAGCCCTCTCGTATTCTTGGAGTTTGAGCACTCCCTCATCTTCTTGCAAGACTAAAACATCACGGTCGTCAAATTCGACTTCGTGACGTTTCATCTCGCTCTCAGAATCACTCTTGCTAGATTTTCTTTTGCATTTGAGAGAGGTTCTCAAGAGGTGTTCGAAATTTTTGAACCTCTTCTCCCACTTTTCATCTAGTTTTTGTGCCACATCTTGCAACCTACCCTCTAATTTATCCTCTAGGCTAGGGTCATGCTCCATATTACTTGCTGAAGGCTTAGGGTCACTGTGCTGTGTGTTCATTGTTTGGACGGTTCTGTCTCCGCGCTGAAAGCCGGTGTTTTTTATTTGTCAATCTGAATAGCAACTCAGAACCTGGCTGAAATAAAGTCACTGATAGGACTCAGCCTTGTATAAACTATGAAAAATGCAAAAATTAGCGTAATGGAACGAAATGACCTGATAATTCGAGAGCGACATTCACCGTGTTTTTCTTCTGGCAACATGCAAGCATCACTGGCAAGATGCGCGCGCATCGCATCTCACCTGATTGTGAAAGACTCATCGCTAGATGATGAATGATTTAAAAATCAGTTACTGCTTATTCTTCTATAAATTATGGACAGAATTTACTTATTTGTTCTCTCTTGGTGTGGTGTGTGTGTGTGTGTGTGTGTGTGTGTGTGTGTGTGTGTGTGTGTGTGTGTGTGTGTGTGTGTGTGTGTGTTTGTGAGTGTTTTATTTCTTTGTTTTATGTGTTTTATTTCATTTATTTATTTTGTATCTAGTATGATGGAACAAATATCCATGTGCTTTTTTATTTTTTTATTTTTTTTATTTTTTTTACATCTAGTCCTCATATGTATGCAGTTTCGTAAATGTTACCATCCGTTCCCACCGGTACACAATGGCCTGCTCTTTCGAAAAGTGGAACAGTTTTTAACGTGTGCACAAGATGTTCTGCGTGCGTTCGCACACGGGACCTTGGTTTATAATCTCATCCAAACGATTTTGGCTTTTGTGTGTGTGTGTGTGGTGTGTGTGTGTGTGTGTGTGTGTGTGTGTGTGTGTGTGTGTGTGTGTGTGTGTGTTGTGTGTGTGTGTGTATGTGTGTGTGTGAGAGAGAGGAGAGGAGAGAGAGAGAGAGAGAGAGAAGAGAGAGAGAGAGAGAGAGACACACACACACACACACACACACACACACACACACACACACACACACACACACACACACACACACACACACACACAAACATACACACAGTGTGACAGTTGCAGCTATGGGTACAGCAATGTCTAGTTTCTGTCCATGGTGCATTGTGTGTGTGTGTGTGTGTGTGTGTGTGTGTGTGTGTGTGTGTGTGTGTGTGTGTGTGTGTGTGTGTGTGTGTGTGTGTGTGTGTGTGTGTTTTGTTGTTGTTGTTTTTTTTGGTTTTTTTTACTATCTTACTATCTTTCTGTTTGAGATAGGAAAAAACTCTGTGCTTCTGTGATCTATCTCTGTTGTCACTGCTTTGACTGCTTCACACTTCACCACTTTGCTTCTTTGCCTGAATGTCGAGAGAAGGGCAGTTGTTCCTGGCTGTTATGGCCATATGTGGTTTTCCATGTCATTAGAAAAGGCAGTTATTTATGACAGTTATGGCCATATGGTTATTCACCACATCATTTGAAAAGGGACTTATTATGACAGTTGTGGTCATATGGTGATTCACCATGTCATTAGAAAAGGCAGTTATTTATGAGTTATGGCCATATATGGTTCACCATGTCATCTTAGCAGTTATAATGATTCACCATGTCATCTTGGCAGTTATAATGATTCACCATGTCATCAGGAAAGGCAGTTATTTATGGCAGTTATAGTGATTCACCATGTCATCTTGGCAGTTATAGTGATTCACCATGTCATCTTGGCAGTTATGGTGATTCACCATGTCATCTTGGCAGTTATAGTGATTCATCATGTCATCTTGGCAGTTATAGTGATTCACCATGTCATCTTGGCAGTTATAGTGATTCACCATGTCATCTTGGCAGTTATAATGATTCACCATGTCATCAGGAAAGGCAGTTATTTATGGCAGTTATAGTGATTCACCATGTCATCTTGGCAGTTAAAATGATTCACCATGTCATCAGGAAAGGCAGTTATTTAATGGCAGTTATAGTGATTCACCATGTCATCTTGGCGGTTATGGTGATTCACCATGTCATCTTGGCAGTTATGGTGATTCACCATGTCATCTTGGCAGTTACGGTGATTCAGCATGTCATCTTGGCAGTTACGGTGATTCAGCATGTCATCTTGGCAGTTACGGTGATTCAGCATGTCATCTTGGCAGTTACGGTGATTCACCATGTCATCTTGGCAGTTATAGTGATTCACCATGTCATCTTGGCAGTTACGGTGATTCAGCATGTCATCTTGGCAGTTACGGTGATTCAGCATGTCATCTTGGCAGTTACGGTGATTCACCATGTTATCAGGAAAGGCTTTTGTGGTTTACAATGTCATCGTGCCAGTTATTCTTTTTTCTCGAGGATAGTGCAATAAGCGCTCATGTGCTTGTTTATATCCAGTCCCCGTATCTATGCATTGTTGTCAATACTGTCATCCATCCCACCGGCACGCAATGGCCTACTCTTCCGAAAAGTGAAACGGATTTTAACGATGTTCTGTGCGAGTTCACACACGGGAACTCGGTTTATAGTCTTCTTCAAAGGATTGGGGTGGGGGGTGGGGGGGAGTGGAGTCGGTGAAAATTCTCTTGATCGAGATTTGAACTCGGTTCAGCAAATCACAAAGGCCATGCGCATCACTCTAACCACCAGGGTATCCCGTTTTCCAATTTTAATTGCAAAATGATCAATGATAACGATGATGACGTAATGATGCAGTGAGGTGAGTCACCATGTCATCAGAGCAATGACAAGAAAGGAGGCTCATGCCTATGTCATGAACAGTGGCCCCACAAACAAAACACCAGAGGCCACACACACTAAACACCAGAGGCCACACACACAAAACACCAGAGGCCACACACACAAAACACCAGAGGCCACACACATAAAACACCAGAGGCCACACACACAAAACACCAGAGGCCACACACACAAAACACCAGAGGCCACACACAAACAAAACACCAGAGGCCCACACACACACAAAACACCAGAGGCCACACACACAAAACACCAGAGGCCACACATAAACAATACACCAGAGGCCACACACACAAAACACCAGAGGCCACACACACAAAACACCAGAGGCCACACACACAAACAAAACACCAGAGGCCACACACACAAAACACCAGAGGCCACACACACAAAAAAAACACCAGAGGCCACAAACACAAAACACCAGAGGCCACACACACACACACACACACAAAACACCAGAGGCCACACACACACACACACACAAAACACCAGAGGCCACACACACTAAACACCAGAGGCCACACACACACACACAAACACCAGAGGCCAAAACACACAAAACACCAGAGGCCACACACACACACACACAACACACACCACACCAAAACACCAGAGGCCACACACACACACACACACACACAAAACACCAGAGGCCCACACCACACACACACACACACCACACACACACACAAAACACCAGAGGCCACACACACAAACACCAGAGGCCACACACACACACAAAACACCAGAGGCCACACACACACACAAAACACCAGAGGCCACACACACACACACACACACACACACACAAACACCAAGGCCACACACACACACACAAAACACCAGAGGCCACACACACAAACACACCACACACACACACACACACACACACACACACACACACACACACACACACACACACACACACACACACACAAAACACACCACACACACACACACAAAACACCAAGCCACACACACACACACACACACACCACACACACACACACACACACACACACACACACACACCACACACACACACACACACACACACACACACACACACACACACACACACAAAACACCAGAGGCCACACAGAAAACTAAAAGACAGTGACCCTCAAGGAAGGGTGAATTACTGTCAGGGAAAGGCCAATCACCCCTCAGGGAATTCGCCAAACTGGCTTACTTCCGAAATGGAGAAAATAGGCCCATGGCTATTTTATTCCTTGATCACTAATGGCTACTTTTTAATCAACAGCGCTTTTGCTTTCACGTTGACACTGATATATAAAACGATGAAAATGATATTAGAAACATCTTCTTCTTTTCTTCTTTGTCGTTACTGGACGCTCAGTCAGCAACTATTGTTGTCTGTCATGTGTGAAAATAAGTTGCGCTGCCGTTAAGCACCTGATCAAGTCAGGCCCAGCGTATCCGACTTCCGCGTGGGAGAGAAAATGCTATACTTTAAGTCTTTCTGGAAAAAAGGCAGGAGAATCGACCAAAAGTGGCAGAAAATAGACAAGAAGGAGGTTACAGGAAGAAAAGTAACCAGGCAAAAACAAAGAGAGTGATAGACAAAAGGGCATTCCTAGCACAGAACTTCCGGAAGTTCAAATTTTCCATATGGCAAAGCTCAGACAAGTAATCTCTCTACTTTATAGACTAAAGCTAAACGCATTTAAAACAAAATTAGTGACAGGCGTTACGTGCTGTTGGGGTGAAAATATTTCAAGTTTTCATTCGATTTTTTTTAATGTAATCTTTTCAAAACCATTTGGCCCAATATTTCCGATTGTTCATTAAAAAACATTTTCAGTGATATTTCATTAATGTTTAG
>CM060337.1:35199857-35217357 GCA_030674155.1 Stramonita haemastoma
GCCACCCTCCTTTAAAACTCCCTCTACCCACTCCCTCCCCCATTCCCTTTCTCTCTACCCCCCTCCCCCTGTACGACTTTGAAACTTGTGACTGCAATGAGAGTTGAACAAAAAGAGATAGCATTAGCTGCCTGTTTTATGGCGCTCTGCGTCTGGAGGACGATTCTTTCATCTGGCTTTGCTGGAGTTGGATCACAGAACAGTCCTAATCGATTCGGGTTTTGTTTGTCTTCAGCTGCCTTCCAGCAGAGACAGGACACGTCAGAAGAGGGGGCAGAGACGGGGACGATGAGGTTAAAGGGGGTAGGGAGGGAGGGGGGAGGGTGACCTTAACTAGTGTCGTTGGAATGGCTGTAATAAGCTGAAGAGAGACCTGTACCACAAGGACATTGCATGTACTAAAACGAGCCATTTCTGTCATTTATCTATTATTTATTTATTTATTTATTATTAATTCTTTTAAATCGAGGATAATGGAATAAGCACTCATTGCTTTTTTACATCCAGTCCCTGTGTGTATGCAGTTTTGTAAATGTCATCTGTTCCCACTGGCACACAATGGCCTATTCTTACGAAAAGCATAACAGGATTTAACATGTGCGACTGAGTGAGGGGGGATGAGGGGTGTGGCAGAGGGGGGGGGGCAGAAACTGATGTTGATTTTTCAGTCTGAATTGTGGACAAATGTCAAACATGGTGAATATGCAATGCTGAAATAAATGGTCACCGTGCTAAAGGGGTGGGTGGCGTGGGGGGTAGGTTGGGGGGGGGGGGTTACTGGGTCAGGGGCCTGCCTCTCCAGGGTCCCAGCTGTTCAGCTCTGCAGAGTGTGTAAGTGACAAACAACAGCCTCTTCTCTACTGTCCCCTCTGCTCACAGCCCTGACCCAGTGCAGTGTTGGTAGGCGTCAGTGATGTCGTCATTACTCTCGCTGTACTACTCTCTTCTCCGCCCACTGTGTCCTTGTGGCCTGTGTAGCCGTTCATCGCCCTGGACATGTCACAGGTCTGTGTGGAGGGGCATTTTCCTGTTCAGTGTCACGGTGACCTGCTCCATTGTGCAGAAACACAGTAGAGCATACCAGGAAACGTTCTGCAGAATAACGGTTGACTTCACATGATTCAGTTCACACTAGAGAAGGTAAATTCACCTGAAGAGTTCTTTATGCAGGGTCAGCTTTACTCCCTCCTGAATTGATTCCCTGCCAAGACTGTTTTTTAAGGCGTTGAATTCTAACAGAATGTGATCGCTCTAGTGACACATCACAGCGCATAACCAGAGGGGTGACCACGATGCGTGTGGCCTGATACACTGCCCCACCTGCCCTCCTTCTGATACACTGCCCACCTGCCCTCCTTCTGATACACTGCCCTCCTTTGTACCTGCCCTCCTTGATCCTCCCTACCTCTGATACACTGCCCTCCTTCTGATACACTGCCCACTGCCTCCTTCTGTTACACTGCCTCTTTGATACACTGCCCTCCTTCTGATACACTGCCTCTTCTGATACACTGCCTCTTTGATACACTGCCCTCCTTCTGATACACTGCCTCTTCTGATACACTGCCCCTTCGATACCCTGACACTGCCCTCCTTCTGATAACACTGCAGCCTCTTCTGATACACTGCCCACTGCCTTTCTGAACACTGCCCTCCTTCTGATACACTGCCCTCTCGTAGCCACTGTCCTCTGATACACTGCCCTCCTTCTGATACACTGCCCTCCTTCTGATACACTGCCACTGCCTTCTGTATCACCACCTGCCCTCTTCTGTACACTGCCCCACTGCCTCCTTCTGATACACTGCCCCCGACCTGCACGCTTCTGATACACTGCCCCACCTGGATACACTGCCCACCTGCCCTCTTCTGATCTAGTCCACTGCCTCTCGATACTCCCTGCCCTCCTTCTGATACACTGCCACTGCCTCTCTGATATCACTGCCCTCCTTCTGATACACTGCCCACCTGCCCTCCTTCTGATACACTGCCCTCCTTCTGATACACTGCCCACCTGCCCTCCTTCTGATACACTGCCCTCCTTCTGATACACTGCCCTCCTTCTGATAACACTGCCTCCTTCTGATACACTGCCCTCCTTCTGATGCACTGCCCTCCTTCTGATACACTGCCCTCCTTCTGATACACTGCCCTCCTTCTGATACACTGCCCTCCTTCTGATACACTGCCCTCCTTCTGATACACTGCCCACCTGCCCTCCTTCTGATACACTGCCCTCCTTCTGATACACTGCCCTCCTCTCTGATACACTGCCCTCCTTCTGATACACTGCCCCTCCCTCTCTGATACACTGCCTCTAACACTGCCCTCCTCTAGTACACTGCCTGCCCTGATACACTGCCCTCCCTCTGATACACTGCCCTACCTGCCTCCTTCTGATACACTGCCCTCCCTTCTGATACACTGCCCTCCTTCTGATACACTGCCCTCCTCTCTGATACACTGCACTCCTCCTTCTGATACACTGCCCTCCTTCTGATACACTGCCCTCCTTCTGATACACTGCCCTCCCTCTGATACACTGCCCTACCTGCCCTCCTCTGATACACTGCCCTATGCCCTCCTTCTGATACACTGCCCTGCCTTCTGATACACTGCCCTCCTTCTGATACACTGCCCTCCTTCTGATACACTGCCCTCCTTCTGATACACTGCCCTCCTCTGATACACTGCCCTCCTTCTGATACACTCTGCCCTCCTCTGATACACTGCCCTCCTTCTGATACACTGCCCTCCTTCTGATACACTGCCTCCTCCCTTCTGATCACTGCACACTGCCCTCCCTCTGATACACTGCCCTCCTTCTGATACACTGCCCTCCTTCTGATACACTGCCCTCCCTCTGATACACTGCCCCACCTGCCCTCCTTCTGATACACCTAGCCCTCCTTCTGATACACTGCCCTCCTTCTGATACTGACCTGCCCCACTTCTGATACCCCTGATACACTGCCCTCCTTCTGATACACTGCCCTCCCTCTGATACACTGCCCTCCTTCTGATACACTGCCCTCCTTCTCTGATACACTGCCCTCCCTTCTGATACACTGCCCACCTGCCCTCCTTCTGATACACTGCCCTCCTTCTGATACACTGCCCTCCTTCTGATACACTGCCCTCCTTCTGATACACTGCCCTCCTCTGATACACTGCCCTCCTTCTGATACACTGCCCTCCTCTGATACACTGCCCTCCTTCTGATACACTGCCCTCCCTCTGATACACTGCCCTCCTTCTGATACACTGCCCTCCTCTGATACACTGCCCTCCTTCTGATACACTGCCCTCCCTCTGATACACTGCCCTCCTTCTGATACACTGCCCTCCCTCTGTATACACTGCCCTCCTTCTGATACACTGCCCTCCCTCTGATACACTGCCCTCCCTCTGATACACTGCCCACCTGCTCCTTCTGATACACTGCCCTCCTTCTGATACACTGCCCTACCTGCCCTCCTTCTGATACACTGCCCTACCTGCCCTCCTTCTGATACACTGCCCTACTGCCCTTCTTCTGATACACTGCCCCACTGCCCTCCTTCTGATACACTGCCCTCCTTCTGATACACTGCCCTCCTTCTGATACACTGCCCTCCCTCTGATACACTGCCCTCCTTCTGATACACTGCCCTCCCTCTGATACACTGCCCTCCTTCTGATACACTGCCCTCCTTCTGATACACTGCCCTCCCTCTGATACACTGCCCTCCTTCTGATACACTGCCCTCCTTCTGATACACTGCCCTCCTTCTGATACACTGCCCTCCTTCTGATACACTGCCCTCCTTCTGATACACTGCCCTCCTTCTGATACACTGCCCTACCTGCCCTCCTTCTGATACACTGCCCTACCTGCCCTCCCTCTGATACACTGCCCTACCTGCCCTCCTTCTGATACACTGCCCTACCTGCCCTCCTTCTGATACACTGCCCTACCTGCCCTCCTTCTGATACACTGCCCTCCTTCTGATACACTGCCCTACCTGCCCTCCTTCTGATACACTGCCCTCCCTCTGATACACTGCCCTACCTGCCCTCCTTCTGATACACTGCCCCACCTGCCCTCCTCAGAGTGCTTGGGGAGATTCCTCAACTCCAAGCACTCTGGGAGTCACAACAATACGACACACTCTGGGAGTCCACAAACAATACACACACCTCTGGGAGTCACAACAATACGACACACTCTGGGAGTCACAACAATACGATACACTCTGGGAGTCACAACAATATGACACACTCTGGGAATCACAAAAATACGACTTACTCAAGGTGTCTCCACAATACGACACACTTGGGGGGTCATCGGAATACGAAAAAGCTCTGAGGTCAACATACGACCACTTGGTCACAACAATCGATACTTGGAGTCACAACAATCTGATACTTGGGTCACAACAATCTGATACTCTGGGAGTCACAACAATCTGATACTCTGGGAGTCACAACAATCTGATACTCTGGGAGTCACAACAATCTGACACACTGTGAGGGTCACAACGTTCTGACGCATTCTGGGGTCACAACAATACGACACACTTTGCCGGTCACAACAATACGATACACTCTATGAGTCACAACAATACGATACACTCTGGTAGTCACAAAAATACGACACACTTTAGAGGTCACAACAATACGACACACTCTGGGAGTCACAGCTATACGACACTCTTTGGGGGTCCAACAAAACGACACACTCTGGGAGTCACAACAATACGACACACTTTCAAATTCACAACAATCTGACACACTCTTTCAAGGTCACAACAATCTGACACACTTTCAAGGTCACAACAATCTGACACACTTTCAAGGTCACAACAATCTGACACACTGGGGGTCACCCAGACATGGACTCTGTCCCACACATATTTGAGAAACTTTTTTTAACTTAATCACCTAGCCACACAAATACATTGCATTGTTCAAGTTGGGTTGTTTTAAAAGACATCTTTACGTAGGCAATTATACTTCGATTTCGGAGTGTTGCAATGCTAAATGTCTGCCTTGGAAGAGCCTAACCGCCATATTTGAAAGCATAAAAATATTGTACTGTTGCCCCCACACCGTCTTCATGAGTCATAGACTCGGGGTTCGGAACCAGGCCAGCAGTCACAGTGTGAAAGGATTAGTATCAGCACACGGATTGGCCTTTCTGTGGCTGTTTCTTGGCTCTGTGTGTGTGTGTGTGTGGGGGGGGGGTGTTTATGTTTGTGTATATGTTTGTGTGTGTGAGTGTGTATTTATGTGTGTGTGTGTTTATGTGTGTGTGTGTGTGTGCGTGCGTGCGTGCGTGTGCGTGCGTGTGTGTGTGTGTGTGTGTGTGTGTGTGCGCGCGCGCGCAGGGTCGCGCGTCATATACCTGCTGATATGAATAAATAAATGTACTAATCTGACTTTGAATTTTTTAAGGGACATAGGAAAAACAACCTTGAGTCACACCTATCATCGTACAACTATGCGACAAACGTAGGAACATCGTCAGTGCTTCAAAATAATTGAAATTGAGAATACATTTTTTATGACAGCTGATTTCTCCGTGTACATTAGCAGATGGGGGTGTGTGCATAACTGCTGAATTCTACACATACATTAGAAAATGGTTGTGTGTTTCAGATTGCATGTCAAAGACACAGCAGACTACAAAAGTGAAGAGACACGGTCCACTTTGTTCTGGAGTAGCTTTACGCCGTCAAGTGACGCGTCTAGCGTGACGTCAACACCGCCACCACCACCACATGTTACGTGATTAGTGAGGTCAGGAGATCATAGCAAAGGAACCCTCAATCATCATTTACACTTTCCGTCTTACTGAATGGAATGAAACAAGTGCCATCTGTGGAGTAAAACTGGGACATGGAAGAAAAGTGTGTACATGCAGCAAAAATGGAGACAGATTTCGCGCAAAACACAGGTACCTCTGCTGTATGCCTCTGGCTTTTTACGCTGTCATTCCTATCTATAACGTTGGAGAGAATAGCTCAGTAGAACAACGATTCATGTGTTAGAGAGATCAGCAAGTGTCAACAGCCTTCTGTCAAAATAGGACTCTTTTCAACAGAGGAACATATTGTGCTAAAACAAAATCTGAAAATCTGTTGATGGAGTGAATCAGATTGACCAAAAGCAACCACTGTGCAGAGAGTGCAGTGGCCAACACCTGAAGCTGCCATCGTCTGAGTTGTCCAAGAATAGGGTGTGAGTGCACACACACACACACACACACACACACACACACACACACACACACACACACACACACACACACACCACACAGAAAGACTGTGAAGCCTAGGAGCAAGAAGAAGTAGTGAGGGTAGCCATCAGTGTGGTCAGAGGACAGGACAGGACAGGACAGGAGAGGACAGGACAGGACAGGACAAGACAGACAGACAGACAGACAGACATACAAATCCAGTGTGCCCTCTCCGCGCCCCCACCTTAACAGTCGCCATCTTTCTTGCTGACGTCGAGACCGGAAGTTCGCTCCGATGGGGTGAGCTGCTCCCGCCAGGACTAAAATGTCCCGGATGTTCCTTTGGGAGCGGTGGCCGACGATATTGATTGGTAAGTGCTGCTCTGTGTGTGTGTGTGTGTGTGTGTGTGTGTGTGTGTGTGTGTGTGTGTGTGTGTGTGTGTGTGTACTGATCTCTGTCTGTCTGTCTGTCTGTCTTTGTGACTGTTTTTCTGTCTGTCTTGTCTGTCTGTCTGTCTGTCTGTCTGTCTGTCTCTCTCTCTCTCTCTCTCTCTCTCTCTCCCCATACAGTATCAATGGTAGTGGTCACTGATATATTCATGACAACAGACATCACGGTTATACATTCTGGTTCATTCTTCAGTGCAGGGAGGTACATCAGAAATACTACATTACCAGCTTCGCAGATGCATTGGGTTTAGCAGTACACACCCTCATGTCAGTGAAGACTGGCTGTAAAGAAAAAACAAAACAAAACTACAATACAAAACCCACACAATCAATGCCTATCTTTTATCGTAAAAATACGAGAGACTCTCTCTCTCTCTCTCTCTCTCTCTCTCTCTCTCTCTCTCTCTCTCTCTCTCTCTCTCTCTCTCTCTCTCTCTCTTCTCTCTCTCTCTCTCTCTCTCTCTCTCTCTCTAATCCTAAACCACCATGGTTAACAAAAGATATAGAAGAAGCTAGACATATTAGAGACTCATTACTAGCTTCTAAGAAACATGATGAATATAAGAAACAAAGGAACAAATATAACTCTCTTTTACGTGCTTCAAAAAAGAAATATTTCATAGATCTAGCAGGTACCAATAAAGATCCAAAATCTGTATGGAAAGCAATAAACTCTTTGACCAACAAACTAACTTCAAACACGAACTTATCAACGCATAACTTATCCGTGGATGACTTGAATCACCATTTTGCAAATATAACGGACAAGATAATTCAAAATGACAAATCAACCACGAATGATTTATCGCCTCTGAGTGAATTCTGCAAAACCAAAAATATACATACACAACTATCAATACCACCTATAACAGTATTTGAAGTTTATAATAGTCTAGTAAAACTAAAACAAACTAATACAAAAGGCATGGATGGCCTTGATGGGAAAATTATCAAACTTTGTGCATCTTATTTTACTGACTCACTTACATACATATTTAATCTATGCATTGACAAAAATTATTTTCCAAAAGCATTTAAAATAAGCAAAATACTCCCTATATATAAATCAGGTGAAAGGACTGAGCCTTCCAACTACAGACCTATTTCTATTCTATCAGTCCTTTCTAAACCTCTAGAGCAACATATAAAACGTCATATTGTTGCTCATATAAAAAAAATTTGATCTTCTACATCCTAGTCAATCCGGATTTCGTGAGAAGCATTCATGCCACACTTCCTTGATAAAAATCGTCGATGAATGGCTTTCAAATATAAATGATAACAAATTTAATGGAATAGTCTTTGTAGATTTTGCAAAGGCTTTTGATACACTTTCTCATACTCTGCTTCTCCGTAAACTCAACGTTTATAGATTCTCTGCCAATACTCTTGCACTCATAGCATCTTTTCTCAATTGTCGTCATCAAACTGTATGTATAAACAATAAATATTCCACCATTCTCCCACAAAAATTTGGTGTGCCACAGGGATCGATTCTAGGTCCTATTCTTTTTTCACTTTATATCAATGATTTGCCTCTTTATGTTAGATCTACTTGTGAACTCTTTGCTGATGACACTACCATCTCCTGTAGCCATCAAGATATTCCATTATTATACAAGAACCTACAAGAGAGTACTAACGACCTAATCAGATGGACTGAATCGAATCACATGTCCTTAAATTCACAAAAGACAAAACAAATGCTTGTGACAACTAGGCAGAAACGCCAAAATTTAAATGACAATATTCCATCTATCTATATAAACGATGACAAAATTGAAGTAGTCAAGTCACATAAAGTCTTAGGTCTTATTGTAGATAATAATTTATCATGGTCTGATCACATTAGTAAACTATCCAAACGAGTGTCAACAAAGGTTTTTCAGTTATCTAAAATTAAAAATTTCCTTCCTTTTCATGCTCGGAAACAATTTTTCCACGCTCACATAAAATCAGCTATAGATTACGCATCCACTCTTTGGGACTGTGCTAGTGAAAACACATTAAAACCACTCACTCAAAGTTACAGACGAGCACTAAAAATCCTCCTCCTTAAGTCATCGTCATTAACTCCAGAAGATTACAAATTACTTGATATTCTACCACTGAAAAACAAATTAAAATATAACAAAGGTATTCTAATGCATAGAATTATATCACATATAGTACCTGCTACCATTATTGATTTATTCCCAATTAATAGTAAACGACATACTCACAAACTTGCATTGTCAAAGCCTCGAATAGATTTGTTCAAATCAAGCCTACATTATTCAGGAGGTACCCTATGGAATTCATTACCAGAACCTCTCAAAAATTTAAAAAGCCATTATTCTTTCAAGAAAATGTATCGAGACCATCTATCATCGAACAATATATAACCCCCTCTCTCTCTCTCTCTCTCTCTCTCTCTCTCTCCTCTCTCTCTCTCTCTCTCTCTCTCTCTCTCTCTCTCTCCTCTCTCTCTCTCTCTCTCTCTCTCTCTCTCTCCAGCTATGAAGTATTAAGTTACATAATTGGTTGTTACAAACAGAATTATGCTATGTTTTTTGTGTGTTTTTTCTCCATTTTCTTGTTATTAGTTTGCTTTTACTAGTTTGTATCATTATAGAAGGCTGGATGTAAAAAAGCAATTGTCATGCTTACTCCTTCACCTTCTGAAAATAAAATTCAATCAATCAATCAATCAATCTCTCTCTCTCTCTCTCTCTCTCTCTCTCTCTCTCTCTCTCTCTCTCTCTCTCTCTCTCTCTCTCTCTCTCTCTCTCTCTCTCTCTCTCGCGCGCGCGCGCGCGCGCGCGCGCGCGCTTTCTCTTTCTCTTTCTCTTTCTCTTTCTTTCTCATGTGCATACATTCCCTCCTGGACTGATGTAACAGTTCACTAACGGGGTTTTTAAATCATTATCACTGTTCTTGTTTCATCTGATCATTTCTCCTAGGTACTGTTCGTTACAGAGAAGCCATTTTTGAAAAGCTACCTGACTGCTCATTTCAGTTACACAGGAAGGAAGGAAAGAAGGAAGGAAGGACCCTTCAGAGAGCCCCAAAGCTGTTCTCTATATACGTCAGCATTTAAAAAAATCTGGGACATAAACTGTGAATGGCTATTGCTTTTTTTCTTAAGGTAGTTCAGTGTCTTTAACATAAACACATACAAAGCTGCTGACCAGACATTGAAGGACAACTGACATGCAACTGCAAATTATAAATAGAAAAATTTACTTTTGAAAATTAATTGACAATGTTGCTTTACATCATCAAAGTCAACTCCCTGCAGAGTTTAGGACGTTGAATGACAAGCTTGCGGTTTAAACATTAACAAGGTGTTGAACATACCGCGTGACGAAGACTTTGTTCACATGTGGTCTTTGTGAAATGGGGATGAATTGTGCCATACCTTTGACTTTCCTAAATTTGTTAAAGAAAACGATTGCCACTTTTGCTTTTTTTTCATAATGATCACCTTCACTCTCACCTATCCTGTAATATAGCAGACTGTTGTGACATCACTGAAGATTTTGCAACCAGTTTCTTCAACTTCTGGCGGTTTTCAGCTTTCTGTAGTGTGTCGTTCCACTCAAGGCCAGTCCACTCTCTGATGTTGTCTTTCCCATCGTTTTCTCTGTCTGCCTCTTCATCTTCCTTCTTGTACTGTTCCCTGTATGAAGTCTTGACCAGTCCAGATGTTCGTGAGGCGTACCTGCACCACTACAGTTTGCTTTTTTCCACTGAAGTCAGGAGCTCTTCCTATTATGGGCTGATGGCGTTTTCAATTCTGGTTTTCACTTCCTCTTTAGTTATGTGATCTCTATATGAGAAACTATGAAGTTTACGAAAGCATCTCATCTCCACTGTCTGTATCCTTTAAATGCCTTGTCTTTAATGTTATGATGATCATGATCATAAAGAAGAAGAAGGAGGAGGGGGGAGGAGAGAATACAGAGGAGGATGGGGAGGAGAGGATACGGAGGAGGTGGAGGAGCATCATCATCAACACAACAACAACAACAACAACAACAACAACAACAACAACCACAGGATAAAAGGTAGAAGAAGAGCATAGAATAAGTAGGGGAAGCCGTCAGAAAGGAGGAAGAAAAAGCAACCTTCTCCAGGAACCAAGCACTCTGGCACTGATCGATACCTCCATTGTCCTGATCATTTTATTCCTCTCTCTGTAAGTAGGAGCAGTGGAACATTCTTATCAACTGTTTCTCTTGTTAGCTATTTTCCACAACTTGATACTCCTGTTGACCTTTGAGTTGAATACCTTCTGCCCAAGACAGTCTGTTTCTTTTTGTAGATTACTGTTTCTTACCCAGTCCCCATAGCGCAGTGGTAGATGCTTTGAGTGACGGACTAGAAGGTTGCCGGTTCAAATCCTATACGAGTCCAAGGGAATTTTCAGACTCCAGCCGGCTCCTATCCAGAGTGAGATTGCTATGGCTCATTGGGAAGACTGGGACCACCATTTACTTTATCTACTTTACATTATATGCTAGTTTGAGAGTGTTTCTCAGATTACCTTACTAACACTGCTGGTGTCTGTATAGAATTCACCCCTGTGTAGAGTTTCAAACCACACACATGTTTCCATAGCAGTATCAATACATCATCCTCATCTTCACTGATCATCATGCTATAAGAAAAAATGTCTCGATGTCCCTGGCTACTCTTGTCTCACTGCGATTTCCGGTTTGGTTTTTCACACACTTCTGGGCCTATGATGAGTTAGAATCAAAGCCTTCAGGATTGGAGATTCACGGGGGAAGGTCGTTGGAGGGGTCACCCCGGGTGGGCATCTCACTCAGTGTGATGCCGTGACTGAGCTATTATCATCGTTTGTAGGGGCTTCACATTCGATGGGGGTCTGTCAGGGCTTTTTTTTTCCAAATGGAGATATCACTATGTGACGACAATTCTATATGCACTACGTAACGTCAGCATTACAAAATATTATATATACAGTCCATGTACGTCACGTCACATGAGCATCACCGAATGTTCCACAGACCCGCATGCCAGGCGTGAAAGATATACCCACTGCAGAATCCATTGCGCTGGTATAGCCTAGAATGCATGCTAGACAGTTCCTGGCCTGCAAACTCCCGATAGTGACAACAATGACTTACAATGGAAAGGAAATGGAATGAACTTGACCGTGACCTCAAGAGATTGGGAGTCTTCCTTCTGTGTGTGTCGGGGTGGGGGTGGGGGCTTCACGCGCGCGCGCGCGCGCGCGCGCGGTGTGTGTGTGTGTGTGTGTCTGTCTGTCTGTCTGTCTGTCTGTCTGTCTGTCTGTCCGTCCGTCCGTCCGTCCGTCCGTCCGTCCGTCCGTCCTCCGTCCGTTTGTCTGTCTGTGTGATGATGGCTTTATCTCTGCTGATGACTCATCTGGATCAGTGTTATTCAGCTCTGTGTCTTACCTCTTAACCTTTTCCTTGGTGGCTTTTTTGTCCTGCTGTTGGTTGCTGTTTTGTCCTTGTTTCTTTTCAGAAGTGTTTACTATGTCTTGTGCAGCTTCCTTCGCCTCATCAGCGTCGTCATCATCATCATCATCATCATCATCATCATGAGCAGCAGCAGCAGCAGCAGCAGCAGCAGCAGCAGCAGTATCTGCATCCGCATCAGCATCAGCATCATCATCATCATCATCATCATTTTTATCAGCTCCATCATCAGCATCATCAATAAGAGTGTTCCATAGCGCTGTTGTGCCTGATGTGGGTGTGCTGGCCTTACAGAGTGACGGAAGAGCGGTGTGTGGCCTTCACCTTCACCACTGTCCTTTGTCCTGGCCAGCAACACTGAAGGCACTGGAGATAGAGGGCAGACATTTTTCTCTCTCTCTGTCTCTCTCTGTGTCTCTCTCTGTCTCTCTGTCTCTCTCTTTCTGTGTGTCTGTCTCTCTCAGGTACACACACCTCCTTGTTTCTGCTATCTATAACAACATTTACAAAACTGCATTCAATCGGGGACTGGGTGTAAAATAAACACCTGAATTCTAATTCCATGATCATCGAAATAAAAGAGTGAATAAATGTATTGTGAACTAAAGATGGACATTCAGAGAAGCAACAGACAGAACTTTGGGATGCTACAACACTCCTCTAGTAATCGATGGTTATGAGAATGCAACTCCGTGCTTGTATCTCTGCCACATATTCTTTTTGCGTGCTGAGATACTGTTTGGTATAGCAGGAGAATATGGCAGTGTTTGAAAGTCATTTCTGCGCACAACATTTTTTTTTGCGTGCCCAAAGATGTTTGATACTGTCAAGAAGCCCTCTCAACCCCCATAGGCACACTGGGTTTTGTACTGGTAGATGACTGCTTCTTGTCTGTGTTTAAAGGGGGAGAGGAGGTTCTGCATCAGACACTCAATAGTAATGCTGTAATGTAATTCCTTTCTGGTCTGTTTTCAACCTCTCTGAGACAGGACACAGACTTGGGTCTGGGGTTGTATGCAGGTCATGGCACGATAACATTATAATTACTATCATATATAGCTATCATGATGTTATAGATTTCTATTAGTGCATGGTTGCTCTGACGCAGACTGATATGATATTTCGGGGAGGGGGATGTTTTTACTGTCACGTTCGTTTTCTTCTTACGTTCAGACAGCTACTACTTTTGTGTGCCATATGAGCAAAAACTGTATCGCACTGCTGTTAAGCACCCGACAAGCCAGACCCAGCGCATCTAACTTTGGCGTGGGAGAGAGTTATTGTGTTTTAAGTCTATCTGGAAAAAAGGCATGGGGAACAGACAAAGAAGGTGGAGAAACAAAAAGAGATATAGTCAGGGAAGCGACAGGAAAAAAGAAACTAGGCAGAAACAAAGAGGGGGATAGAAAAAAGGGAAGTGCATAATGATTTCCCAGGTGGGGATGCTATTTATACTGATAGGCCTGTGGCATTCCTGCAGGGGAGGGGGTGAGGTTGTTTGAAGAACATACATTTCAGTAGACCTTAATTCAGTCGTTTCTTTTTAATGAGAAAATGCCCTGTTTCTTGAACATGACCTAAAGGCCACAGCACCTCAGCAAGATGGACTGCTCCATTACCGCTATGGCATGACAGCAACAAGGCACCGGTTTGGCCACCAGCAGAAGCCAACATCTTAGCCTAGCTGACGATTTATGATGTGCATTTTCTGTGTCTCCAAATCTCTAAGCCCTGTCTCAACAGAACTGAAGGGGGAGGAGAGTGACCAAAGTCAGGGTGAGAATGACCTCAGCCGAGTCTGACAGTGGGTACACTGTGTGCTGTGACTTGGTTCTCTGCTTTTGGAGTGGATGGTGCGTTACACTGACACATACATACTTACACTTACACTGCATACACCACGTGGAGGACCAATTGCACCTGATGAGCTCATCTCTCTGCAGGTTGCAGGGTGCATGCTGGGTATGTTTGTGTCCTGAATCATAGTCCCACCACCTGCATCTGGCCTGCTCTTTACAGAGGACATCAGTATAATTAGGGTCTGAACGTCAGCGTAAGGCCATAGAAGGCCTGTCTTTGACGAAAGGCACGTGGCCTTAAGCTGTGTCGCCACTGTCCTGGTTTGTAGGGTGAAGGGGTGTTGAAGGAGTGAAGCCAGTGCTGACACAGGGAACATGGTGCTGGCAGGAGCCCCTCAGCAGGCTGGCATTCCTGCCCTCAGGTCACCAGCATCCCGCTGTATGTAGCCAACTAAGCTTGTCCCCATTACCCCCCCCCCCCCTTCTCCTTGGTATGTGGGCGCTGATGTGTGGTGATGGCTTTAGCTGGCTCCCTGTTTTTCTACTTTGTCTGTCTCCCTCCTAACCTTCTCCTGGCTGCTTTTTGTCTGGCTGTTTTTGAAGTGATTTTGTTATTGGTCGTTTGCTTTTCGTTTATGTATTCTTTCTACTGTGCGTTGCTCCTATTCCTTTATTGTTGTCAGGGTCATTTTCTTCATCGTTATTTTCAATGACATCATCAACAAGAATTTTCTATCGCGCTGCTGTGCCTGATGTGGGTGTGCTGGCCTCACAGAGTGACGGAAGAGCGGTGTGTGGCCTTCACCTTCACCACTGTCCTTTGTCCTGGCCAGCAACACTGAAGGCACTGGAGATAGAGGGCAGACTGAACAGTCTCATCATCATCATCATCATCATTATCATCATCATCATCATCATCATCATCATCATCATCATCATCATCATCATCATCATCATCTCCTCTCTCTCTCTCTCTCTCTCTCTCTCTCTCTCTCTCTCTCTCTCTCTCTCTCTCTCTCTCTCTCTCTCTCTCTCTCCACCACCACCACACACACACCACACACACACACACACACACACACACACACACACACACACACACACACACACACACACACACAACTAATATATATATATATATATATATATATATATATATATATATACATGCTATTATATATAAAGAATTCAGATAAAATAACAGGCTGTTGTGATAAAAATAAAAACAGCACTTTGCATTAAAATTATAAAAATATGGGGATGGTTATGTAACTACGTGGTCGTTTTGAGGAGGAAAGAAATTCATTTTTAGCGTGCTGGGGTACCGTTTGACACAGCCAAAAAAAGCCATGGTACTTGGAAATCATATCTTCACACAACTGGGGTTTTGCGTGTCGAGAGGTATTTTTATACTGCCACAAAAAAGAAAAATCCTGATGGTGAATCTTCTCTGTGCTGTTTGATATCGATTGCCAGTATTGTCATCTGTCAGTTGACCGTGTCTTTTTTCCATAGCAACTACTGCACTACCATTGCAATGTAGGGGCCATCTCTGAACTAACATAAAAGTGTGTGTGGAACTTGAAGCACACAGGGCGTTTTTCGCTTTGTTTTTGTTGTTGTTCCTGTTTTTTTTTAAAAATAGATAAGTCATAAGAAATCGGCACATCCTCTCGTGAATCCCCGAAGTTAGAATGTGAATACCTCAATGGTGGTAGTGGGGCGGGGGGAGTTGGCAGTAGCAAAATATCACCAGTGATGAACATCGGAGCTCTAGCCGAGGATCCCCCTCAACCCTCCCCCCCCCCAAAAAAAAAAAGTAATTCATCATATTCAGGGCCTTTGATTCTGTCTGTATTCAAAAAGTTTTTTTCCGTTTCTTACGTATCTCTGAATATCAAACACGAGCGCGCGTGCGTGCGTAGGTGCGTGCGTGCGTGCGTGCATGTGTACATGCGTGCATGTGTGTGTGTGTGTGTGTGTGTGTGTGTGTGTGTGTGTGTGTGTGTGTGTGTGTGTGTGTGTGTGTGTGTGAGGTGTGAGCAAGACTTAAGTGATAAGATGTGATGGTAGTGACACTGGTGCTGTTGCTACTCCTTCAGCTTTTATAGTATTATGACTTCAATAGGACTTCATTATGACATCATTGTGACTTCACTACAGTATTATGACTTGACTTTAGCTTGCACGCTGACTTCTTTATGACTTTATTATAGCATGGTGACTTCAGTATGACTTCATGATGACTTCATTATTGCATGATTTCACTATGACTTTCTGATAGCATGATGACTTTATTATAGAATGATGACTTCATTATGACTTCATCATAGCTGGTGATTTTATTATGACTTCATATAGCTGTGTTTCATTATGACTTCATTATAGCATGATGACTTTACCATGACTTCATTATAGCATAATGACTTTATTATGACTTGATTATAGCATGGTGACTTCATTATGACTCCATTATAGCATGATGGCTTCAATATGACTTCATTATAGCATGATGACTTCATTACAGTATTACAGCATGATGACTTCATTATAGCATGATGACTTAATCATGACTTCATTATAGAATGATGACTTCATTAAAGTATGATGACTTCATTACAGTATTACAGCATTGTGACTTCATTACATCATTATGACTTCATTGTAGCATGATGACTTAATCATAGCATTATGACTTCATCATACCATTATAGCTTTCTTATACAAATATGATTTCATTACAACATTATGACTTGATTATACCATTGTGCTTTTCGATATAGCACTATGGCTTCATTATAGCATTATGACTTCAATATGGCATTGTGGCTTCATTATACCGTTATGGCTTCATAATGACTTCATGACTTTGTTATAGCATTATGACCTCATTCTACAATCATGATTTCATTATACTATCATGACTTTATCATACATTATGACCTTGTCATACCATGATTACTTTAGTATAGTGTAATGATTTTACCATGCCTTTATTTAGATGTCATTGTGTTGTGTCGTATTGCGTTTAATGCACTGAGGACAGTGTGGTCTGATGCCGTATGATGTGATATGGTGTATTGTATTTCATAGTGTGGTATCGCGTTGCGTCACTTTTCAGTGGACTGGATGGAATTGTAGCCTACTGGAAAGGAGTTCAGTTACAACATGCCTTCTGGTTGAAATACTTGCTGCTCTGCCCAGGGAGAGCGTGACAATGGTCCAGCACAACGCCAGTTTTCTGCCTGTGCTCGTCTCGGCATGACCCCTTTGTGGGTTCCTTTTTCCTGCCTGCCCCACAAGGCCGCTCAACTTCTTTCGTGCTTTGCATTCTTTTCCGTGCACACAATAGCTATGATTATTCGTGTGTGGGATTTTCTTTCCCACGACAAGGGCATAAAGTGCTACTGAATATCTTGTGAGAGATAGGCACACACACAAACACACATACACACACACACACACACACACACACACACACACACACACACACACACACACACACACACACACACACACACACACACACACACATACACACATACACACATACACACACACACACAAACATCACAATT
>CM060337.1:35222357-35267357 GCA_030674155.1 Stramonita haemastoma
TACTTTCACAAATTTCATCTCCTTCTTTGCGTTCCTCTTTCTTGTCATTTTTCGCATCCCTATTAAAATTGTCTTTTGCATTCTTGTCTGCATTCTTCTTCTTCGCCTTTTTCTTTTATGTTGTGTCTTTCTTTTTTCTGCTTTTTTTCTTTATCTCATTTTATTCTTTTCCTGTCTGTTCTTTCGTTTCTCGTGCTTTTTCTTTCATAGTCTTCATCCTGGTCTGTTTATATAATACTTATATATCTATGGTGTACGGTCTATCTGTCTGTCTGTCTGTCTGCCTGTCTCTCTCTCCCCCTCTCTCTCTCTCTGTCTCTCCCCCTGTCTCTCTCCCTCTAAAGTGGTCTAGATTTGACACTGCAATTCTTGCTTCGGGGGAGGGAGGGAGGGAAGGAGGGGGATATGCAAATCTGAGAATCCTTTATTCATTGTTTGGTTGCAATTCTTCACTCTGCTTTTTGATATTTTTTAGTGATTGTTTGTATTTTATTGCCGCCTCTTTTTGAAAGTTGTTCATTTCTTTTCCATATCGGGATGACTACTTTGGCTTTCTGTGTGTTGCGTTTTTTTTTTTTTTTTAAATGTATTTCCATGTTGTTTATTCCTCTAGGAATATAAAATGTTTTTATGTATCCGTCCTTTTCAAACCGCTATACTTTTTTGTTGCCTCCCCTCTTTTGATAAACTGTGCTATACTTGGTGAACTGTCACGTTTCGCTGTTATTGATGATGCTACTACTTCTTCTGCGTCTGCAGCTGTTGCTGCTGTTCCTATCATCGTTGCCGCTGTTGCCGCTGGTATTGCAACTGCTTTTTCTTTTAATGTTATTAAAGTCGGATGTCTTGTCTTTGCTCCTCTTTTTCTTCTTCATCCTCTTCTTTTTGGCTGCTCCTCTTCTGTGATATTCCGGTCCTGCTGTTCCCACGCCGCTCGTTTCAATCTCCCCGCCACAGCCATACCCAGATCTGTTATGTCTCATCATCAGGGTCGGAAGTCCACAGAGAGCCCATTAAAATTAGGCCGCCGTGGGGTCACCAGCCAGAGGGGCGCTGCACTAACGCTGGGTCACTGTGGTGGTGTTCTGTGGTGCCTGTTCTGATCTAACATATGCAGGACACCACCTACTAAGCCCCCTACCAACGACAGTATTAGCTAAGTCGCGGAGGCAGACTGAGTGAGTTGCCCACCTGAGGTGGCGACCACCACAATATTCCCCCAACAACCATCCCCGGTTAACCTCCAACCCCAAAGGCTTTGACACAAACTCACCACAGGCACAGAAGTGTTTGGGGAAACTGAATCTGAGATTACCATGAGACCTGACCAGCTAACTGGGACCACCGAATCAGAGGCAATTTTTCATATTGCTTGATGCAATGGTGATGGGGATGACGTAATGATGGTGGTGTAGAAGTGCATCTGCTTTGAGACTACTTGACAGGGCTGTACTCTACGCTTACTATCATAGTATATCCCGGCGTCAACCGGGCCCGAGATACAGATACCTGCAGTGCTGGTCAGGAAATTTGAACAACACTCTCAAACTAACATCCGTAAAGTGGATGAGGCTCGACTATGTAATCCCAGTCTTCCCCTCGAACCCACAGCACACTCACTCTGGGTAGGAGCCGGCCTGAGTCCATAAAATCCTTATGTCTCTTATGGGGCTCGAACCTGCGGCCTTCCAGCTTGTAAACCAAGGCGCTAACCACTGCGCCATGGTGGTTGTTACTTTAATGTTCTTAAAAATAAAACCATAAAAGTGATGGAGCTTTGATATGAAGAACTTCAATCTGATCAAACATCAAACCATAGAGAGAGGTCAAGTGTTGACTGACCTTAGGCGTTGTCTTCAGATCACAGGGCTGATCACTGAAGCTGCCATCAAGGTTATATCTCTTTTTTGTCCTTTGAATTGATCAAACACTGCTAATGTAGCTCATCAAACTAATGGCCACATCCAACGCTTTGATCATATTTCGCTTTACTTATTATTTCGCTATCATCACGTTTTAAGTGTTTCAATTAAAACCTTTTGTTTTGGGGCCTTTTTGCAGTAATTAAAACTTGTTTCCTTTGTACATTATTTATTATGGAAAGTCGGTTCAGCAAAGAGTTATTTCTTTTCATAGAGCTCCACTCATCTGCAGTTTTCTTTTTTCAAATGACTATAAAACAAATTCCAACCTGTGCTGGTATGATTTCTAAGCTATGATTTACGCCCAACAAGTCTAACACAAGACTTGTTTCCAGGGGCATGCACAGTGTGCAGGATTCCTCTTCTTTGCGGTTTTAGATGTAGTTGTCTTCACCAATTCATGTTTCAATGACTATCAATATTTCTTCTTCTTCTTTGCATTCTTTTTCTTCGCAATTCTTCTTCCTCTTCTTCACAATTCTTCTTCACTATACTTCTTCGCAATTCTTTTTTGTATTCTTCTTCTTTGCATTCTTCTTCTTTGCTTTCTTCTTCTTTTCTTCGCATTCTTCTTCTTTGCATTCCTCTTCGTCAAATGCTCAAACAGCAACTATTTTTGTCTGTCATATGAGCAAGAATGCCTTGTGAGGCCGCTAAGCGCATCCGACTTCGGCTTGAAAGGAATGTTTTTACTTTCATGTCTTTCTGGAAAAATGCAGAAAAATAGACCAGGAAGACAGGGAATAAACAAGAAGGAGACGACATTAAGTAAACGAAAAAGGAAAGAACAAAGAGGGATAGAAAAGAGGAAATTCTCAGCACAGATGTTTTAGAAGGTGGGGATGCTATTTATACTGAAAGGTTCCTGGCCAAGAGGTAATAATGATGTTATCTAAAATTGCTTTTCCACTTTTCTGTCTCATTTGCCACATCCACACGTACAATCATTTTCAGAACGTAAACGGTTTTATCCCTTCTGCTCTAACCAGTGAAGTCAACAGTTTGTCTAATCACGCTGTCGATAGTTCTTCACTTCGGAACATTTATTAACTACATTTCTTTTCGTCGTATTTAAGCAACTGTCAGTATACCAAACTCAGTGAGTTTTGTTTTGATTTGGATTGTAATCTGTGTCTGTGTGAGATGGGTAAGCTATATAAATTTTATTCCTTATGACCACCATGGAAAGTTTAGTTTCCACCTAGATTCGTCAGAAAACAGTGATTTCAAACAGCCATCAAACTCCAATACTTAGGTTCTGTCACCTATAAATAGAGTTTAAAAACAGAAGCGTTTTCTAAAGCTTACAGGCATCATGTCATCAGCCTTGGCAACAATCGCTGATCTGGAAGGAAAAGAAAAGTCAGTCTGTTTACACCTCTGACATAACTGCCCGCACCATTCTCTTCTGGCCAGTCCTGCACCAGAACGGCAGACTCGCAGAGGAGAATCAGCTGAAATGCCAGGGTGCAGGACAACTCTGGGCGCCTTCCTTCTTGACCAGATCATGACTGAGGAAGAGGAGACCCTGACCACACCAGCCAGACTTCACTATGAAAACCTTACCACAGTCCAGGAGAGAACAGCAAAGTGGTGTGGCCATGACCAGCCTTTCAAACAGCATCAGGCAGGACAGACTGACGGCGTGATAAGACAGGCCGCAGACACAGAATGACTGGGCTGCATGACACAACTGGGCTATGACAACAGACCTGGGCTATGCACAGATGACATGACAGCAGACCTGGGCTATGACAGCAGACACTGACTGATGACAACAGCACTGAGTATACAACAGACTGGGCTAATGCTGATGAAAGCTTGCAGAGACAGGTAGTGGCGCGACGGCACACCAGAAGTTGACCGCTGTCTGCACAGACGAGGAGTTACAGCAGTGTAGACAGCTAAACAGAGTAATTCACATAGATGACAGGCTATTACAGCGTAGTAGTAATGAGCGGGCTGAAACTAGAGCGGGTCCAGAGACTGCGCTTTACACAGATCAAGATAGAGACACGAGCGTGGATTACCATTCACGAGGAGATGACAGTTGCGTGGTTTGGTTATGCAGCCGCACCTCCCGTAGATGCAGCTGTAAATGACGCTTCACGAGAGACAGGCGAATATACAGCAGTACACGACAGATGCAGCGCCTATATACAGCAGCCAGAAAACAGGTCACTATGCGCATATCACGAGATGACAGGCTAATGAGCAGCATATCCGCAATGCCTTAATAGCAGCATACACAAAGATACAGGCTTATACACGCAGTATCACGAAGAGACAGCTATATAGCACAGATCATGAAGATGACAGGCTATATAGCAGCAGTATCACAGAAGATGACAGGCTACATAGCAGCAGTATCACAGAGATGACAGGCTATATAGCAGCAGTATCACAGAAGATGACAGGCTATATAGCAGCAGTATCACAGAGATGACAGCTAATAGCAGCAGTATCACAGTAGATGACAGGCTATATAGCAGCAGTATCACAGAGATGACAGGCTATATAGCAGCAGTATCACAGTAAGATGACAGTGCTAATAGCAGCAGTATCACAGAGATGACAGGCTATATAGCAGCAGTATCACAGAAGATGACAGGCTATATAGCAGCAGTATCACAGTAGATGACAGCTATATAGCAGCAGTATCACAGTAGATGACAGGCTTATATAGCAGATATCACAGATGACAGGCTATATAGCAGCAGTATCACAGTAGATGACAGGCTATATAGCAGCAGTATCACAGTAGATGACAGGCTATATAGCAGCAGTATCACAGTAGATGACAGGCTATATAGCAGCAGTATCACAGTAGATGACAGGCTATATAGCAGCAGTATCACAGAAGATGACAGGCTATATAGCAGCAGTATCACAGTAGATGACAGTCTACATAGCAGTAGTATCACAGTAGATGACAGGCTATATAGCAGCAGTATCACAGTAGATGACAGGCTAATATAGCAGCAGTATCACAGAAGATGACAGGCTGTAATATAGCAGCAGTATCACAGAAGATGACAGGCTATATAGCAGCAGTATCACAGTAGATGACAGGCGTAATATAGCAGAGTATCACAGTAGATGACAGGCTTAATATAGCAGCAGTATCACAGAAGATGACAGGCTATATAGCAGCAGTATCACAGAAGATGACAGGCTATATAGCAGCAGTATCACAGTAGATGACAGGCTATATAGCAGCAGTATCACAGTAGATGACAGGCTATATAGCAGCAGTATCACAGAAGATGACAGGCTATATAGCAGCAGTATCACAGAAGATGACAGGCTGAAATATAGCAGTATCACAGAAGATGACAGGCTATATAGCAGCAGTATCACAGAAGATGACAGGCTATATAGCAGCAGTATCACAGTAGATGACAGGCTATATAGCAGCAGTATCACAGAAGATGACAGGCTATATAGCAGCAGTATCACAGAAGATGACAGGCTATATAGCAGCAGTATCACAGAAGATGACAGGCTATATAGCAGCAGTATCACAGAAGATGACAGGCTATATAGCAGCAGTATCACAGAAGATGACAGGCTATATAGCAGCAGTATCACAGAAGATGACAGGCTATATAGCAGCAGTATCACAGAAGATGACAGGCTATATAGCAGCAGTATCACAGAAGATGACAGGCTATATAGCAGCAGTATCACAGAGATGACAGGCTATATAGCAGCAGTATCACAGTAAGATGACAGGCTATATAGCAGTATCACAGTAGATGACAGGCTAAAATAGCAGCAGTATCACAGTAGATGACAGGCTATATAGCAGCAGTATCACAGTAGATGACAGGCTATATAGCACAGTATCACAGTAGATGACAGGCTATATAGCAGCAGTATCACAGTAGATGACAGGCTATATAGCAGCAGTATCACAGAAGATGACAGGCTATATAGCAGCAGTATCACAGTAGATGACATGGCTATATAGCAGCAGTATCACAGTAGATGACAGGCTATATAGCAGCAGTATCACAGTAGATGACAGGCTATATAGCAGCAGTATCACAGTAGATGACAGGCTATATAAGCAGTATCACAGAAGATGACAGGCTATATAGCAGCAGTATCACAGTAGATGACAGGCTATATAGCAGTAGTATCACAGTAGATGACAGGCTATATAGCAGCAGTATCACAGTAGATGACAGGCTATATAGCAGCAGTATCACAGAAGATGACAGGCTATATAGCAGCAGTATCACAGTAGATGACAGGCTATATAGCAGCAGTATCACAGTAGATGACAGGCTATATAGCAGCAGTATCACAGAAGATGACAGGCTATATAGCAGCAGTATCACAGAAGATGACAGGCTGTAATATAGCAGTATCACAGAAGATGACAGGCTATATAGCAGCAGTATCACATAGATGACAGGCTATATAGCAGTATCACAGTAGATGACAGGCTATATAGCAGCAGTATCAAGAAGATGACAGGCTATTTAGCGCAGTATCACAGAAGATGACAGGCATATAGCAGCAGTATCACAGAAGATGACAGGCTATATGCAGCAGTATCACAGAAGATGACAGGCTATATAGCAGCGTATCACAGTAGATGACAGGCTATATAGCAGTATCACAGAAGATGACAGGCTATATAGCAGCAGTATCAAGAAGATGACAGGCTATATGCAGCAGTATCACAGTAGATGACAGCTATATAGCAGCAGTATCACGAAGATGACAGGCTATATAGCAGCAGTATCACAGAAGATGACAGGCTATATAGCAGTATCACAGTAGATGAAGGCTATAATATAGGATATCACAGTAGATGACAGGCTATATAGCACAGTATCAAGAGATGACAGGCTATATGCAGTATCACAGTAGATGACAGGCTATATAGCAGTAGTATCACAGTAGAGACAGGCTATATAGCAGCAGTATCACAGTAGATACAGGCTATATAGCAGTAGTATCACAGTAGATGACTGGCTATATGCAGTAGTATCACAGTAGATGACAGGCTATATAGCAGTAGTATCACAGTAGATGACGGCTATATAGCAGCAGTATCACAGTAGATGACAGGTATATAGCAGCAGTATCACAGAAGATGAAGGCTATATAGCAGCAGTATCACAGTAGATGACAGGCTATATAGCAGTAGTATCACAGAAGATGACAGGCTATATAGCAGCAGTATCACAGAAGATGACAGGCTATATAGCAGCAGTATCACAGAAGATGACAGGCTGTAATATAGCAGTATCACAGTAGATGACAGGCTATATAGCAGCAGTATCACAGTAGATGACAGGCTATATAGCAGCAGTATCACAGTAGATGACAGGCTATATAGCAGCAGTATCACAGTAGATGACAGGCTATATAGCAGTAGTATCACAACCTTCAGACTTTAAGGCAAGACCTCTGATCACATTCATGACTGGTTTCTCTCACTTCTCTCCCTTCCTTCCCTGATTCCTTCCCCTCCTGCTGAGACGCTGAATGGGTAGTCTCCCTTTAACGTCTTTGATGTTCGGCGTGGTTTTTAACCGTCTTTTTTCATTCTCCTTTTTTGTCTCTCCCTCTCTCTCTTTCTTCCTGCCTTTCTTTTCTTTTTATCGTCATTTTATGAACAACGAGTTGGTTTTAATTTATTTTTTCTGTCCTATTTTTTTGTTATCTTTTCCGCTTTGTCTCTCTGCTGTTATGTCTCAGTGTCTATGTCTATGTGAACTCTCTCTCTCTCTCTCTCTCTCTCTCTCTCTCTCTCTCTCTCTCTCTCTCTCTCTCTCTCTCTCTCTCTCTCTCTCTCTCTCTCTCTCTCTTAGAAGCCTTTCTTTTCCACTCGCTCATTGACAAAACTGCATACACGCGGGGATTGGAAGTTAAAAAAAAAAAGCGCATGAGTGCATATTCCATTATCCTCAAAATAAAAGAATGGGGGGGGGGGGGGGAGTGTCACAGCCAGTGTCTTCCCAAAGCGGAAAATAGCGTTGATGTTCAGAGGCAGGAGACAGAGAAAGGAGACTGAACAGCTGTGGACACACAGGATAGAGTGGAGAACAAAACAAATAGACTGCGTGCAGTAGACAACAGCACCCAGCTTTGATGTCAGCCTAGATCACAATCATCACCATGTTGAAAAGGGGAGAAGGGGGCGTTGGGAAAGGGGGGGGGGAGAGGTAGAGAGAGAGTGGGGGTGAGTGGAGATATGAGAACGAGGACGATGATAATAATGATGATGATGATGATGATGATGATGATGATGATGATGATGATGACACCAGATCAAATATTGCTATTAATAGTCAATACCACTGTCACTTGTTCAAACATTTTGCAAAAAACAAATGTACACACGTACAGATCAATCACACACGTGATGAGTGAGGGATGGGGTGGGTGGGGGAAAGAGTTGGGAGGGAAGGTGAAGGGGGGTGAGGAGTAAGTGTGTGCATAATTATGTTTGTCTGTGTGGGTCTGTCAGCCTGTCAATGTATGTGAGTGTGTATGCGGTTGAAGACCAGCTTGCGCACTTCTACGTGCGCACACACAACCTGTGTGACTGAAAAATTGTGTTATGTTACCCTGTGTACAGACATAAATCAACCCCGCAAGAAGAAAAACAACACAGAATGGAGGCAGAGGCTGACAGAGAGAAGATACCCATTTTCCTTTTCTCCATGCAAGAGAGGCTAGGGAGCGGAGGTCATTTTCAGGATAAAAATGGAGCAGATTAATATGGTCAGAATGACCCGGGAAATAGCCTTCACACACACACACACACACACACACACCACGCGCGCGCGCGCGCGCGCGCGCGCACGCACACACACACACGCACACACACACACACGAACGAGCACACACACATACACACGCACACACGCACACACACACGCACACACACGCACGCACACATACACACACGCACACACGCACACGCACACACACACGCACACGTACACACACGCACGCACGCACGCACGCACACACACACACACACACGAACGAACAACACACACACACACACACACACACACACACACACACACACGAACGAACACACACACATACACACACATGCACACTTTCAACACACACGCACGCACACACACACACACACACACACACACACACACACACACACACACACACACACACACACACACACGTGCGCGCGCGCGAACGAACACACGCACATACACACACGCACACTTACACACACACACTTACACACTCGCACACTTACACACGCACCACGCACGCACGACCACGCACGCAACACGCACGCACACACGCACGCACACACCACACACACACACACACACACACACACACACACACACACACACACACACACACACACACACCATTTCCTTATTTTGCAGAAAAACGAAGGGCAGAGCAGAACACTAATGAGAGCTAAAACTGATATTTAAAGACCTAAACATAGGTTCGGTCACTGGAGATGTGGCTCCTGATTGTTATGCATGTATACAGGATGGATGGATGGATGGATGGATGGATGGATGGATGGATGGATGGATGGATGGATGGATGTGGATGGATGGATTGGTTCGTTCGTTCGTTCGTTCGTTCGTTACTTGGATAGTTATTTGATTGGTTATTTGGTTGGTTGGTTCATTCATTCATTCATTCATTCATTCATTCATTTATTGTATGGTTGATTGGTTGGTGGGCTAATTGATCGATCGATCGATCGATTGATAGACAGCCTGCAGGATGGAGCATGTCTTTGACAACTAACACTTGTCGGCAGAAGACAAGACGGGGTCAGCCTTGTTACAAAAACTGGGAAATGGATCACAGTCACAAGAACTCTGAACTGAGCAGTTAGGAGGAGGTTGCACATGATTTCATGCCTGCATGCACAGGTGGCTAAGTATGTGAGATTGTTTCTGCGTAACACAGATGATATGTGTGTGAGTGTACGTGTGTGTATGTGTGTGTTTGTGTGTGTGTGTTTGTGTTTGTGCGTGTATGTGTGTTTGTGTGTGTGTGTGTGTGTGTGTGTGTGTGTGTGTGTGTGTGTGTGTGTGTGTGTGTGTGTGTGTGTGTGTGTGTGTGTGTGTGTGTGCACTCAGACATGAAGTGCAGAGAGGACAGGTTGGGGAGAAGAGCAGATGGAGCGGGAGGCTGTGGCTGCTGTGGACCATCAGGGGGAAGGGAGAGGGGGGAGGATGAAGCATGCAAAGAGCACCCAGGCTCAGAACTGGGGTCACCTTGCCGTGTGGATAGGGATGTACCCCGTGACTCCTGGAATGGAGGCAGAGGCTGACAGGGGGAGGTAACCACTCTAATGGTGATGGACGATAAGCAGGGAACATCGTTTTTAGAGCAATAAAAGAGACAGTTAAAACGGTGAGAATGACCGGATATACAACCTCCCAAGACAAAACCATAAAAGCCGCACACCCCACGCCATTTTCCTATTTAAAAGCCACACACTCCACGCCATTTTCCTATTTGAAAGCCGCACACTCCACGTCATTTTCCTATTTGAAAGCCGCACACTCCACGCCAGTTCCTTATTTGAAAAGCCACACACTCCACGCCAACTCCTAATTTAAAAGCCACACACTCCACGCCAACTCCTTTTAAAAAGCCATACACTCTAGGCCAACTCCTAATTTAAAAGCCAAACACTCCACGCCAACTCCTAATTTAAAAGCCACACACTCCACGCCAACTCCTATTTAAAAAGCCACACACTCCACGGCCAACTCCTATTTAAAAAGCCACACACTCCATGCCAACTCCTATTTAAAAAGCCACACACTCCAGCCAATTCCTTATTTGAAAGCCACACACTCCACATTTCTTTTTGCTTGAAGAAAAGATAGAGGGCAGTTACAGCAGTGAGGTAAAGACAGAGGCAGTTACAGCAGGCTGACACGCAGTGAGGTAAACTCAAAAGTAACAGCAGGGCAGTTACAGCTTGAGGTAAAGATGGAGGCAGTTACAGCAGTGAGGTAAAGATGGAGGGCAGTTACAGCAGTGAGGTAAAGATGGAGGGCAGTTAGAGCAGTGAGGTAAAGATGGAGGGCAGTTACAGCAGTGAGTAATGATGGAGGCAGTTACAGCAGTGAGTAAAGATGGAGGCAGTTACAGCGTGAAGTAAAGATGGAGGGCAGTTAGAGCAGTGAGGTAAAGATGGAGGGCAGTTACAGCAGTGAAGTAAAGATAGAGGGCAGTTAGAGCAGTGAGGTAAAGATGGAGGGCAGTTACAGCAGTGAGGTAAAGATGGAGGGCAGTTACAGCAGTGAGGTAAAGATGGAGGGCAGTTACAGCAGTGAGGTAAAGATGGAGGGCAGTTAGAGCAGTCAGGTAAAGATGGAGGGCAGTTACAGCAGTGAGGTAAAGATGGAGGGCAGTTACAGCAGTGAGGTAAAGATGGAGGGCAGTTACAGCAGTGAAGTAAAGATGGAGGGCAGTTAGAGCAGTGAGGTAAAGATGGAGGGCAGTTACAGCAGTGAAGTAAAGATAGAGGGCAGTTAGAGCAGTGAGGTAAAGATGGCGGGCAGTTACAGCAGTGAGGTAAAGATAGAGGGCAGTTAGAGCAGTGAAGTAAAGATGGAGGGCAGTTACAGCAGTGAGGTAAAGATGGCGGGCAGTTACAGCAGTGAGGTAAAGATGGCGGGCAGTTACAGCAGTGAGGTAAAGATGGCGGGCAGTTACAGCAGTGAAGTAAAGATAGAGGGCAGTTACAGCAGTGAGGTAAAGATGGAGGGCAGTTACAGCAGTGAGGTAAAGATGGAGGGCAGTTACAGCAGTGAAGTAAAGATAGAGGGCAGTTAGAGCAGTGAGGTAAAGATGGAGGGCAGTTACAGCAGTGAGGTAAAGATGGAGGGCAGTTACAGCAGTGAGGTAAAGATGGAGGGCAGTTAGAGCAGTGAAGTAAAGATAGAGGGCAGTTAGAGCAGTGAGGTAAAGATGGCGGACAGTTACAGCAGTGAGGTAAAGATGGCAGGCAGTTACAGCAGTGAGGTAAAGATAGAGGGCAGTTAGAGCAGTGAGGTAAAGATGGAGGGCAGTTACAGCAGTGAAGTAAAGATGGAGGGCAGTTACAGCAGTGAGGTAAAGATGGAGGGCAGTTACAGCAGTGAAGTAAAGATAGAGGGCAGTTAGAGCAGTGAGGTAAAGATGGCGGGCAGTTACAGCAGTGAAGTAAAGATGGAGGGCAGTTAGAGCAGTGAGGTAAAGATGGCGGGCAGTTACAGCAGTGAGGTAAAGATGGAGGGCAGTTACAGCAGTGAAGTAAAGATAGAGGGCAGTTAGAGCAGTGAGATAAAGATGGCGGACAGTTAGAGCAGTGAGGTAAAGATGGCGGGCAGTTACAGCAGTGAGGTAAACTCAAAAGTAAGTGGGAGGGCCAGAGCAAACAGGTTAAATTTCAGAAAACGACAACATGCATAATGGAATCCAGCAAACCATTGGTCCCTACGAAAACCTTCTATCAATCGTAAAGAAGCGTAAACTTAAATGGTACAGGCATGTCACAAGATCGAAAGGACTTGCAAAAAGAATACTGCAACGCAATGTCCAAGAAAGAGGCGGACCAAGGAAGAGATGGGAGGACAACATCAGCGAATGGACAGGCCTAGAACTCAACAAAACCCTGAGAAAGGCAGAACAGAGAGAGGAATGGAGGGAACTGGTTGTCAAGTCTTCAGGGTGCCCCCACGGTCGCCAGTCGAAGGGATGGATAGGAGAGGATAGTTCTGAAAAATGAGGTATGAGTGCATGACAGGGCACAGCTGGCTGAACAGGCTGACACTGGTTGTCAGGAGACTTGCTTGACCTCTTTATTACCCCCAATCCTACTTCTATGTTCCTTAACTCTTAGCGTCCCATGACAGGGAAAGCTGTCATGACCTTGACCTGAATTTCTCTTCCTCTGTGAGAAAAGTTCAATGCAGCAGTAACATGGGCTGCAGGGAATGCTCATCGGCTGCAAAGCCCAGTCCTGTTTTAAATGTCACGTTATTTCACTATCATTACATTTTACTTTTTTTTAACATTTCACACCACTTTTAGTCACGGCAGATTTCTCTGCATGAAATTCAGGCTGCTCTCCTCCGGGAGAGCACATTGCCAGAAGAACAGTGCCACCCTTTTTTTTTCTTTTTCCTGTCTGCAACTGTATTTTGTTTCCCTATCAGAGTAGCTTTTTTTCTACAGAATTTTGCCAAGGACTACTCTCTTGTTGCCGTGGGCTCTTTTACATGCGGTAAATAATTATATGTAACACACACGACCTCAGTTTATCATCTAATCCTAAAGACTAGCACCCAGACCACCACTCATGGTCTAATGGATGAGGGAAAAGTTTGGGGCCCAAACTGGATTCTAACCACCACACACTTCCCACCCGAGCTTTTCGCTTTCTAGGCAAGCGCGTTACGTCTAGACCACTGATCCACTTATTATCATAATGACTCTATCTCCTATCCTCGAACCCACATGCTTAAAGCAGACGACTGTCAGTAAGCGTAAAACTGGGCACATGGCCGAATGAGTTCATCTGGTTGTAGTAACAAAGAGAGTGGATCATAATCATAGACACTGTAACTTTACACAGCGTTTATCTAGCTGCACTAACAAATAGGCCAGAGTTGTAGTTCTATGGGAACTTTATGTCGCAACGACATGAGCTTTCAGCACAGCGCACATATACACACACATACGCGTGCGCGAGCGCACGCACGGACGCACGCACGGACGCACACACACACACGCACACACACACACACACACACACGCACACACACACATTTTGTCCCTCAAAAAGCAAGCCGAACAATTTCTTCTCTTCTTCTTCTTCTTCTTCTTCTTCTTCTCTTCTTCTTCTCTTCTTCTTTTCTTCTTCTTCTTCTTCTTCTTCTTCTTCTTCTTCTTCTTCTTCTTCTTCTTCTTCTTCTTCTTCTTCTTCTTTACAATCTTCTTTGCATTCTTCTTCTTTGCATTCTTCTTCTTTGCATTCTTCTTCTTCTTTACATTCTTCTTCTTCTTCTTTGCATTCTTCTTTGCATTCTTCTTCTCCTTTGCGTTCTTCTTCTTTGCATTCTTCTTCTTCTTTGCATTCTTCTCCTTTGCATTCTTCTTCTTTGCGTTCTTCTTCTAGCCGAACTATTATCTTCTTCTTCTTTGCATTCTTCTTCTTCTTTGCATTTTTTTCTTTCTTTCTTCTTCTTCTTCTTCTTCTTCTTCTTCTTCTTCTTCTTCTTCTTCTTCTTCTTCTTCTTCTTCTTCTTCTTCTCTTTCTTTGCATACTTCTTCTTTGCAGACTTCTTCTTTGCATACTTCTTCTTTGCATACTTCTTCTTTGCATACTTCTTCTTTGCATTCTTCTTTGCATTCTTCCTCGCAATCTTTGCTTTGTTCTTCGCATTCTTCGCATTCGTCGCATTCTTCTTCTTCTTCTTCTTCTTCTTCTTCTTCTTCTTCTTCTTCTTCTTCTTCTTCTTCTTCTTCTTCTTCTTCTTCTTCGTATTCTTCTTCGTATTCTTCTTCGTATTCTTCTTCGTATTCTTCGTATTCTTCCCATTCTTCTTTGCATTCTTCTTCGTCGCATTTTGCTTTGTATTTTTCTTTTTCTTTTGGTTCTTTTCCTCCGTATTTCTTTCCTTCACATTCTTCTGCTTTGGGGTTTTTTATTTGCATTCTTCTTCTTCCCCCTTTTTCTTTGCATTTTTCTGTTTATCCTTTTTCTTTGCATTCTTCGTTTTCTTCGCGTTCTTCTTCGTAAAATTCTTATTCTTTGCATTCTTCTGGGCATTCTTCTTCTTCGTCTGCTGTTAACCTACATAGATGTATGTGACAGGGCGTTATCTCAAATCACCTATCCCTCCATCCATTTCACTTTTTCTCCGTGGACTTTCTTCTCTTCTGTCTTTTGCTGATCTCTCCTCCCATCTTTTCTTGCCTGCTCTTTACCCTCCCCATTCTTCATTTATTTCCTAGCTTTCTTTTCGTCGTTTTCACTTTTCCCCTCCATATCTTTATCTGTTCGTTCAATCCCTATCCCTTTTGCAGTCATTCATTCCATGCTCTGTCAATCTGTGGCATCTTCTGCACGCCCCGACCCTCCTTTGGAAAACTGTTGCCTGAAATCAGGACAGCTTGAAAACGGTTTAATGCCCCGTGCACGCGCGCGCACGCGCGCGCGCGCGTGTGTATGTGTGGTGTGTGTGTGTGTGTGTGTGTGTGTGTGTGTGTGTGTGTGTGTGGTGTGTGTGTGTGTGTGTGTGTGTGTGTGTGTGTGAGCGTGTGTGTGTGTGTGTGTGTGTGTGTGTGTGTGTGTGTGTGTGTGTGTGTGCGCGATATCTTCGGTTTAATGTCTTATTCATATAGAGTGATTTTAGACCACAATAAAAAAAACACCATCAAAATAGATTTAGAGGGACAAAACAGGGCCTGTGGATTAAGCTTGTAATTGCATAAGTAACCAGAACAATTTAGATAATAACTGAAAACAATGTCAAAAACATTGTGGAATAAAAACAAGTATAACATACTAAAAAAGATGGAAGTGTTTGACCTATCAAAGCTAAAGTAATGTCCCAAAATAGTGATCGTTCAAAAAATAATCTGATCCAGTGATTAAGCACAGCAGGGGTGTGTGTTTGTCTGTATGTGTGGGCACGCTCGTGAGCAAGCGCACGTGCACGTGTGTGTATGTGCGTGTGGTGGCTGTGATGCAGAGAATGCTGATAGGCTGCTGTATATGTGTGCAGGCTCTGTTTACACCTGTCTGCTGTTGTTGGACCTCACAATGGGAGCTATGCACGGTAAGACCGTTGCTTTTTTTCTAGGACTTTTTTCATGGGGGGGGGGGGGGGGGGCTTTTTCTTCATCTTTTTATTGTAGTTCGGGTTGGTTGGGTTTTGTTTTGTTTGTTTTTGTTGTTGTTTGTTGTGGTTTTTGTTTTTGTTTGTTTTTGTTTATGTTGGGTTTGTTTGTTTTGTTTTGTTGGGTTTATGTTGGTTTGTTTGTTTTTGTTTATGTTGGGTTTGTTGTTTTTGTTTTGTTGGGTTTGTTTGTTTTTGTTATGTTGGGTTTGTTTGTTTTTGTTTATGTTGGGTTTGTTTGTTTTTGTTTATGTTGGGTTTGTTTGTTTTTGTTTATGTTGGGTTTGTTTGTTTTTGTTTATGTTGGGTTTGTTTGTTTTTGTTTATGTTGGGTTTGTTTGTTTTTGTTTATGTTGGGTTTGTTTTGTTGTTTTGTTTATGTTGGGTTTTGTTTTGTTTGTTTTTGTTTATGTTGGGTTTGTTTGTTTTTGTTTATGTTGGGTTTGTTTGTTTTTGTTTATGTTGGGTTTTGTTTTGTTTGTTTTTGTTTATGTTGGGTTTGTTTGTTTTTGTTTATGTTGGGTTTGTTTGTTTGTTGTTTATGTTGGGTTTTGTTTTTGTTTGTTTTTGTTTATGTTGGGTTTGTTTGTTTTTGTTTATGTTGGGTTTGTTTGTTTTTGTTTATGTTGGGTTTTGTTTGTTTTTGTTTATGTTGGGTTTTGTTTTGTTTGTTTTTGTTTATGTTGGGTTTTGTTTTGTTTGTTTTTGTTTATGTTGGGTTTGTTTGTTTTTATTTATGTTGGGTTTTGTTTTGTTTGTTTTTATTTATGTTGGGTTTTGTTTTGTTTGTTTTTGTTTATGTTGGGTTTTGTTTTGTTTGTTTTTGTTTATGTTGGGTTTGTTTGTTTTTATTTATGTTGGGTTTTGTTTTGTTTGTTTTTATTTATGTTGGGTTTGTTTGTTTGTTTTTGTTTATGTTGGGTTTGTTTGGTTTTGTTTATGTTGGGTTTGTTTGTTTTTATTTATGTTGGGTTTTGTTTGTTTGTTTTTGTTTATGTTGGGTTTGTTTGTTTGTTTTTGTTTATGTTGGGTTTGTTTGTTTTTGTTTATGTTGGGTTTGTTTGTTTGTTTTTGTTTATGTTGGGTTTTGTTTTGTTTGTTTTTGTTTATGTTGGGTTTGTTTGTTTGTTTTGGGGGATGCTTTATTTTGAGGAGGGGGTTGGTCTAGGTGGTGGTTTTTGTTCTGGTCTTTTTTTTGATGACTTGTTTCTATCCTGTCTGCTTCCTACCCCTTCCTTTTAGATTACAAAGTTTTAATTGTAGGATGGGAGTGGTGATTGGTGGTTGGTGGGTGACTGGTTATTTTTTTGCTCAAGAGCTAGTAAGCTTCATTTTGATAATGGGTAGGCATTATTGTTGCTGTCAGTAGTAGTAGTAGTAGTAGCAGTGTAGTTGTTATCTGATTTTATCTTCATTATTCACATAATCATAATTATCATTATTATCAATATCATTATATTCACGCCAAACAATTTCTTTGTTCGTCAGCTACCCCAAGTTGGCGTGTGTGAATCATGACGTACTTTTGCCTATCCAATGTTTAAGTATGTTTTAGTGATTTTATGGTATTTTAAAGTCAGAGAATATGATTATGTGTTATCTTGAGGCAGAACATATTTTTGTGATATAAGTGATATAATTTGTGCAAAGCTATATACAGAAATAGCCGCCGCTGTAGTCTAGTGGTTAGGGCGTTGGACTCGTAATCTAAAGGTTGCGGGTTCGATCCCAGCTTTCGGCTATGGCGTTGTGCCCTTGGAAAAGGCACTTTACGGCTATTTTCTCACCCCACCCAGGTGTAAAAGGGGTACCAACCTTGTGTTGGGGGTTAACCCTGCGATAGACTGGCGTGTGGGCCCCCAAGAGCCTTTGCTCTCCACCATAAAGAGGAGAAAGCTGATGTGGTCTGGTCACACCACAAGACACAACACCCTAGCAAAAACCATCTTGCTAGGAACAGTCGAGGGCAAGAGAAGAAGAGGCCGCCAAAAGAAATCATGGGTTGACAACATCAAAGACTGGACTGCCCAACCCCTGCAACACCTCCTACTAGCCACACAGGATCGTGAAGCATGGAAAAAGATCTCTGTTGCGTCTTCTCTCATGTCCCCCCTACGTCCTTTGGGACATGGGACTGAGTGAGTGAGTGAGTGAGACTGGCGTCCTATCCAGGGGGGAGTCTATGACTCTCAGTCGCTTAACGCCACAGAAACCGGGATAAGCACCGGCCTGATGAGCCTTAGGCTCGGGGCAGACTTTAACTTTAACTATATACAGAATAACGCTTCGTCAAGTTTTGTAGGTTTTTGGAGTAAGCTCTCCTGAAGCGGTGATCTTTTATGAATTTTAATAGTTCTAAAGAAGGCAACGGTGTTTATTATCATGGTAGGCAGTTCAAAGTATCGTGTGACGAGCTGTTGTTAAGTTTAGTAGTTTTAAAGAAACTAACAGTTTGTTCGTTTTGTCGGGGGCAGGAATTCAAAGAATTCCGGTGACGAGCCGTCATGAACTTTAGTAGTTTTAAAGAAGACAACGGTGTTCTTTGCCAAGGGAGGGAATTCAAAGGGTCGTGTGATGAGCTGCTATAAAATTGAGTAGTTTTAAAGAAGGCAACAGTAGGTTTTTTCCTTTTAAAATGATTGATATTATCAGAAATAACTTGTAAACTTTGTTTAAAGAGTTTGAGATGTGTTTGATGTATATTAATTGTTCAAACATTCAGTTACATGGTGCATGTATGTTGTTCAGTCATGATTTTGTTATTGATGTTATGTAGAATCTTCCATATCCCTAAAGGGATAACAGGAAATAAAGAATTTGAATTTTGTCAGGGGAGGGAATCCAATGCGTCGAGCATTAGTACAAACTGTAGGTTGGGTACAAAAAAACAAAGTGTGATTTTTTTTCGGCTCTTTCCCTGACAAGTTTTTAGATAGGCTACTACTCGTACATATTTGCAGAACTTTATTTTTGGCGGGGTAGATAGATTCCTGTAGCTCACATCCCCTCAGGGGTGAGATGAGAGTGAGTGATGGCCCTGTGGGTTAGCGTCTTGCACACTTTGTAGTGAAGTCTTTCCGCGGGACAGCAGGCTATATAGAGAATAGATTTCAAGTGTCGAATCTCGTTGTCGTGCTGTATTTGTTGTAGTTTTATTTTCACTAGAAAATGTGGATTATGCTTTTGAGAGAAGGTTTGAGAGAATGTGTACCCACAGTGACTTGTTTGTTTACCCAGCGCTTGTTTCATTGTTTTGTTAGTTTTTCTTTTAGGTGATACATGTCTAGAAGATGAAAATCTTTTTTTAAATGAGACACTTCTCTCTCTCTCTCTCTCTCTCTCTCTCTCTCTCTCTCTCTCTCTCTCTCTCTCTCTCTCTCTCTCTCTCTCTCTCTCTCTCTCTCTCTCTCTCTCTCTCTCTCTCTCTCTCTCTCTGTGTGTGTGTGTGTGTGTGTGTGTGTGTGTGTGTGTGTGTGTGTGTGTGTGTGTGTGTGTGTGTGTGTGTGTGTGTGTGTGTTCTGTGTACTTTGAATCTTTATTCCGTGTACCATCATTTTGTTTTTCTGTAAATGACACAAATGTTTCTTTTTCCCTTCATACATTAATTTTTAAACTAAACTGTAGAGCTAAAGCCGGATTATCTCAAAAACAAGCTTTGCCTTCTCATTCAGCCCTGAAAACTCTTGTTGTCTGAAAAAAATGTGTCCAGTTTATCATCATTGATAAAATGAATATCCCGATTATCTTAAAAACTGAGTCCACGTTATTGTCAAGAAAAAAGCAAGCAGCTCATATTTCACAGAACAAAACAATGTTAATGTAGACAAGGCTTTTTTTCTCCACCTCCATTGTTCTTCTCCTTTTCATCCTGTTCCCGTTTATACAGTTAGTGTGTTGTGTTTTGTTTGTGTTTGTGTGTGTGTGTGTGTGTGTGTGTGTGTGTGTGTGTGTTGTGTGTGTGTGTGTGTGTGTGTGTGTGTGTGTGTGTGTGTGTGTGTGTGTGTGTGTGGTGTGTGTGTGTGTGCATTGAATTTTTTCATGTTGTTCGATTGCTTTTAGTGGCTTCTGGAAAATCAAACTAGAGCATCACAATTGGCAACCAGCCCTGAAAAAGGGGTTCATGTTTACATTATTCAGTCAATAAATTCTTTCTGTAACAAACAACATATTGAAGTTAAGTCAGTTGACAGTATTTGATGGCAGAGTCAGTGGCTGCAAAGAACGGAAGCAGATACAACACAAACATATTTGTCCATCATCGGAAACAGGATTCCAGCCGTGTTCACCTCAGCACAAAGCGTGATACAACAAGAGTAAGCGATGTTTCCTGTTTGGAGGAAACCCAAGTCACACATGATACAAATCACAAACCTATAGTCTGATAATGGCATACACTTAATAAAATCGTGACAAAACAAGAATGGTTGTACCCAGTGAATTAACAGTGCATTGTCTATTTGAGTTGACGCCTACATTCCAGTGCCTCAGGCCTGGTATCAGCATCGCCTACACCAGGCACGTTCTGGTGCCTATTGCCAGAAATACCTTCATTACAACAGAGTTCAAACCAAACAAGGACACAAGCACTGCAACAGGAATCTGAAAATTACTTCACCACTCTGGTCTCTTGCACACACACACACACACACACACACACACACACACACACACACACACACACACACACACACACACACACACACACACCCCACAACACACACACACGCACGCACACACACATGCACACACACACACACACACACACACACACACACACACACACACACACACATGCACACATGCAAACACATCATTAACAGATCTCTGTTGCTATAGGGTTGTTGTTTTTTGTTTATTTGTGTGTTTTTTTCGTCAGTCCCTAATCCAAGCCGGTTCTAAAGAAAACAAAGAGCAACAACAAAAAGGAGATCTTCGGGTTGCTGAGTGAGGTAAAGGTAAAGGTGTCCCATTACCTATGAGGTCGTAGGGAAGCGAGGCGTCAGAGACCTCAGCTTCTCTAGGTGCCAGCATGTTGAGGGCGGCGTCCATCGCATCTCCCTCACTGCTTTACCTTCCCTGACCTGAAGAGGGCAGGTACCCATTTACAGCTTTGTAGACAGAGAACTGTACTGAAGCCAAGGCGCGCACACGGTCACCCATCCAGCTGGTAACCACGCTCAATGCTGCATAACCGTAGCTTGGGGAAAGCGAGTGCTCTGACCACTGAGCTATCCTCTCCCCACTGTAGTGAGAGTATGTGGAGGATTTCCTTTCTTCCTTTTACTAATCAAAACAAATCTGTTGGGTTCATTGGTTTCCAATACCTGTGGTTCATTGGTTTCCAATAACTGTGGATGTGTCATCTGTACGGGACGGGGTGGGGGTGGGGGATACAGCCACGGGGTGATATTTGTCTCCTGTCAGAGAAAATAGTTGTTTAATGGTTCTTTCTTTTACTAATCAAAACGAGCCTGGGAGTATGTCATTCTGTCTAGGGGTGGGGAGAAGTGGCGTGGTTGTTCTCTGCTGTCAGTGAAGGCCTGTGTTGTTGTGCATGTTGTGCAGTGGTTCCAAGTACCTGTGGCTACGAGTTCTTCCTCCCTCCCCTCCCCCGCCCCTCCACCTCCACCCATCACCTGGTGGGCTGGCTGGAAGTGCTGGCTTGCCAAGACGCTGCTCTTCCACCTGTCTCGGTCACCCTCACCGTCTACACAGCGTCTGGTGACGTAGTGCACACGCTGTCGTTCCTGTCCAATCAGACAGCACGAGTAGAGAGAGAGTCTCTGCTGAGAAAACAGCCCAGCCTGGCTGACACTGGTAATATGTGTGTGTGTGTGTGTGTGTGTGTGTGTGTGTGTGTGTGTGTGGTGTGTGTGTGTGTGTGTGTGTGTGTGTAAAGTGGGGGGGGGGGGCAGTTAAAAGTGTCATTCGGCAATGTCAAAGCAGCAAAATATGGAGTTAATCAATACTTAGAAAAGAAATTTGCCAGACAAACACTTTAGGACAGACCAAACCGACACCCTTTTTGTTTACACACTTGCAAGTATTAATGCATGTTGACATAAATAAACAAACTACAGACGATCTTACCCACAAAAAAGTGTCACACAAACTGACAAGCAAGCTCACATCAAAGCAAACTTTCCATTTTTCAAGAAATGTGTTTAAACCGAAAAAAAAGCTTTCGGTGAAATACGTGAAGATGATTCTTTCAGCTAAAAAATAATAGAGGAAAACATCAAGACCACATTGATTTATACAACAGCAACAACAACAAAAACCCAAACAAACTACGACAAAACTTAATACAGCTTTTTCAGTGTGGCAGAGAAAATTTTAAACCTAAATGAGAGTTTCGTCTTTTTTATCACTCCCACATGAACAGTAGAAAGTTCGTTACAAAGATGTCTTTTATCTGACAAAGTCGTCTTGTCCATGCTGTTCGTGTACAGTGAAATATGAGATATCGATAAAGTCAGAGGAAAAGAAGGAAAGTTTCCGACAGTTTCGTAGAAACAAGAGAAGAGAGTGTCTGTCTTCCAGTTAATGGAAGAAACACAGTGTGCAGAGTGTGCAGCGAGTGAAGCAGAGTAGCTGTCTGATGTGTGCAGAGTGTGCAGCAAGTGGAGAAGGGTAGCTGTCTGATGTGTGCAGAGTGTGCAGCAAGTGGAGAAGGGTAGCTGTCTGATGTGTGCAGAGTGTGCACGGCCACAAGAGAGAGATTATATGAAGGGCTACAGTGGTGATCAGTGTGATCGTGCTCTGTGTGTGTGTGTGTGTGTGTGTGTGTGTGTGTGTGTGTGTGTGTGTGTGTGTGTGTGTGTGTGTGTGTGTGTGTGTGTGTGATCCTACTTGTTTGTGACAAAAGGAGAAAGAACAAACGAGAGAGAGAGAGAGAGAATGTGTGTGTATATATGTTTGTGTGTGTGTGTGTGTCTGTGTGTCTGTGTGTCTGTGTGTCTGTGTGTCTGTGTGTCTGTGTGTCTGTGTTTGCGCACGCGCGCGTATGTGTGTGAGTGTGCAGATATGAATATGTATTGATGTAAAGAAAAAAAATCATTCCAAACTGTAGAAAAAATATTACAAACATAGATATGTATCGACATAATGCATTTGCAAATGAACAATTTGATAAAAACTAAACACACCAAAACAAAAAGCAAATTCCTAAATTTATAGAACAAAAACTAACACTGAATAGATATTAAACCACGGAGGAAAATGGAGTACAAATTAAATTGAAAAAAGCTCTAAGAAAATTGAACAAGCTCCGGGAAAAAATATTTTTAAAAAATATACCTCAATATTAAATAACAACAAGCTATACCTTTGGGGGAAAAAACTGCAAAAGAAAAACCTAATTTTTTTTCTGAAGGTTTTTTTCTTTTCCATTCTTTGAGTCAGAAGAAGATGATTATAAAGATGTCTCTCTTTCAAAAAAAAAAATTTCCCTCGTTGAGAAGAACAGTTTATTTTTCAGGGTTTGGCGTGATATGCATGCATGCTCCATTTGCAGAAAAGAGATTTGAAAAAGGATTGCATCATGCATCTAGGGGCCAGTGGCTTGATAGCAGTGAAGGATAGTCTAGGCCTAGCGGTTCAAATCTGCGTGACAGGCGTGTGTGTGTGTGTGTGTGTGTGTGTGTGTGTGTGTGTGTGTGTGTGTGTGTGTGTGTGTGTGTGTGTGTGTGTGTGTGTGTGTGTGTGCGCGCGCGCGTGTGTGTGTGTTTATTTATTTATTTTTATTATTATTCTTTTATATGGAGGATAATGGGATAAGCACTCTTGTGCTTTTTTACATCCAGTCCCCGTGTGTATGTAGTTTTGTAAATGTCATCTGTTCTCACCGGCACACGATGGCCTACACTTACAAAAGTGGAACAGGATCTAACCTGTGCGCAAGATGTTCTGCGTGCGTTCACACTAGGGGCCTCGGTTTATACCTAATCCGAAGGACTTTGGGGAGAGTGGAGTCAGCACTGATGTTAACTCCAGGAGAAAAATTTCCTCGAACGGGAATCGAACCAGGGTCGTCAAATTGCGAGCGCAATGTTCTGACCACTAGGCTATCCCCCCACCCCCACCCACCCCCGTCCGGTGTGTGTGTATGTGTGTGTGTGTTCTTTAACTGTGTGTGTGTGTGTGCGTGCGAGCGCGGCGTGTGTGTGACAGTGTGCGTGTGCGTGCGTGTGCGTGCGTGCGTGCGTGTGTGTGTGTGTGTGTGCGTGCGTGCGTGCGTGCGTGTGTGTGTATTCTTTATTATTATTCTTGTATTTCGATGATAATGGAATAAGCACTCATGTGCTTTTTTTACATCTAGTCCCCATGCGTTAGAAGTTTTGTAAATTTTGTCATGCGTTCCCACAGGCATACAATGGGCTACTCTTCCGAAAAGCAGAACGGGCTTTAACGTGTGCGTGAGATGTTCTGTGTGTGTGCGTGTGCGTGCATATGTGTGTGTGCGTACGTGCGTACGTGCGTAAGTGCGTACGTTGTGTGTGTGTGTGTGTGTGTGTGTGTGTGTGTGTGTGTGTGTGTGTGTGTGTGTGTGTGTGTGTGTGTGTGTGTGTGTGTGTGTGTGTGCTGAAAGCGTTGTTTGGATGACAGAGTAGAGAGAATGGTAACTGCTGTGACGGTGTCTCAGATTAGATATGACTGCAGTTGATGGCAGTTGATGGTTAGATATGACTGCAGTGACGGTGTCTCTGGTTAGATATGACTGCAGTTGATGGTTAGCTATGACTGCAGTTGATGGTTAGCTATGACTGCAGTGACGGTGTCTATGACTAGATATGACTGCAGTTGATGGTTAGATATGACTGCAGTTGATGGTGAGATATGACTGCAGTGACGGTGTCTATGATTAGATATGACTGCAGTTGATGAGGTTCTTGACCTCTGCGACAAAAGAAGAGAACTTAAGAAACAAAAGTTCACAAGTCAAGAAGCTTACAAGAAGTACATGGATAGCCACAGAGAAGTGAGGAAAAAGATGAGAGAAGCCAAAGAAGGGTGGATAGAAGAACAATGCAACAACATCGAAGCTGGAATGACCAAGGGAAACAGCAAAACAGCTTACGACACTTTGAAAGCACTAACGAAAACCACACAGCCTAAAGCCTCTGTTATTGAAGACAAAGAAGGAAATCTTTTAACGGAAAACAATGCCATCCTCCAACGCTGGACAGAATACTGTGAGGGATTGTACAACTACCCACTAAGCCCAGATACCAACATAGTTTCTGACAAACCCCCTGAACACCAAGATAAAGACCCACCAATACTAAGGTGTGAAGTAGATGCAGCTATTAAACAATTGAAGAAGGGGAAGTCCCCTGGAATTGATAACATCCCAGCTGAACTCATAAAAAATGGAGGGAATGAAACAGCAAGGCGATTCACAGAACTTTGTCAGAAGATCCACGACACCAAAGAATGGCCAAAAGAATAGACACAGTCTCTTGTAATACCCCTGCCAAAGAAAGGAAACCTCAAGCAATGCCAGAACTACAGAACCATCAGTCTCATAAGTCATCCTAGCAAGATCATGCTGCAGGTAGTCCTCAACAGACTGAAAAACCAAGCAGAAAAACTCCTGGCAGAAGAACAAGCGGGCTTTAGACCAAAACGCAGCACAATGGAACAAATTTTCAATCTGAGAATTCTGATAGAGAAGCATCTCCAACACCAAAAAGACTTGTACCACAATTTCATAGACTTCAAAAAGGCCTTTGACAGGGTATAGCATGACGGCCTCTGGCAAGTACTCAGGCACTTCAACATTGACAGCTGCCTAATTGAAGTCATCAAGGCTCTGTACGAGAACGCAAAAAGTGCAGTTTTCATGAACAATCACGTGGGCGAGTTCTTCAAGACCACGGTTGGGGTTCGCCAGGGCTGCCTTCTCTCACCTGTACTCTTCAACCTCTTCCTCGAAAACATCATGACAGAGACACTGCAAAACCACCACACTTCCATCTCCATTGGTGGAAGACCCCTTTGCAACCTCAGATTTGCAGATGACATTGACCTCATGGGCAGCAGCAAACAAGAACTGCAAATCCTCACAGACAATTTAACAGATCGAGCGAGCGCATACGGCATGGAGGTCAGTACAGAGAAATCAAAGATCATGGTCAACAGCGCGAGTAATGACATCACGGAAATAAAGATGAATGGAGAAACACTAGAAGAGGTGAGCCAATTCAAATACTTAGGCTCCATCCTAACAAAAGATGGCACATCAAACAATGAAGTGAAAGCTCGCATTGCAACAGCAACATCTGCTCTAGTCAGACTCGAGAAGATCATCAGAAGCAACAACATCAGCTTCTGCACCAAATACCACCTTTACAAATCCCTCGTGATATCTATCCTCCTATATGGCTGTGAATTATGGACTCTGACAGCAGAGTTAGAGAGGAGAATCCAGGCATTCGAGAACAAGTGCCACAGAAGACTTCTCAAAATATCATACAAAGAACACAAGACCAATAACTATGTGAAAGAAGAAATCAAAAAGCGTGTGGGCCCCCAAGAGCCTTTGCTCTCCACCATAAAGAGGAGAAAGCTGATGTGGTTTGGTCACACCACAAGACACAACACCCTAGCAAAAACCATCCTGCAAGGAACAGTCGAGGGCAAGAGAAGAAGAGGCCGCCAAAAGAAATCATGGGTTGACAACATCAAAGACTGGACCGCCCAACCCCTACAACACCTCCTACTAGCCACACAGGATCGTGAAGCATGGAAAAAGATCTCTGTTGCGTCTTCTCTCATGTCCCCCCTACGTCCTTTGGGACATGGGACTGAGTGAGTGAGTGAGTGCAGTTGATGATTAGATATGACTGCAGTTGATGGTGAGATATGACTGCAGTGACGATGTCTATGATTAGATATGACTGCAGTTGATGGTTAGGTGTGACTGCAGTGACAGTGTCTATGATTAGATATGACTGCAGTTGATGGTTAGGTGTGACTGCAGTGACAGTGTCTATGGTTAGATATGACTGCAGTTGATGGTTAGGTGTGACTGCAGTGACAGTGTCTATGGTTAGATATGACTGCAGTTGATGGTTAGGTGTGACTACAGTGACAGTGTCTATGGTTATATATGACTGCAGTTGATATTTAAGTGTGACTGCAGTGACAGTGTCTATGGTTAGATATGACTGCAGTTGATGGTTAGGTGTGACTGCAGTGACAGTGTCTATGGTTAGATATGACTGCAGTTGATATTTAAGTGTGACTGCAGTTGATGGTTGGTTGTCACTCGTAACCATCAAATGCAGTCATATCTAACCATAGACACCAGTGACGGTGTCCATGAAACTAAAACTCTACAATGGTAATGAATTATCTACTAAACAGAACCTGAAATTCTACAATGGTAATGAATTATCTACTAAACAGAACCTGAAATTCTACAATGGTAATGAATTATCTATTAAAAAGAACCTGAAATTCTACAATGGTAATAACTTATCTATTAAACAGAACCTGAAATTCTACAATGGTAGTGAATTATCTCTGAAACACAACATAAATTCTTGAATTGTAGTAGATTATCTATTTAACAAAACCTGAAATTCTACAATGGTGATGGATTATCTACTAAACAAAACCTGAAATTCTTCAATGATAGTGTATTATCTATGAAACAACGACAGAATCTCTACAATGTTAGTGAATTATCTATGAAACAACGACAGAACTTCTACAATGGTAGTGAATTTTCTATGAAACAACAACAGAAATTCTACAATGGTAGTAAATTATCTATGAAACAAAACCTGAAATTCTTCAATGGTAGTGTACTTTACCTGAAGCTAATACTGAAACTCTAGAGCTGTGATGCACTCTACAGAAGCTGTGCACTGAAGTTCTTCAGCTGCAATGCCCTATCCACGTTCTCCTTTTGTTGGCAAAGCTGCCAGTCAACTCCACAGAGGAAGAAAGTCATGACTCGGACACTAAACATATACGTAAAATCCTTTGCACAAACCAGAATGACTTGGCGAAAACCCTTAGCATGAAATAGAATAACCTATTAAATATCCTTAGCATGAAATAGAATAACCTATTAAATATCCTTAGCATGAAATAGAATAACCTATTAAATATCCTTAGCATGAAAAAGAATAACCTATTAAAGATCCTTGGCATGAAATAGAATAACTTATTAAATATCCTTGGCATGAAATAGAATGACTTGATGAAGACCCTTGGCATAAAATAGAATGACCTATTAAAGACCCTTGGCATAAAATAGAATGACCCATTAAAGACCCTTGGCATAAAATGGAATGACCTATTAAAGACCCTTGGCATAAAATAGAATGACCTATTAAATATCCTTGGCGTGAAATAGAATGACTTATTAAAGATCCTTGGCATGAAATAGAATGACCTATTAAAGATCCTTGGAATAAAATGGAATGACTTGATGAAGATCTGTGGCATAAAATGGAATGACTTGATGAAGATCTGTGGCATAAAATAGAATGACTTGATGAAGATCTGTGGCATAAAATGGAATGACTTATTAAAGATCTGTGGCATAAAATGGAATGACTTGATGAAGATCTGTGGCATAAAATGGAATGACTTGATGAAGATCTGTGGCATAAAATGGAATGACTTGATGAAGATCTGTGGCATAAAATGGAATGACTTGATGAAGATCTGTGGCATAAAATGGAATGACTTGATGAAGATCTGTGGCATAAAATGGAGCGACTCGTTGTGAAATCACCACCGCCCCTCCCCCCCCCTGCCAGTCAATCCCTCATGGCTCCTTCGCTGGGGGAACATGCACTGAAGCTGCCCATGTCATGGCCTGGCGGCACCTGACTGAAATGGACTGGACTGGACTTAATAATAAAAATAATAATAATAATAATAATCTATCTATTTATGTATCTATCTATGTATCTATCTATGTATCTATCTATGTATCTATCTATGTATCTATCTATGTATCTATCTATCTGTCTATCACCTCATCTATCTATCTATCTATCTATCTATCTATCTATCTATCTATCTATTCTAGCATCATTGCATGATGATCAATGAGAATGAGGATGATATAATGATGCTGCTATGGAAGTGCCTGTGCTTTGAGATTACTTGACAGGGTTGTACTCTACGCTTACTATCATAATATATCCCGGGGTCAAGCAGGCACGAAAGATACAGACACCCGCAGTGTTGGTCAGGCAATTTGAGCAACACTCTCAAACTCTATCTATCCCTTAGTCTGGCGACCGTTGGGGCACCTCTGAAGACTTGACAACCAGTTCCCTCCATTCCTCTCTCTGTTCTGCCTTTCTCAAAGTTTTGTTGAGTTCTAGGCCTGTCCATTCGCTGATGTTGCCCTCCCATCTCTTCCTTGGTATGCCTCTTTTTCATCCTTCCTGGACAATGCCTTGCAGTATTGTTAATAATAATAATAATAATATATATAATATATCATCATCATCATCATCATCATCATCATCATCATCATCATAATGGAATTTATATAGCGCTATATCTTGTAAAAACAAAATCAAAGGGCTTGCATTCAACATTTTTTCACACATGCAACCAATAGCAATTAACAGCTTTAACAAATTCAACGTACACACACGCACACAAGCACACACGCACACACACACACACACACACACACACACACACACACACACACACACACAATCAACACACACACCACAATTCACGTACACACACGCACAAACACGCACACACACACACACGCACACACACACACACACACACACACACACACACACACACACACACACACACACACTCTTCTTAGATGCCTGGTGGAAATGGGAGGGGCGAGCACTGCACCAGGTTGGCAAATCCAGACTTGAGCTGAACAGCTCCCGGTCAGAAAGGAGAGAGGGGCGGAGCAGGGGGAACTGTCTGCACACAGGGGAGGGGGGGAGGACAACGATGTGTAAGCACACAGCGAAACGACAGAGGGGAGGGGAACAAAGGCTGTAATCAGACAATAGAACGACAGAGTGGAGAACAAAGGTGTGTAATCAGACATTAGAACGACAGAGGGGTGGGGAGAAATTAAGGCTGTAATCAGACAATAGAACGACAGAGGGAGGGAGAGAAACAATGGCTGTAATCAGACATTAGAACGACAGAGGGTAGGGAGAAACAAAGGCTGTAATCAGACAATAGAACGACAGAGGGAGGGAGAGAAACAAAGGCAGGTGGGCAGACAGTGGAAGGACAGCACTGCACTGGCTGACTACGGTGTACAAACTGCTGGACTTCCTCACGCTGCTCTCAGTACTCTTGGGGAAGTCGGTTGTACAGGAAGTCTGACATGTCAAACCAAAGATGCCAAGCGACGTTGACAGGCTGTCTTTGGGGAAAGTGGTCCCTGTTTCTAGTGTACCATTCAGTGTTTGCTTTTACGTCAATAAATAAGACATCAGGACTGGCTTGAAAGTCTATCTGTAATATCAAAAATAATTGTCTTTGTGTATTAATTCTTATCTAACGCTCCGGTGTTATTTCTGTGATTTTGTATGTCTTTTCTCTCACAGGGTACCGCCTTTGGCTTCTCAGAAAGTGTCGGCCTATGCGCATGAATTGCACCACGGAAGTGACGTCATGACCCTCATTCCTTTCGACGCCCTGTCCACCTCTTACCTCATCCCTGATCTACGCACTTCCGGTTCAGAAGAGCAGCATGTGGTGCTGTACAACGTCTTCAGTCGAACAAACGTGACTATCAGCAAACGGATTTTCTCTGAGAAAACAGAAGTCAGCAATAATGACACTCTGCAGAACTCTAATAGCAGCAGCAGCAACAAGGACAATGGTGACGTAGACACAGAGGACAAAAGTGGTAATAGTTCATCGAAAAGCAGTGGTGGCGATGACGTCAGCATGGCAACAGTGACGGCCAACATGTCAGACTCTAACACTTCAACGTCATCGACAGCCCCAGTGTCGTCCTCTTCGTCCTCCACCACAACGGTGAAAGCCACGCCCACCAGCCTGGGCCTGAGGGGCGCCACAGCAGACAGCAGCAACACGGCCCCTGTGGCTAACAGCAGCAGCAGCAGCAGCAGCACAGCTCCTCCCGTCAGCCACAGCATCTTCTTCCTCTCCTCCTCGCTGCAGACAAAGACGTTGGTGCTGGAGAGGGACTCCAGCTTTTCTCTCCGCTCGGACAAACCGTTAGGGGTGGTGGTGCTGCTGATGGAGATCACGTCATCGTCAGTCACCTCCCCTACATCATCCGCAACTTCATCATCCTCGCCGTCATCGTCATCATCACCATCATCGTCATCGTCACCATCATCGTCGTCATCAAATGATGGAGGGACAGAGGCCAAGGTCCGAATGGAGATGCTGCCCCCATCTTCCACCTTTGGCAAATACTTTTACCTGCCCCTGCCTGAAGCCCTCACTGACCTGAAACTGCTGGTGTCTGGTGAGTTGACCTTTGGCCTCTCTGGAGGCGTCCTTTTTCATCTTTGGATTGCTTTTTAAAAATTTTTTATTGTACGTAAAGGTAAAGGTGTCCCATACCTAGGCGGTCGTAAGGGAGCGAGGCACCAGAGACCTCAGCTTCTCTAGGGCCCAGCATGTTGAGGGTGGCGCCCATTTCCTCTCCCTCGCTGCTTTACCTTCCCTAACCCTTAAGAGGGCATGTACCCGTTTACAGCTGGGTGAACTGGGGGAACTGTACTGAAGCCAAGGCGCGCAACTTGTCACCCATCCAACTGGTAACCACGCTCGACGCTGCTTAACATTGGATGGGAGAAAGCAAGCGCTCTGACCACTGAGCTATCCCGTCCCCAGTTGTAGTGATTTTTTATGATCGTTTCCTTCCTGACTTTTCCTCCTCTATCTTTTCTTTCAAGTTATTGTGCAGCTTCTCAAGTCAATCATTTGTTCATGTTGATACTCCAGAGGACTGTTTCACAGAGTTCTGGATTAGGAAATGACGAGAGTTGCCCAGGGCTGTGACGTAGTGAGGTGTCCTGTGGGCTTTATGGAAATACTTGAAACACACTGTTACTGTTTGATATCCACATACACTGATATACATCATATAGTTTTAATATTAACCATACACTGTTTGATATTTACCATACACTGATGTCCACCATACACACTTTGAATTTATCATACACTGTTTGATATTAACCATACACTGTTTGGTATTTACCATACACTAATGTTTACCATACACTGTTTAAAATTCAACATACACTGTTGAATTTACCATGCCATGATATTTCCATACATTTTATTTTACCAACCACTTCTAATATCACCTAACGTTTGATATTTACCATACACTGTTAATCAATACACTGTTGATATTTACCATACACTGTTTATATTTACCATACACTGTTAATATTTACCATACACTGTTTCATATCCAAAATACACTGTTTGATATTTACCATACACTGTTTGATATTTACCATACACTGTTTAATATTTACCATACACTGTTTCATATCCACCATACACTGTTTTATATCCACCATACACTGATATCCACCATACACTATTTGATATTTACCATACACTGTTTCATATCCACCATACACTGATATTTACCATACACTGTTTTATATCCGCCATACACTGTTTGATATTTACCATACACTGTTTGATATTTACCATACGCTGTTTCTTCCTCTTCCCGTCAGGCCCAACGCATCCGAGTTTAGCATGGGAAATAAATGTTGTCTTTTAAGTATTTCTGGAGAAAGGCAGGATAATGGACCAAGAAGGCAGAAAATAGACAAGAAAGGATTGACGGGATGGAAATGGACAAGGAATTCTTAGAACAGAATTTCCCGAAAGTATGGACGCTATTCATACTGACAGATCCCCACCCACCCCTCTACTTACCCAACCCAACCTCCCACCCCCACCCCGGCATTTTCACGGGAGAACACAGTTTCCTCCACTCCCCACGGTCCTCCGCCCTCCGTAGCAGGTCGTTCCACCCAAGGCCTGTCCACTCTCTGATGTTGTCTTCCTATCGTTTCCTCTGTCTGCCTCTTCATCTCCCTCCCCTTACTGTTCCCTGTAAGACTGTCTTGGCCAGTCCAGATGATCGTGTGATGTGCCCGTACCACTGTAGTTTGCGTTTTTTCACTGTATTTAGGAGCTCTTCATATGGACCAATGGAATTCTTTATTCTAGTTTTCACTTCTTCATTGGTGATGTGATCTCTGTATAAAGTGCCAAGGAGTTTGCGAAAGCATCTCATCTCCATTACCTGTATCCTTATTTCAATGTCTGCTGTTATGGTCCATGTTTCACATGCGTACAAAAATATGGACATGATCAAGGAACGCATCAGTCTAATCTTGAAGCTGATGGCGATGTTCTTATCATTCCAGAGGACTTCAAGTTTGGTCAGTGCAGCTGTGGTCTGGGCTATCCTGGAGAGAATTTCAGGTTTTGATCCTTCATCTGATACTATTGCTCCCGGATATTTGAAGCTATGGATGGTCTCAATTTTCTTGCCATCTATAATTACGTCATTGATGATGCCATTAGCACTATTTGTCATCAGCTGAATTTTCTCTGCACTGATTTGCATGGCATATGCTGATGAGGCTTTATGAAGGTGATTTACTAGGCTGACTAGCTCTTGTTCTTCTCTAGCTAGGCGTGGATGTCATCGGCAAAACGTAAGTTTGTGATTGTACTTCCTCCAACGCTGACTGTTCCCTCGTGATTTTCAAGTGCATCAGCCATTATTCTTTCTAAGAAGATGTTGAAGAGGGTTGGAGAGAGCAGACATCCTTGGCGTACTCCAATGATGGTTCAGAACCAATCTCCTATGTTGTTGTTACAGTAGACTGCGCTGGCTGCCTTGTCATACAGGCATTCTATGGCTCTGATCAGGTTGGCATTGATGTTATACAACCTCATAGTTGCCCACAGAGCTGCATGCCAGACTCTGTCGAATGCCTTCTTAAAGTCCACAAAGACGTGGTAGAGATTTTGTTGGTGTTGCAAGTATTTCTCACAGAGTATTTTAAGATTGCTTTTTTAAACATTAACAATAAACAATAAACATTTTTTTAAACAATATATATATATATATATATATATATATATATATATATATATATATATATATATATATATATATATATATATATATATATATATATATATATATATATATATATGATTCTTTTATATCGAGGATAATGGAATAAGCACTCATGTGTGCTTTTTTCATCCAGTCCCCGTGTGTATGCAGTTGTGTAAATTAAATCTTTTCATCTGTTCCCACCGGCACACAATGACCTACTCTTACGAAAAGCGGGACAGGCTTTAACGTGTGTGCAAGACGTTCTGCGTGCGTTCGCACACGGGGCCACGGTTTACAGTCTAATCCAAAAGACTTTTGGGGAGAGTGGAGTCAGCACTGATGTTAACTCCAGGGGAAAAATCCCCTCGAATAGGAATCGAACTCGCGTCGTCAAATTGCGAGCACAATGTTCTAACCACTAGGCTATCCTATAACATAAAATGGTACAAAATGCAAAATACAAATCCCGTCCCCCAATTTGTTCAGTTGTGCTCCGTCCTGCTCTGAACCCTGCCTGCTCTTCTTTGATAATCTCCTCAGCTTGAGGCTTTTGTCTGTTCAGGAGGATTCTTAGCATCACTTTGGTAGTGTAGTTTTGGCAGAGTTGTAAGTTGCCTTTCTTCGGGAGAGAGATAATCAGGGACTGTGTCCAAGGTGTTTGCCATCCGCCTTGCCATGCAGAGAGACAAAGAAATGCAGAGAGGGAGAGTGTGTCCATACAGGCAGGGAAAGAGAAAGAGTAAAAAGAGATACACAGAGGGAGAGGGAGAAAGTGCAAGAGGTGTGTGTGTGTGTGTGTGTGTGTGTGTGTGTGTGTGTGTGTGTGTGTGTGTGTGTGTGTGTGTGTGTGTGTGTGTGTGTGTGTCGCGAGCGCGTGTGTATGTGTGTGTGTGTTTGTGCGGCGCGCGCGTGCACGCGCGTGCGTGTGTATGTGTGTTTGTGTGCGCGCGCGCATGTGCACGCGCGCGCCCGCGCGCGTGCATGTGTGTTTTATTTTATTTTATTCTTTTATATCAAGGATAATGGAATAAGCACTCATAATTATGCTTTTTTACATCAGTCCCCGTGTGCATGCCGTTTTGCAAATTTTGTCATCTGTTCCCACCGGCACACAATGGCCTACTCTTACGAAAAGCGGAACAGGATTAAAGTGTGCGCAAGATGTTGTGCGTGCGCTCGCACACGGGGCCTCAGTTTATAGTCTCATCCGAAAGATGTGTGTGTGTGTGTGTGTGTGTGCACGCGCGCGCGCGCGTGTGTGTGTGTGTGTGTTGTGTGGTGTTGTGTGTGTGTGTGTGTGTGCTGCGCGCGCGCGCGCGTGTGTGTGTGTGTGTTTGTAAGTGAGTTTGTATGTCTGTGTGTGTCTGTGTGTGCGTGTTCAAATTCATTTAACGTCTTTTCACAAGTTGTTAAATGAATTTGAACACGCACACGAACGAATCTCCTCGAACGGGAATCGAACCCAGGTCGTCAAATTGCGAGCGCAATGTTATGACCACACAAGGCTATCCCGTCCCCCTTTGTTTGTTCGTTTGCTGGCTTGTTTGGTTCACTGGTTGTTGGCTCCTAATCATAATCATAATATTGTTTATTGCCCTACCGACCACGAAAGCCATATCAGGGCTGTCACCTCATTTAGTTTTTAAGTGGCTCCAGTAACTTTCAACTTCAGGTTCAAAACCAAACACTTCCTAAAACCTTCAACTATCTAACACTGTCCATCTGAAGAAAACAAAACAAAAAAAACCCCATGAAATGACACCATACCTAAATTCTTTCATTCCTTGAGGCAAATAAACCAGACTGTGCTGAGGACGCCAGGGTTCTTGACTCTTAAAAGGTTAGATAGGGGATTGCTTGATTAATTGGCTGGTTTGAGGGGAGGAGTTATGTTTGTAAAACAGCATAGAGATTTAGATTGTCTGTGTAAAGTAATATAGAGATTAAGATTGTCTGTGTAAAGTAATGTAGAGATTTAGATTGTCTGTGTAAAGTAATGTAGAGATTTAGATTGTGTATGTTGAGAAATAAATGTATGTGCAAAATATGGTAAAAATATAGATTTATGTGTAAAAATAATGTAGAGATTTAGATTTATGTGTAAAGTAATATAGATAGATATTTAGATTGTCTGTGTAAAATAATGTGGAGATTTAGATTGCCTGTGTAAAATAATGTGGAGATTTAGATTGTCTGTGTAAAATAATGTGGAGAGTTAGATTGTCTGTGTAAAATAATGTGGAGATTTAGATTGTCTGTGTAAAGTAATGTAGAGATTTAGATTGTGAAATATAATGTAGATATTTAAATTGTCTGTGTAAAATAATATAAAGAAATAGTTTTCTGTGTACAATGATATAGAGAAATGTATTTCTTTGTAAAACCATAAGGAAATTAAATTTCTGTGTAAATAATGTAGCGAAAGAGTTTGCTGTGTAGAGATAGCTGTGTGTGTAAATAATGTAGAGAAATGGTTTCCTGTATTAAATTTCTGTGTAAATAATGTAGCGAAAGAGTTTGCTGTGTAGAGATAACTGTGTGTGTAAATAATGTAGAGAAATGGTTTCCTGTATGAAATTTCTGTGTAAATAATGTAGCGAAAGAGTTTGCTGTGTAGAGATAACTGTGTGTGTAAATAATGTAGAGAAATGGTTTCCTGTATTAAATTTCTGTGTAAAATAATGTAGCGAAAGAGTTTGCTGTGTAGAGATAACTGTGTGTGTAAATAATGTAGAGAAATGGTTTCCTGTATAAAATAAGGTAGATAAATAGTTTTCTCTGTAAAGTAAGGTAGAGAAATAGTTTTCTGAGTAATACAATGTAGAAAAATATATATCTGTGTAAAACCATAAGTATTGATACTTTTCTGTGAAACCATAAGGTGATATAGTTTTATGTGTAAAAACATGAGGAGAAATAGATTTCTGAGTAAAACAATAAGAAGAAATAGATTTCTGTATAAAAACAATGCAGGCAAATCATGTGGATTTTTTGGGTAAAACAATGTAAAGAAACAATTGTCTGTGTAAACTACAGGAGATAAATAGTTTTCTGTCTAGAATAATGTAGCGAAATATTTTTTGTGTAAAAGAATGCAGACAAATAGTTTTAGGTATCAATAATGTAGAGAAAATGGGTTTTTTTTCTACGTAAAACAACGCAGAGAAAGAGTTTTGTGTAAAATATGATAGTGAGATAATCAAAAAAATCAAACAGAAGAAATTGTTCTCTTTGTAAACAAGGTAGATAAATGACGAAGGAAACGGGGAGATAAAGGCGCCACAGATATGTTCTACATTATTTTAATCAAAAAACTTTTAAAAGAATAATATGCAGAAAGTGAGAAAATTGTTTTAACAAAGGATGGAAGGTAATATATTTTTTGTAAAAAAAATGTATAGAAATTAGGAAAACAATGCTGACAAAAGGATGGTAGTTCATATTTTATGTGAAAACATATAATAAACAGAAAGTAAGAAAGCAATGCAAAGCAATTAAAAGGTATATTCGTACAACGGGTATTAATATGGATAATAATACATCAAACAACCTCCAAAAGGCTTTGAACTTGATTTTGACTGTTAAAAAAGGAACACGCCCTTATTATGATATTCTGGTTGCAGACAATATTCTGCCAAAGTGTTGTGACAAGTGGAACAAAACAATACCAAGGGATCTTAACTGGATAAAGGTTTTTGACAAGGTACATAAGATAAAAGAAATTAAAATGAAATGGTTCCAGATACGACCGATCCACAAAATTCTAGCTACAAATAATATTCTTGAAAAAATGAAAATTGTTGAAAATGATAAATGTACATTCTGTACTTCTGAGAAAGAAACTGTTGACCATCTATTCTATGCTTGCAGCAAAACTACTTATTTTTGGACAGAATTGCAAAACTTTCTTCATAAAAATTGTGCCAATACACATGGTCTAGTACTGTCAAAAGAACAGATTTTATTTGGATTTGATTCTCGATCAAAAGGAGATGAAATACTAGACGAAATACTAATCACTGCAAAATTTTTTATATACAAATGTAGAAAATAAAAAAGCGGCACCTATGTTTTCGGTTTTTAGAAAATATATGACAAAACAATATCAAATTAAAGAATATATTGCCAAAACAAACATGACTTATAGTGTATTTGCAGCTAAATGGCAACATTACAAACAACTAGTTGATGATGGGTAGATACATTTTGAAGAAACCGGGTTTTTTTGGTTTGTTTGTTTGTTTTTTGTGTGTGTTTTTTTGCATTGTTTTTTATGTAATACTTAGCATCGCTACATTGCTTATTTTGTAAAACAACTGAAAATTCACTTGGGGTATTCTCGAATGTAATCTGTGTACTCTCTTTTATTTTCATGGTTTTTTTCTTTTTTTTCGACTGTTTGTTTGGTTGTATCTATATTGTTATATCCATACTCTGAATATATTGCAAATTGTTACTCTATGTCATGCAAACAAATAGTAAAAATCTTTGTGTTTTTTGTTTTGTTTTTGTTTTGTTTTTGTTTTTTTTGTTTTGTTTTTTGTTTTTGTTTTTGTTTTGTTTTTGTTTTTGTTTTGTTGTTGTTGTTTGTTTGTTTGTTTTGTTTCTTTTGGAGAACATTATAACTTGGCTCATTTGCAATGTTCAAATCATTTAGAATGCAATGTACATTTGAATGTTTGAATCACTTAGTAGTATACGATTAATTCAATTGGAAAGTTTTAATAATTTGGAATGTAGTATATATTTGGTTTATTGCAAATGTTGCTATCATTTGAAATGTAATGTATATTTGGATTATTTTTTAAAAAAGCAATGCTGACCAGAATATGGGAGTTAATACTTTTTAAAAAATGAAAATAGTGAATAAACCCAATGTTGACAAGTATATAGGAGGTTTTTTTCATTTTAAACCACTTTATGATTATTTTATTTTATACCACTTTATGATTATTTTATTTTATACCACTTTATTATTTTATTCCGTATATAAAAATTTATGTATAGAAAATAAGAAAACAGTATTGACAAGAAGATGGGAGTTACCATATTCTTTATAAAAATCATACACAGCAAGTAAGAAATTGATGTTGACAAGAATGTGGGAGGTGAGTTGTTGGTTGAAAGAGAACAGAGGTTGTTTATTTTTAAGACAGAAGCAAACAAATACATACTGACAAACACACAACCATACGAACAGGCAGAAAGACAGACAAACAAGACATAAATACATTATAGTTCTTTTCTGTCTTTGAATCCCCTTGGCGTTAAAAAGCGTCCAACGCCAAAAGTAAACCAAAAAAAAGAAGTTCTATTCATGACCAGCATCAAACCTGCTTTTATGGAAAGGAATTCGATTTCAGATTGCCACTCAAAGTATGCAACAGAAATGTTTCTGCCACTTAATAGCTTGGCTGGAGAGAGAGAGAGAGAGAGAGGGGGGGGGTGAGAGGGGGGGGGGGAGAGCGGGGAAAGGAGGGGGGTGAACAACAGCAAACAAGGAGTATAATGTATGGGCAGGCGGATAGGAGGCGGCTAATGGCGGAGATTTAAAGACCATGCGTCTTCTCTGCTGCCCGGCTTTGTCCTTTCCCAATGACTGAAAGGCTGGGCTGGCTGGTTGGTTGGTTGGTTGGTTGGTTGGCTGGCTGGTTGGCTGACTGGTTGGTTGGTTGACTGGTTGGTTGGTTGGTTGACTGGTTGGTTGGTTGACTGGTTGGTTGGCTGACTGGCTGGCTGGCTGATTGGGGTGGGTGGGTGGTTGGTTGGTTGGTTTGACTGGTTGGTTGGTTGGTAGACTGTTGGCTGGCTGGCTGGCTGATTGAGTGAATGGGTGGGTGGTTTGCTGGCTGGCTTATTGGTTGGTTGGGGGGATGGTTGCTTGCTTGCTTGACTTTTTGGTTGGTTGGTTGGTTGGTTGGTTGTTGGTTGGTTGGTTGGTTGGTTGGTTGGTTCTTGTTAGCTTGCTTTTTTAAGCTCCAAACCATCAGAAAGGTTGTAGCTTCTTCAGACTGATTTCTGTCGTTGTTTGTGGAGAGCCCTCATTGGCCTTGAGCAGAGTAGCAACAAGTCGGGGGGGGGGGGGGAACCGGAACTCTGACCTTGACTGTTCCCTTTCATTCCAGTTCTTCCTTCAGAAAAACTTGGTTGCTGTACACAGAAACATTGAGGGCAACAAACTAACAGCTCCCAAAACAAAACATGACAGTTTGGGGGGCCTTTTTTCATTCCTCAGCTAGAGCCTTGAGTGGTTTCCATGAGGTTAGATTTTGTGAATAACGACCGTTTCTATCCACCAATGAAGGTAGCCGCATTCTGACTTCGGGGATGTATACTGGGTATGTTGGTGTTTGTGTAATCTACCTGACCCTGACATGAATGACGTGATCTTCAGTGTACATATTTGATCTTCTGCCTGTGTACACACACGACCAGAGTTAAGGTACTGGCAGGTCTGCACTTGAAGTTGATCTGGGAGATCGTAAAAAATCTCCACCCCTAATTCACCAGACAATGCAGAGATTCGAACCACGGTTTCATAAACACATGGGATTGAAGTCGAGCGGTCTTCTCCTTGGCTATTCCGTCCGTCACCTGACTAGACTGAAGTCATTGCTGTCTCCTACATAATGGGTTGGCCCAGAATTTGCTGGAGGGGGGAGTTGTTTGCTTTGTTTTGTTTCCTTTTCCCAATTCCTTTTTTTTTTGCATATGGCTGATCGGAACTATGCATGAAGCTGTTTGTGCCTAGCTCAGTTCAGCCATTTGCAAGGTGGGGAGGGGGGTCAGCAAATTCTGGTAAATCATAAACGCCAACCCCCCCCCTCCCCCCCCCTCCCCCCCCCCCCCCCGACTCTGAGTGATGATCTGGGTACTGATCTTTTGGGCCAGGCGTTATGACGTGAAAACAAGGGAATCCTAGGCTACAAGAGGCTGTTCCTGGAAAAATGTTGCAGGGATGGGGAGGATGATTGAAGCAGGTGACAGATGAGGCTCCTAGGAGGACAGGGGGCAGAGTTGATGCAGTGGTCGATGTACGCTGTGGACAACAACCTGATTATTTCATGCTGAGAAATCCGTTCTGGCAGAAGCTGCACTACAACACGATTCAAATCGAGACCACATAGAAAAAGATACGATACAATACAATACAACATGACAATACATGACACAACTCAAGTCAATACAGTGCAATACAGTTCAAGACAAGACAAGACAGGACTTTAAAAACAAGGCATGACCATACTTCTGTGCATACAGCCATTCACCCCCGTACAAGCCTGTCCAGGCAGCAGTGTCACTTCACAGCAAATCTTCCACAACTGTGCTTTGTGCCTTGCCACTTTTATTCCGCCTTAAAGGCTGCTATGCTCCTACTTCGGAGAAGACATTTCCTTTGCATACAGTGCAATGCAGCGTTAGTAATGGCATGTCTCTGTGTTGCAGGCCTGACCAACGCTTCTCTGCAGACCTGCTATGACTCGGGCAACGCCTCCCGCACCCTCCACCACTCCCTCCTCCCCTCCCGCCGCCTGCTCCTGCACTTTCCACACAAAGGAGGGCTTCCCCACGGCTACGTGTGGATGGTGTCCACGTCACCACTCTTGGTGTACGTTGTCATGGAAATGTGTGTGGATGGGGAGGAGAAGGGGTGTGGGCAGTGTCGCGTCAGTGCTTTTGTTCTTCCCCCGGTGGAGCAGCACATGCGGTGTGTGGCGGAGGTGAAGGGCGGCTCCTGCCTCCAGCTGTGTCCCTCCTTCTTCCACTCCCTGGCCTGTCCACACACCGCCGCCTTCAACTCCTCCGCCCTGCCTGCTGACGCCCACACCGGCACTGCTGACGTCATGTCAGGCTGGGGCGTGACACCCTGTGACGCTTTTGGGGACAGGGCCTGGCGTATCCGCCATGACGTCAACATGACGACCTCAGAGACCGCCGAGCTTTGTGTCAAGGCCAACAGCAGTTACCTCCCTTTCCGCATGGGACTGACTTCCGGGTCTTTCCTACCGGCCGGAAGTAGACTGGCTCGTCTCTACAGCGCATGCGTGCCCAGCATCAGCGAGCAGGGAGGGGATGGAGACGGGGTGGACAATGACTGCGATGGTTTTGTGGATGAAGAGGTAGAGAACATGGAGGACGATGACGGGGATGGACGTATCGATGAAGACACTGCCTCTGACTGTGAAAATGACGTCACATCCCGAAAAGCTCGCAGCGGCGATTTGCAAAAAGCCGTAGCCGACCCCGCTCCGGTATGGCCCTTCGCCGATTACGAACAAGAAGAGTCGGAGATGCCTCTGTTCGCCGTGATCATTTCTCTGTCGGTCGCCATCTTTGCTGTCATCGCCGTCATCAGCATCTTTCTGCTGATGGAGCTGATGTCGCGCAGACGACAAATCCGAAATCCCAAAATTCGACCCTTCGTCTCTTGACTAGGCCGCCCCTCTTCGTGTGAAACCACTCAGCTAAAGTCTGCCCCTTTCCTCCGATCCAAACGGTTTTTCAGGCTGCAGAGAAAGAAGAGGAAGAAGAGGAAGAGCGAGGTAGAAATGGCAGAGCTGCACATTCCTTAGATCTTCTGCTGCTAGAGTTCAGGTCTCTGGTTCTCCCCGGCTGTGAGGAGAGCGGTAGCAATAACTCTCTTTCTGCAATAACCCAACCTCGCTTCAGGGAAGCTGGCTGGTATTTATGACGCCGTTCTCTCACTTTTTCAATAGACTTTTCTCAGAAGTAGATAAAAGCTACTTTTTTTTCTTCTTTTATTAAAAAAAAAGCAAACTGGGTCCGGCGATGGGCAGTCCATAGTGGATTTTTTCACAACATCCATTTTTGTAGTTCGTTCTTTGCTTGTTTACACACACACACACACACACACACACACACACACACACACACACACACACACACACACACACAACACACACACACACAGCAATCAAGATTTGGTAATTTTAAATCGTTACTGATGGAAGATGGAAAATACCTAAAAACATAACAAACCAATAGAGAAAGAAAGAAAAAAATCATAATTCGTTATGTTTATTTATTTATTTTTTTTATTAGATTTCTGTTCATTTAGATTTCTGTTCATAACAGAATCACATTGTGCTTCCATAAAACGTCATTTGTTTCAGAAATAAAAACGTTTTTGAGTCTGCTAGAAAACAATCAAGAATATAATCACTATCCTCCAATGTTTCGGCAATTTTAACAAAAATAGATGTCATTAACCGTTAGACCTGTCACTGAACCTTTTCCAGACAGCTAAAATCACACACACACACACACACACACACACACACACACACACACACACACACACACACACACACACACACACACACACACACACACACACACACAAGAATGATAGGACATCTTCCTCTGGTTCTGAGAATGAGCTGACTTGGCGGGCCCATCTAGCAGCAGTTGACTCCCCCAAAGAAAAATTCATGTGTCTTTTTTGTAATCGCCCTTTGCAAGTTGTCTCCCCTGTCCTTTGGTTTCACTCGAGGAGGAAGGCGGCTCCATAGTAAACTGAACTGAACTGAACTGAAATGAACTGAACTGAATTGAACTGAACAGAATTGAAGTAAACTGAAGTGGTGAAGCGAACTGAAGTAAACTGAACTGAACTGAACTGAAGTGAAATGAACTGAAAAGAACTGAAGTGGAAAGAAGTGTTCTGAACCGAACCGAACTGAACTGAACTGTACTGAAAAGAACTTAAGTGAACTGAACCGAACCGAACTGAACTGAAGTGAACTGAAATGAACTGAAGTGAACTAAACTGCAAAAACTGAAGCGAACTGAACTGAACTGAACCCCTTTCCCCTCTGCTTGTCTAGCTTTTTTCTTTCACTGCACTGTTGACGGAAACCATGTGGGTTTCCTCAAAACAGAACCGAATCCAAAATGGCACCTTTCTTGTCACTGAATCCACAATGACACCGAATCCAAAATGGCACCTTTCTTGTCACTGAATCGACAATGACACCGAATCCAAAACGGCACCTTTCTTGTCACTGAATCCACAGTGACACCTTTTTGTCACTGAATCCACTATGGTCCGCTTCTTGACACTGAATCCAAACTGGTCCCTTTCCTGACACTGATTCCAGACTGGTCCATTTCCTGACACTGAAATCAGACTGGTCCACTTTTGACACCGAATCCAAACTGATACACTCCTGACACTGAATCCAAATTGGTCCACTTCTGACTCGACACTTCTAACGCTAAATTCATAGTGGTCCATTTCTGACGCTAAATCCACAATGGTCCATTTCTGACACTAAGTCTACAATGGTCCATTTCTGATACTAAATCCACAATGATCTATTTCTGACACTAAATCCACAATGGTACTTTTCTGACACAAAATCCAGAGTGGTCCATTTCTGACACAAAATCCACAATGGTCCATTTCTTACACTAAATCCACAATGTTTCATTTTTGCCACTTAATCCACAATGGTTCATTTCTGTCTGTAAATCCACAATAGTTCATTTCTGACATTAAATCCACAATGGTCCATTTCTGACATTAAATCCACAATGGTCCATTTCTGACATTAAATCCACAATGGTCCATTTCTGACTCTAAATCCACAATGGTCCATTTCTTGGCACTGACGTCACTGGCGTCACGTGGGTGGTCGAGCTTTGATGTCACTTACCATCACCCCTGCCTCCTTCCCCTCCCCCGTTCCTCCCTCCTCTTTCCTTAACCACTCATGCCCCATTTCCCCCCCCCCCCTTCTCCTCAAACAACTTTTATTTTATTTTCCCAAACCATCTATACGTCATGTATTTGCCTTCAAACGTTTTCCATGTGTACTCTGTCTGTCTGCCTGCCTGTCTGCCTGTCTGCCGGTCTCTCTGTCTATCTATCTGTCTATCTGTCTGTCTGTCTGTCTGTCTGTCTCTCTCTCTCTCTCTCTCTCTCTCTCTCTCTCTCTCTCTCTCTCTCTCTCTCTCTCTCCTCTCTCTCTCTTCTCTCTCTCTCTCTCTCTCTCCTCTCTCTCTCTCTCTCTCTCTCTCTCTGTATATTTCTGAAAAATCCCGTGATGCCCAGTGGATG
>CM060337.1:35272357-35287357 GCA_030674155.1 Stramonita haemastoma
AGTCTAGTCATGGTTGCCCCAATAATTGCTGACTAAACACCTGCTTTCCCAATTTATTGCTGACTGAACACCTGCTTGCCCCAAAACTTACTGACTGAACACCTGCTTGTCCCAATAATTACTGACTGAACACCTGCTTGTCCCAATAATTACTGACTGAACACCTGCTTGCCCCCAATAATTACTTACTGAACACCTGCTTGCCCCATTTATTGCTGACTGAACACCTGCTTGCCCCATTTATTGCTGACTGAACACCTGCTTGCCCCATTTATTGCTGACTGAACACCTGCTTGCCCCAGTCGCTGACCAAACCCACATGTATACATGTAGACTTTACAGTTGCTCACCAAGCATGCAGATGTGATAATGAATTGCTGACCAGATTAATGCTGACTGGACAGACTCACCAGATGTTCATGGGACAAAAGCATGGAGATGCTGACAAAACAGCTGCTTGCTCCTTCAGTAAATTCAGACCAGGTCATTTTTCATGCCCTCAATGCTGACAGAACATTGCCTTCCATAATGGTCGCTAACCAAACAGTTTTGGGTTTTTTGCTGGAAAGATACTGCCAATAAAGCTGCTACCAGAAATATGCTGACAGGAAATCGGTCACCTTAAAACGCTGACAGGACACTTAAATAGAAAAATGTTGACTGGACACTTAAATGAAAAACGCTGACGGGACACTTAAACCGAAAATGCTGACTGGTCATTTAAACAGAAAATGCTGACTGGTCATTTAAATAGAAAAATGCTGACTGGAAACTTAAACCGAAAATGCTGACTGGTCATTTAAATAGAAAATGCTGACTGGTCATTTAAATAGAAAAATGCTGACTGGACACTTAAACAGAAAATGCTGACTGGATAATTGCTCTCTAGTAAATGCTGAGGAAAGTTTAATCCAAGAGAAATGCTGTAGGAAAGTTATCACCAGAAAAATGCTGACGGAAAGTTAGTACCCGAAAAACATAATGGAAAGTTATTACCAGAAAAATGCTGACGGAAAGTTAGTACCCAAAAAACACAATGGAAAGTTATTACCAGAAAAACACAATGGAAAGTTAGTACCAGAAAAACACAATGGAAAGTTAGTACCAGAAAAATGCTGATGGATAGAAAGGTAAGCCACACTGGTGAACTTCTGGCCAATCACCATATCTCAATGACCTACGGAATAAAGTGCATGGTGTTTTTTTTCACTCAATACTGTTACACGAAATTTGGCGGTAAACATGCAAAATTAAACAATTCGGTTCATGGATGGAAATATTCACAAAATAGTTTGTTTGATCCAACATATGGACATAAAAACAAGTGGAGCTTGTCTCCTTTTCTTTGTTAAGAATTTTACAAAGAAACAGGTTTGATGAAAGATTTGAGGAAGGAAAATTGTCTTGTTTCTTCGTTAATATCTTAAAGGAAAAAATGATGACAAACATTTTTTGGTAGGAAGAGTGTTTTTGAAATTTGCATTTCAATATGTTATACAATATGTAGTTTTAAAATGACTACCCAAAAAATAAAAATGTCGCATCTTGATATGTATATTTATTCCTCTCCTCTTTTCTCCCCAAGGCACCATTGTATACAGGCTGTTTAACAGTAGTTTTCAATGGGTGTATGAGATGCACATGTACAAGGCTGTGTGAAAAACACATGTACAAGGCTGTGTGAAATACACATGTACAAGGCTGTGTGAAAAACATGTACAAGGCTGTGTGAGATACACATGTACAATGCTGTGTGAGATACACATGTACAATGCTGTGTGAGATACACATGTACAATGGCTGCGTGAGATACACATGTACAATGCTGTGTGAGATACACATGTACAATGCTGTGTGAGATACACATGTACAATGGCTGTGTACAATGGCTGTGTGAGATACACATGTACAATGCTGTGTGAGATACACATGTACAATGGCTGCGTGAGACACCTTGAAATGGTAATGTCCTCAACATCAGTAGTAACTAAAGGTTTCAAGAACAGGCTCCAGCAAGTGCGATAATCTCTCTTCCAGCAGGAGGGAAAAGAAGGAGATGAGAATCCATTTTGAAGGGACGCATGTCCACATCGTGTGCCGTGGTTGGTCTGGGAACAGTGTGTGATATAGTCCAGTGAATTACACAGGGAGCACATGGACACAGTAGCATATGCACGAATGGAAATGATTGTGTGCTGACATAAAATTAGAAAATGGAAAAGCCATTCCAGTAGAGGCTGCTTGATAAGGGGAAAACATCTTCATGTAGTGGTAGCATTTTTTTTCTTTTGAGGCTGCTGACTTCCCCTATCTTTGTGTGCGTACAGATTTCTGTGTGTGTGTGTGTGTGTGTGTGTGTGTGTGTGTGTGTGTGTGTGTGTTGTGTGTGTGAACTATTCATCTTAAACCTTTGTTCTGAAGCAAATTGTAGCTAGCTAACTGCCCTTTCTTTGTTGTTGGGGATGTGAGCTGTTTGTGATGGGGGCACTTATTGCAGTGTACAGGCATGTCATGTCATGTCGTTGTCTTCTTCAAACTTCGGTCATCAAAACTTGTTCAATGGCCGCCAAATTGGCTCTTGCCATCATTTCATCTTCCTGAGCCATTGTGCTCCCGTGTGTCTATGTCAAGTCCTTTCTTTGTACGAGTTTTGTGAGGATCGTTTGGGAAAGGAACCGTTTGTTGTTGATGTCCTCTCTCTCTCTCTCTCTCTCTCTCTCTCTCTGATCTCTCTCTCTCTCTCTCTCTCTCTCTCTCTCTCTCTCCTCTCTCTCTCTCTGTGTGTGTGTGTGTGTGTGTGTGTGTGTGTGTGTGTGTGTGTGTGTGGTTCTGGTGGTGTCAATCTGTTTTGTGGGGAGAAGGCCTTGCATCATCCACACAGAAACTCCTGGCAGAACATGTCAGTTCAGCACATGGCTGTTTTGTGTATAACATTTCTGTAAATGAAACTTTCAACTGCCTAACATTATGAAACAATCTTTCCCTCAGTGATTGAAATGCAAGCTAGACAAAAAAGAAAACGTGTTAGTTATGTGAAATTTTGATCAGAACAAAAGCTGCTCTAAACATGTTAACACTTTTGTTTCCTGATTTTGTTATATGTGTGTTAATTAACTGAGTGAAACTTGATCACTAGAACAGCCACTGTAAACATTTTAACACGTTTCCGGATTTCATTAATGATATCAACTGTGTGAAAGTGAGATCGAAAAGCCACAGCAGCAGCGATAAGAGAAAATTTCGTCACTAACATTCGGTGCATCAGCAAGGTCAAGGTGACAGTGGGCGCCATGTTGTCAACACTGCTGGCTGGTGCAGATCCCATAGTTCATGTTGACAGTCCTCTGACGTGGGGGAACTAGCGATGCCCAGCATGCACAAGAGAAGGATACTCTCCTCCGTGCTGTCTGCTCTGTCTGTGAGAGCACTGCCCTGAAGGCGATCAGTCCTTCACGTGGACAGCAGGCCTTCTCTGTGGAGTAGTCAACCAGACTGGACTAGGTGACGTCACCTACAACATGACTGGATGTATTGACAGCACTGAGGATCATGGCTTCCCTGGTCTGCAGGGCTTGTGTCACAATGGATTGATTGATTGATCGATTGATTGATTGATTGAATGTTTAAGATTTTTTTCTTCTTGTTTTTGTTATAGTATAGCCCCAGCTGAACTACTTGATTGAAATATATGCTTGTGTTTTTTTTTTAGAAAAGTTTAAGCTTTTGTGGGTGGAATCGTTACTGACGAATATGGATATGTGCTTTTGGCTTTACAATCTTTTCCTCACAGTGTGTGTGTGTGTGTGTGTGTGTGTGTGTGTGTGTGTGTGTGTGTGTGTGTGTGTGTGTGTGTGGTGTTGTGTGTGTGTGTGTTGTGTGACACAGAGAGAGAGGGGGGAGGGAGATATCATTTAATAGTATTATTGTGGTATTATGTGCGGATATTATTGTTGATGTGTGTTAAAGAGAAATGGGTGTGTGTATTGTAATGACTGTGTGGGCACAGCTAGAGGACAGGCCTCCCGCTGTCTTGACCCCGCCTTCTGCATGTCCACTGCAATGGGTCTGCATCACCTCCTGTCCCTTCTGACTTCAGGATGAAAAGGAGGGAAATGTTCATCTTTTTTAAAGTAGCATCTTCTCTTGTTCCCCTTGTTTCTTATCATCCTCTTCTACAGTCTAACCATCATTGCCAATAACATGTGATTTCCTTGCTGTTACCAGTTTAACATCTTTTTTTTTGCCACGTGTACATAAGACAAACCTATGGGAGAAAAAGTGTCTTCTCTTTCTTCCCCTCCCCCCTCCGCCGTTTATCCCCATGCCCAGCTCTTTATAGTTAATTATTGGGGAGACAGGATTTTAATAGCTAGAAAAGTTTCACGTGTGTGTGTGTGTGTGTAACTCCTTGCCTACACTTACCCTACTTCCTGAGTTTCTTCCTATTCCGTCATGTTCCTGTTTTCAACGCGCATGTGCAGTGCACACCAGCACCCCACTCCTGGCAGGCTGACCTGACTGAAGAGCTCGCTGTCGATGTTTTGAGGCCATGGTCACCAGGTCAGGCCTGTCAGGTCAGGTCTGCTCTGTGGCAGGGTGAAAAGAGGTGTAGTAGTTTGTGCTCTTTGTGTGTAGCTTTTTCCACAGAAATTGAATCAAAAACCATCTGTGTCTGTCTGTTTGTCTGCTTATGTGTTCGTTTGTTTGTCTGTTGAGCAGAGAGATTGCAAGACCTGTGTCAGTCCGAATTGTTGTCAGAGTGTTCCAGCTTCCTTGACCAACAGGCTTGCACACCACTGGACATGGGTCAGGGCTTCTCTCTCTCTCTCTCTCTCTCTCTCTCTCTCTCTCTCTCTCTCTCTCTCTCTCTCTCTCTCTGCTGAAAGCAACCCCTAGGCCACATTGCCTGTCATCCACTCAACATCTTCCTCTTTCTCATGACGATTATTCCTGATTCATTCTTCCATCTTTCCATCCCTAGGCCTGATTCATCCATTTGTCCGTCAACTGTTGAAGTCAGTTCTGAAATAGCTGTCGATTTTACTCGCTTTCTTGGTATTTTTTCTGTATACCACTTTCAATAATATTCAAATTATGTCTGTTACTTCCATCTCCCCCCCCCCCTCCACCTTCCTCCAACAGAAAAATGGAAAAGAGAAGGATAGGGAGAAAGATGGTGTCTTTTATTCATTGCCTTGTTGAAGGGAACATTTCTTTTTTTTTTCTCTCCTTCGTGGTTTCCTGCAAACTCTTTGACCTGTTCCTTGGCTTGAACCATTTTGACACAAGTATTATTATTACTTTATCATTATTGTTGATGTTGTTATTATCATCATCATCATTATTATTATTATTATTATTATTATTATTATTATTATTATTATTATTATTATTATTATTATTATACTGTTGTTGTTGTTGTTGTTGTTATTATTATTATTATTATCAAATTATTATCATGTAAAATCTGTCATGTGCATCTCGAGCTCTTCAGAGTGTTGCTTTTTTCCATGATGTTCTGTTGACTGACCACACGTGTCTGTGAATGGCGGTCACTTGACAGTCTAGTCAGCAGTGGACAGACAGTGACTGTAGTGTGACTGTTGTTGACAGACACTGCTAGCACAGCCATTTTTAGTTACACTGACAACTGTATAGTGACTTGACAAGCTCCACGTTCTTAACACTTTTTTTGTTTGTTCTTATTTTTCTTGCAGCTGTGGCAAGATTCCATCCGCCCCCCTCCTTAATGAGACCCATTGAGTCTAGGATTGTGCCCTCTTTAGAAAGATAGTGTTCATTCATCCATTCTTCTTGTACTTTACTGAGTGGAAAGATAGTGTTCATTCATCCATTCTTCTTGTACTTTACTGAGTGGACAGATAGCGTTCATTTATCCATTCTTCTTGTACTTTATTGCTAGCACTGCCGAAAATGGGTTTAGATTTGACAGTCTGACATTTTCCTGTTTCATCTTTTGATTGTTGGCTTGAAAATTTCCAAACAAAATCGCTTTCTTTTAAGTATACACTTGGCCCTTTCTTTACAGTGAAGAAAGAGGAACCTTGAAATGATGTGACCTATAGAATAAAAAGGATGGGTACAGCTGTACCCAAGATGTACTCTTAGCTTTGAGGAGAGGGGAGCGGTGGGACATCTTCTGCAACTGCCGTGTTTGTTCTGAACATGAACCTGCTTTTGTTGGGGATTTTTTGTTGTTGTTGTTGGGGATTTTGGTTTGTTTTGGGATATTTTGTCCCATTAGTCTTACGTGTGGCATGTACCAAGTGACCATGTTGTACACTTTCTCATGAGGTTGATCACTGTTCATTATTGGAACAACCTTGTTGTGCATGTTGTGGCGGTGGCGTCAAAAGGGGGTCAGTGTACAAAGCTGTTTGGAAGTAGTTTGTTGTAGGCATCAGGAATGAACGTTTCCTTCTTTCACCTGCTGGTCTGTGATGTGGGCTGCAGTGAAGTGTTGTGTGTGTGTGTGTGTGTGTGTGTGTGTGTGTGTGTGTGTGTGTGTGTGTGTGTGTGTGTGACATGTTTGCATTTACACAGCTACGCTTGCGCACAGGGGTCACAAACACAGACAAAATTGCAAGCATGCATGTCATGTCATTGCCATGTCAGACCTGTGAAAAACGGTCAACATGAAAGTTTCACACCTGACAGGACAGGACAGGGACAGCTGCTGACAGGCAGATCACATCACAGCTGCCGCTTTGCTGCCATCTCCGCTCTTGTCCAGGAGTCAGGGCAAGGCAAGGTAAGGCAAGGCAAGGCAAATTCTTTCATTTCGAGGATAATGACTCAGCACTCGTGTGCTTTTTTACATACATCCAGTCCGCGCCTTTATCAGGGATAAGATCAAAATAAAGAAAAAAAACTCCTCTGACTAAACAACAACAACAATAATAATGATCCAAATACCAAGAACGATAGACCATACCCAGTATACCCAAACAACAGACCAAAAATAAGGACACAAAGACAATAATAGGGTAATAAAAATGAAGTCATTCAGAGAACGAAAATAAGAAATAAAAATCAAATGGTAATTTTGATTTTTTTTAAAGGCGCTAATGAATAAAAAGCAAGGAGAAAATAACGAGGTAAACAACTGAAAACATCAATCTGTCAACAAAATAAGCATATAGATCATAACATTTTGACAACAAAATAAGCATATAAATCATAGCATCTTGACAAAAGGGAAAACATTAACTCATATCTCACTGGGCAGAGGGGGGGGGGGGGGGGGGGGGGGGCAGAAGTACTACCAATAACAAATGACATAAAACATCCCAGATATAAAAAACCATAACATTTTTATAAATTGAATAATGATTCACACACACACACACACACACACACACACACACACACACACACACACACCACGCACACACGCACGCACGCACGCACGCACGCACGCACGCACGCACGCGCGCGCGCGCGCACGCACACGCACACGCACACGCACACACACACACACACACACAGAGCTCAGCTGGCTGTGGACAGTGCCGTGAGGCGGAGACCTTCCTTCTAGGGGCCCTCAGCCTTCAGGCCTGGTGTCCCACACGACACAGGGATGACTTGGCTTCTTCTCTTCTCTGCACTGAACCTCTTTGCTGGAACACGGGTGGACTATTTATTATATTCTTTTGATTCTTTCGTTTCGAGGATAATGGAATAAGCACCCATGTGCTTTTTTACATCCAGTCTCCGTGTGTATGCAGTTTTGTCAATTTTGTCATCCGTTCCCACCAGCATACCATGGCCTGCTCTTGCGAAAAGCGGAACATGTTTTTAACGTGGACGTAAGATGTTCTGCATGCGTTCACACACGGGACCTCAGCTTATAGTCTCATCTGAAGGACTGTTTGGGGGGAGGGGGGAGGGTGGTGGAGTCGGCACTGATGTTAACTCCAGAGGAAAATTCCTCTTGAATGAGATTCGAACCCGCGTCAGCAGATAACGAGCGCGTCACTCTGACCACCAGGCTATCCCAGAAATGCTCGTGCTAACACGCTTATGAGACTCCAGTCGAAAATTGTCCTTAAATTAAGAAAATGCTTAAAAAAAAAAAAAGCTGCCATAGACAGAGATCTGACAGAGGATAGAGAATGGACAGTCACTAGTCGCTAGGACTCAAAAACCTTTGCCCCATCCATTAGACCATGAGTGGTGGTCTGGGCGCTAGTCTTTCGAATGAGACGATAAACCGAGATCCGGTGTGTTACACATCATTATTTAGTGCACGTAAAAGAACCCACGGCAACAAGGGGGTTGTCCCTGGCAAAATTCTGTAGAAAAAAACCACTCTGCTAGGAAAATAGATACAGTTGCAGACAGGAAAAAGAAAAAAACAATGGGTAGGCGCTGCACTTGTGGTGACGCGCTCTCCCTAGGGAGAACAGCCCGAATTTCACGCAGAGAAATCTGCTGTGACATAAAGTGGTATACGATAAATACAATAAAAACACCAACAGGGCGGGGAGAGAGGGGTGCACCTTTCCTGGCAGCCTCTCCACAGGAAGATTGAAGAGCAAACTGAATGTGCTGGCGGTTGACGCCGGGATGCTGTCCCAGTCAGCGTAGAGTGCAGCCCTGTCAAGTCATCTCAAAACATATGCACTGCCACAGCAGCATTACATCATCCTCATTATCATTGATCATCATCCAATAATATAAAAAAAATTGTCTCTGATTCGGTGGCCCCTGTTGCTCTGGTCTCACGGTGACCTCAGATTCGGTTTCCCCAACACTGGTAAGTTTGTGTCAAAGCATTTAGGTTTGGATGTTCGTTGGGGACGGTCGTTGGAGGGACGTTGTGGTGGTTGCCACCTCGGGTGGGCAACTCAGTCAGTCTGACTCCGCAACTGAGCTACTACTGTCGTTAGTAGGGGGCTCAGTAGGTGGTGTCCTGTAATGTTAGCTCAGAACAGGCACCATACACTGAACACCCCAAAGTGACCCAGCAGCAGTGCTGGACCCTCCCAATATTGATGGGCGGCCTAACATTGATGGGTCCCTGTGGACTTCCGACCCTGAGGATGAGACATAACAAATCTGGGTATGGCTGTGTCGGGGAGATTGAAATGAGTGGCGTGCGTGGGAACAGCAGGATGGGGACATCACAGAAGATGAGACAGCAAAAAAAAAAAAGGAAAAAAAAGACACATTACACTACACAGACATTTCCACCTTGGTGATCAAGCCCCAATCGTTCTGCAGGAAAGTATCATTTTATTAGGAAGGAATGTCAGTTTTCCTGCAGGCGAAGTGTAGGCCTACTGCCAGCCACCTGAGCTGGGTGGGTAAAACGTTGGACTCGTAATCCCAACAGTCCTGGGGTCCCTGGTTTGAACTTTCCTAACACCTGGTGCATTGGGGTGTATTTCAGTGTATTTCATGTGTTTCAGTGTATTTCATGTTTCAGTGTATTTCATGTTTCAGTGTATTTCATGTTTCAGTGTATTTCATGTGTTTCAGTGTATTTCACGTGTTTCATGTTTCAGTGTATTTCATGTGTTTCAGTGTGTTTCAGTGTATTTCATGTTTCAGAGTATTTCATGTGTTTCAGTGTATTTCATGTGTCTCAGTGTATTTCATGTGTTCATGTTCAGTGTAATTCACGTGTTTCATGTTTGTGCATTTCAGTGTATTTCATGTGTTTCAATGTATTTCATAAACAGTGTATTTCATGTTTCAGTGTATTTCATGTACTTCAGTGTATTTCATGTGTTTCAGTGTATTTCAGTGTATTTCATGTGTCTGAGTGTATTTCATGTGTTTCAGTGCATTTCATGTATTTCAGTGTATTTCATGTGTTTCAGTGTATTTCATGTTTCAGTGTATTATTCATGTGTTTCAGTGTATTTCAGTGCATGTCATGTATTTCAGTGTATTTCATGTGTTTCAGTGTATTTCATGTGTTTCAGTGTATTTCAGTGCACATTTCAGTGTATTTCATGTATTTCAGTGTATTTCATGTATTTCAGTGTCCCTGATCAGCGGTGACTCAGGTCACCCTGTCATATCTTGCTTTTTCACCCCTGGGGAGTCAGTCCACTGGGCGCTGCACTGAAGATCAGTTGAGCAGATCACTCCATTCATGGTGACAATGGGGTCTGCCATGTATGTGGAGTTTTCTGCAAGGTGGCATGGTGAATACTGTTGGGTACTTGGTATACTTCTTCACACATTTGTCCAGGCAAGCTCTAACCACGCGCGCGCGCATGCACGCGCGCGCGCGCGCACACACACACGTGTCTAATACCACATAATGGGAATAGATGTTAAATTGAAGAAAACACACACACACACACACACACACCACACACACACACACACACACACACACACACACACACAGGGACGGATAGCCTAGTAGTTAGAACATTGCGCTCGAAAACTGATGACAAAGGTTCAAATCCCATCAGTGCAGACTCCACTCTCTCCAAAAGTCCTTCAGATGAGACTATAAACCAAGGCCCCCTGTGTGAATGCACGCAGATCATCTTGTGCACACGTTAAATCCTGTTCCACTTTTCGAAGAGTAGGCCATTGTGTGCAGGTGGGAACAGATGTAAAAATTAACAAAACTGCATACACATGGGGATTGGATGTAAAAAAAACTCCAGTGCTTATTCCATTATACTCAATATAAATGAACACACACACACACACACACACACACACACACACACACACACACACACACACACACACACACACACACACAGGTCCAGGAAGAAGATTCAGAGCAATATTTGTTTTATTTATTTTCAAATCATGACGAAACTAAACTTTCATTTTCAATACATCAAAGTTATCATGACAAGGTCTTTAAAAAAAAAACTGCAGATTAAATTAGAAGAACTGCACATACACCTTGGCTTGTAAATTCATGCATTTAAAACTGAAGCATTTCTTTATATAAAAAAAAAGAAGATAATAATAAAACAAAACAATAGAATAATGAATAATTGTTGTCCAGACAATACTTTTTCTTTCCATTGCAAGAAAAAATGCATTTAAACAAAAAAAACCCACCAACTTAAAAAAATCCAGGCAAAAACAACAACAACAACAACAAAAACAAGCCTAAAGCTGATGTGTAGAAGAGACTCAACCCACAGACCAAAACCATGCTATGTAGCAAAAGAAGACATGTTTTCTTCAGTTTCCAGACAGGTGCCAGTTGGTTTGTTTCTTTTTCTGTCAATGACTTTCAGTTGTCCTTCTCCAATGTCATGGGCAGACAAAAAAATTTAATGGGGAATCACCAATCTAAGGGAAACACTCCTCTTAACCTGATCTGGTCAGCACAAAAATACAGTTAGACAATTTCCAGTTAAGGCAAGTTTACGTGTGTGTGTGTGTGTGTGTGTGTGTGTGTGTGTGTGTGTGTGTGTGTGGTGTGTGTGTGTGTGTGTGTGTATGTGTGTGTGTGTGAGTAAGTGAGTGAGTGAGTGAGTGAGTGAGTGAGTGAGTGAGTGAGTGAGTGAGTGAGTGAAATTAAAAACTAAACAATAAACTGAATGAAAGCAGCCAACAAACAAGAAACTGGAAGAGCTAAACAGAATGACCGTCCTCTTTTGAATGCAAGTGATCAGTGAAGCTAGTCCACTGTCTCTCTGCAATTTGTGCACTGTTCTCTCAGTCTGGAACCTGAGCACTGAGCCAATGAACGCTTTGTTCAGAACATAATATCTCTAAACCTCTCATGAACAGACAGCACTTCTGTAAAATAAACATGGGGCTTCACACAGACATGCCATGAACAGACTACACGTGTGACGTCGTGCCATGAACAGACTACACGTGTGACGTCGTGCCATGAACAGACTACACGTGTGACGTCGTGCCATGAACAGACTACACGTGTGACGTCGTGCCATGAACAGACTACACGTGTGACGTCGTGCCATGAACAGACTACACGTGTGACGTCGTGCCATGAACAGACTACACGTGTGACGTCGTGCCATGAACAGACTACACGTGTGACGTCGTGCCATGAACAGACTACACGTGTGACGTCGTGCCATGAACAGACTACACGTGTGACGTTGTGCTATGAACAGACAGCCCTTCTCCTGTCAACACAGTAAGTAGGGTGCTTCATACTGACATGAAATCTGCAACCTAACGGACAACTAGAAACACGGCAGATACTGGCAATTTTTGTTTAAATGCACAAGTGATGGTATCTTGCCAGCTCCTACTGTCTACAAGTCCAAATGTGGGGAGGGTTACAATCATTCTGTCCCCCCACACTGCTGAGGTGGAGTCCTGTGTAACGCTACTTTCTACTGGACCAACAAAACAATTAAATCAATAAATTAGAATACACAGACAGAGAACAAAGGACATGGAACCTGGCGTGTACACCCAGAATCAAGCCACAGCTACACTGGCATTTAAAAGCACAAAATGAAGACATCATGCACCATATCTGACAGGAAATCCTCAATGTGTGTGAACGAGACAGCAAGAGAGTTAAAAGCACTCATCATACGCACTCTTTCCACACAGAAATCATCGCTTTGTTCAATGTCATCAATGAAAACTCTTTGCAACAGTATGTAAAATAAGCATGAAAAGAAAAGATCAAGAGAACAGCACACCACAAAAAACCCAAACCACAATGCAATCGAGGGTAAAAGCCAGGCATGGTTTTGGCAGAGATGCTGCATTGACTCATCCTACATCTGTGATCCGAATTCATCCCCAGAAAAAAAACACCCTGAAATGAGGAACATAAAGCACTATCCTCATGCTGTGGAGGAAAACTGCAAATAAATCAGCGACATAAAATGCATATTTTTAATTACATATCAGAACACACTCTGGTCCACATCAGTAAACACATTGCACATGGAAGTAGGTTGATGGCGTAAACACTGTGCATTCCTTTTTCCTGTTGGCACATCTGGGGCTCAGTGGTGACCGATAACTGAGACGTTTTATACTGACCAAACCTTGGAGGACAAACACTGACACTGACATTTTTGGCAAGATCCCTGAAGCCAGACTGACATACCACGAGTGACCACACCTGACACCTGCAGTCACTGACCATCTGCATTCATCATCTGTCTGCCTCAACACTGACCCAGACACCAACACCTGCCTGTCTCAACTTTGACCCAGACACCAACACCTGCCTGTCTCAACTTTGACCCAGACACCAACACCTGCCTGTCTCAACTTTGACCCAGACACCAACACCTGCCTGTCTCAACTTTGACCCAGACACCAACACCTGCCTGTCTCAACTTTGACCCAGACACCAACACCTGCCTGTCTCAACTTTGACCCAGACACCAACACCTGCCTTAACCTCAGGATACTGCAGGTCTGCACCAGGACCAGGCTGACACCCCAGCGCTGTGTCCCCCGTCCAGTGCCCCTTTCTTCATCCTGATCACTGAGGTCAAGCTGGGGTGGTAGTCTATCCATCTTCATTCCAACTGTAATAACAGTTGTGTCATCGCTCCAAACATAAAAAAACCATATCAACATGTCCAGTGTATCCAATCCTGTCCAACACAGGCCTTGTGATCCACTCCACATTGCGGCTGACCAGCTAGAAAACAGACTCCTAAGCCATAGGATGACCCGCCATTGAGAGACTGCTGACTGGTCTCCAGTGTGGGAACCCCTGATGGAGTTTTGGGATGGAGGTCCCGCCCTGTTCTGATGCTGGGCCAGCAGGCCTGCCTACAGTACACCCAGCCCCACACAACCCAAACAGCCTGCTATCTTTTTTCTCTTGACACATATGACTGAGAGTTAGTTGGAAAATAATACAATATATGAATTAAAACCATGATCATGGCAGCTGAAAGCCCATCAGTTTTGTGTTGTGTTGGTTGAATACAGAGCACAGGGAACCTGTGTGTTCAGGACTGGTGAGGAATATAGAAAGACTGAAGCCGAGTCAAAGCCAGTGCAACATCATGCGTTGAGTCAAAAACAGGAAGACTGAAGCCAGCCCAAAAGGCCAATGTATACTGTTCTATACCCACACCTGTCATCAGATTACCTGAATCTTTCAAACATGAAGCCACCATCAGAAACAATCTGAATGAGAAAGGACGCTAAGTTTACACACAAGAACACATGCTTCAGTTCATTGAGTAATGTGTGTCTGACATACATGTTTAGACAGAAGAGTATCAGGAGGGGGGGGGGGGGGGGGTGTTAGAGGGGAAAGTGGATGGTGGTAGCCATATTGTATTATGTGCACATGCTTCCATGTGCTTGCATAACGTATAGGTTACTTACTAGGTGTGCATGAAAAAACTCAATGCACATTGAGATTCCATGTACATAAAACATTGCATCATTCCAGGAAAAAGAAAACTCAAGGTATAAATGGCAAACACAGGAGAGAGAAGAAAAAAAAGCGATAAAAAGGGAAATGAACTGTGGCAGAAAAACAACCAGCGGCTGCCAACAGCTGAGCGGACAGGATAGCCTAGTGGTCAGAACACTGCACTCACTATTTGATGACCCAGGTTCCATTCCTGTTCCAGGGGGATTTTTCCCCTGGAGTTAACATCAGCGCTGACTCCACTCTCCCCAAAAGTCCTTCGGATGAGACTATAAAGCGAGGCCCCGCATGCGAGCGGATGCAAAACATCTTGCGCACACGTTAAATCCTGTTCTGATTTTTGGAAGAGTAGGTCATTGTGTGCTGGTGGGAACAGATGACAAGATTAACAAAACTGCATACATGCAGGGGACTGGATGTAAAAAGAACATGAGTGCTTGTTCCATTATCCTTGATATAAAAGAATAAATAAAAGAATAAATAAATAAATAAATGAGCATCAGACATGGGAGAGGTGTCAGTCAGCAGTGAGCTTTTTGGTTTTCCTGCTGGCTTTTCTGTGTGCAACTTCCCCACAAAACACTGGCAATGCAGGCAAGCAATATGGCACCGAAATGTAAAAAACAATACACATACTGGTGTTG
>CM060337.1:35289857-35322357 GCA_030674155.1 Stramonita haemastoma
AGGCAATACCTATGTGGTGTTGCTCTTGACTGAAGGCAATACCTGTGTGGTGTTGCTCTTGACTGAAGGCAATACCTGTGTGGTGTTGCTCTTGACTGAAGGCAATACCTGTGTGGTGTTGCTCTTGACTGAAGGCAATACCTGTGTGGTGTTGCTCCTAGCTCTGGTTCAGGGGCATAACCACCACCCTAGGAGCTGGTGGGACTGGGCAGGGGAGATTACTGCAATGAGAGGCATGGTCACAGCAGGACAGCAATGTCAGAGGAGATAGGTAGGACAGCACACACCCCAGACAAAAAGCAAGTCTGAAGGTTCACAGTGCAGCCTGCTGAAGACAGTCCTGCTGCTGTGTTCATCCTACACCCAGCTGTGGAGGAGAGGTGAAGTGAAGGCTGTGTCAAGTGCTGCATGCTCTTCACTCTACACCCAGCTGTGGAGGAGAGGTGAAGTGAAGGCTGTGTCAAGTGCTGCATGCTCTTCACTCTACACCCAGCTGTGGAGGAGAGGTGAAGTGAAGGCTGTGTCAAGTGCTGCATGCTCTTCATCTACACCAGCTGTGGAGGAGAGGTGAAGTAAGCTGTGTCAGTGCTGCATGCTCTTACTCTACACCCAGCTAGGGAGGAGACCAGGAAAAAGACAAAACAAACAAAGTGGATGGCTTTGGGCACATCTTTCTGCATGTACCTACACACTGGGCTGTGTATGACAGCAGGAAGGAGCAGCTTGGGTGTGTGTGTGTGTGTGTGTGTGTGTGTGTGTGTGTGTGTGTGTGTGTGTGTGTGTGTGTGTGTGTGTGTGTGTGTGTGTGGTATGTGTGTGTGCGTGCATGTGTGTGTGCGTGCATGTGTGTGTGTGCGTGCATGTGTGTGTGTGCGTGCATGTGTGTGTGTGCGTGCATGTGTGTGTGTGCGTGCATGTGTGTGTGTGCGTGATGTGAGTGTGTGCACGTTGTTTGTCAATATGATGTATAGGGGGATGTTAGGGGGATTAGGGGGATGGATAGCCTGGTGGTTAGAGTGATACTCTTGTGATCTGCTGACCCTGGTTCGAATCTTGTTCAAGAGGATTTTTCCTCTGGAGTTAACATCAGTCCCGACTCCACTTCACCCAAAAGTTTTTCAGATGAGATTATAAACTGTGGTCTAGTGTGCAAACACATGCAGAATACCTTTTAACACGTTTAACATTTGGGAAGAGAAGGCCATTGTGTGCTGGTGGGAACAGATGACAAAATTTACAAAACTGCATACACATGGGGACTGAATGTAAAAAAGCACACAAATGCTTATACTATTATCCTCAAAATAAAAGATTAAATAAAAATAAAATAAAAATATATTATGTCCATCTGTGAGCAAAAGAGAAAAGGGTCAGGCAGAGGGAATGTCAACAAAAATGAAAAAGATGGTAGAACAAAAGGGCAAAAGAAAACCAGTGTATATCATAAAAAGTAAGACTGTACAAATGACTGAAATATTTAATAGGAGATTGTCATCTCAAATGTGTGTGTGTGTGTGTGTGTGTGTGTGTGTGTGTGTGTGTGTGTGTGTGTGTGTGTGTGTGTGTGTGTGTGTGTGTGTGTGCACGCATGTGCAAGCACGTACATGTATGTATGTATGCATGCATACATGTGTGTGCGCATGCACATCTATGTGTGTTTACATGCACAGCACAGATTCAATGATACCTACACATTACCTTCTGCATGCTGTTCAGAGAAGGTTTCTTGCTAACAGCAGGAGGGGCAGTGGAATGAGGACAACTAGCTGTGAGTAAACACAGCAACAGCGCAGTTTTTCAGATTACATCTAAAAAAGCCACAGGTTTTTTTGGCCAAGATGGAAGACGATGAAAAAGAGAGGACAAAAATCCAGGAGACTGACATTAAAACTTGACGGTAAGTTGTGGCCCAGCACTCCTGGGCGGCTGGCTCAGGACAATCCAGTCACAGGGGAAAGCTATGAATCAGAAATGAGGCAGTGCTGAGCTGACGTGTCCACACACACACGGATGCAGAACACTTGCTCTTGTTTTTAAGTCCACAGGCCTAAAACCGCTACATCTCCCACACCACGCGTCATTGTGTGAAACACTGGAGAGATTCCACAATGTAAAAACCAAGACAACATCACCACAGACCAAGAGTTCAAGAATAACTTAAAGTAAGCAATATCATATTATATACATGCCTACATACACACACAGAGAGCTGCAAGCTGTACAGACTAAATCCTGTAAGGGACGATGAGGTCACCGCCATACTAAGTACTGCACAGTGTCACTATGTTATGTATGTACACCTGGGCACATGCTCAAACTGCTGGCAAGCAAACTACAGTATATGTCACACAGTGGCAGGATTTCACAGTAGAACATCGTACACTACATCCCCACACACACACATACAGACACACACACAGACACACACAACAGACACACAACAGACACACACACAGCCCCTTATGTCACAGTGGAACATGCTACACAACATCCACACAGAGAAACAGATAAATAGCCAGCCCCTTACCAGCCCATGTGACAGAGAAAAGACACCCCCAGCATCACAATCTCCTCTGTGTACTATTCTCTGAAAAAAAAGTGTCATTCCTAAGAACACATTCAGGCACCTATTAACTCCCATTGTGACTATCCTCTCCTCTCCTGCCCTTCCCTTCTCCTGTCTCGTCTCGTCTTCTCTTGTCTCATCTTCTCTTGTTTTGTCTTCTCTTGTCTCTTCTCTTCTCTTTTTTGCCGTCTTCTCTTGTTTGTCTTCTCTTGTTTGTTCTTGTCTTCTTGTTTTGTCTTCTTTTGTCTTCGTTTGTCTTCTTGTTTTGTCTTCTGTTTTGTCTTTGTTTTGTCTTCTTGTTTTGTCTTCTTGTTTTGTCTTATTTTTTGTTTTCTCTTGTTTTTCTTGTATTCTTGTCTTCTCTTGTCCCCCAATCCTTCAAAAGCTGCTGGGGCTCCCTGCTGACATTTTCACACTCTGTCTCTTGGGGAATGTGAACCTGGTGGAGCCAAAACTCTCCAGATGACAGTGCATGCTGGGTATGTTCATCTTACCAGCCACAGCCGGCCTACTTTTTCCAACAAGCATGTATGGCTCCCTAACATGTCTACCAAACATGTATGGGTCTTTAATCAATATGTCTACAGGATAACAGGTATGTGAGTGGTACATAAGAAATGTGTGAAGACTACCCATTTCCTATTTCTTCAATGTCAACATTCTCCACAGGTTTCTAACAGCAAGACAGTGCACCACAATGACCTGATTCACTCTACAAACTCTTCACTCTACAGCAAGACAGTGCACCACAATGACCTGATTCACTCTACAAACTCTTCACTCTACAAACTCTTCACTCTACAGCTGTTGCACTGACCCTTGGACCACAGTTTGTACAGAGAGGAGCCCGAGTTTTAGGAATGCTTTTCCATCAGTTCAAAAAACTTCTCCATAGTCCTGAGGACAGCGTTTTCATTCACAGACCTGTGTTTCACATTCTGTACACAATGATCATGAGTTGATCAGGATCCAAAATGGCAACATGATGATATACACTGAGATTTCTTGATAACAACACAAACAAGAGATTTCTTAATAACAACGCAAACAAGAGATTTCTTGTTAACAATGCAAAGAGAGATTTGATAACATGACAATACATACAGATTCCTTGATAAGACAATATACACAGAGATTCTTTGACAAGACAACACACACAGAGATTCCTTGATAATACAATATACACAGAGATTTCTAGATAACGAGACACAGCAAACATAAATTCCTTGATAACAAGACATTTCACAGAGATTTCTTGATAACGAGACATTTCACACAGAGATTTCTTGATAACAAGACAATTTACACAGAGACGGCATGATAGCAAGACAGTACACACAGAGACGGCATGATAGCAAGACAGTACACACAAAGATTCCTTGATACCATTACAACTCACACAAAGATTCCTTGATAACATTACAACTCACACAGAGATTCCTTGATAACATTACAACTCACACACAGATTCCTTGATAACATTACAACTCACACACAGATTTCTTGATAACAAGACAATTCACACACAGATTTCTTGACAACATTGCAATTCACACACAGATTTCTTGACAATAATGCTAACAGATTCTTTGATAACAAGACAAGGGTCAGAGATCAGCTGAAAATGCCACAAACACCAATCATCCAAACAGATCAACAGGACTCTTTTCACGCCACAGTCATCATCCAAACAGATCAACAGGACTCTTTTCAAGCCACAGTCATCATCCAAACAGATCAACAGGACTCTTTTCAAGCCACAGTCATCATCCAAACAGATCAACAGGACTCTTTTCAAGCCACAGTCATCATCCAAACAGATCAACAGGACTCTTTTCAAGCCACAGTCATCATCCAAACAGATCAACAGGACTCTTTTCAAGCCACAGTCATCATCCAAACAGATCAACAGGACTCTTTTCAAGCCACAGTCATCATCCAAACAGATCAACAGGACTCTTTTCAAGCACAGTCATCATCCAAACAGATAACAGGACTCTTTTCAAGCCACAGTCATCATCAACATCAACAGACTCTTTCAAGCACAGTACATCCAAACAGATTAACAGACACTTTTCACACAGTCATCATCCAAACAGATTAACAGGACTCTTTTCACACCACAGTCATCATCCAAACAATGCAGTATGAGATTCCAGACGTTCTATCATCAAACCAGTAGCGGACTTCAGGCAAGGAATAACAACATTACACTGCACAGACTGAATGGAAAGCAAACACCTCCAGTAAAAGCCATCCACATTTTTTTCCCACACAGGAGAATAGAATGGCTGTTTTCATGACTGCAACATGGCGGTGTTGAGGAGAAAATCTCTGCCAGAAGAGCAGTAACAGCTACACTCTACAGTGCAAGTCTACGTCCTACTAGTGAAAGACCAAAGTTGCTTCCTGTGAAAACACTGTCCACTCTTCCTCACTGCTGTTGTCCATACCAACCACTGACATCAAACACACTGTTCACATGTGTTCAGGCAGTAACATCTGGCCGTTCTGGCTAGAAAGCCTCCTCTGATCTTTTGCCTGATGTCCAGAAGATCATGAAGGCCAAAACAGCACAGCACAGCACAGCACAGCACAGCACAGCACAACACAAACAGCTCCATCAGTGTTACAGCATGCCATGACAGCAGTGAAGGGCAATGGACCTGACCTCAAAACAATGGATGAAGATGGTGATGGTGATGATGATGATGATGATGATGATGATGATGATGTGATGATGTGATGATGATGATGATGATGATGATGATGATGATGATGATGGTGATGATGATGATCAGACATCCATCATTTGGGTTTTGGAGGGCTTTGTTGTTTGGTGTTTCTTGTGTGGACAGACACAGCATGCTTAGCCAACAGCGGACAGACAGACAGACAGACAGCAGACAGACAGACAGACAGACAGACAGACAGACACAGCATGCTTAGCCAACAGTGGACAGACATACAGACAGACAGACACAGCATGCTTAGCCAACAGCGGACAGACAGACAGACAGACAGACAGACAGACAGACAGACAGACAGACAGAGCATGCTTAGCCAACAGTGGACAGACAGACAGACAGACAGAGCATGCTTAGCCAACAGTGGACAGACAGACACAGCCAACAATGGACAGACAGACAGACAGACAGACAGACAGGCATGCAGACTGACTGACCAACAGTAGACAAAAAACACAGAGCTATCAGTCTTTTTCTCCCATCAGTCGCTAACACTGATACAGTGTACGTCCTGCCATAACATGTCAACGACGGCAACACACTTTCCGGCAGTAGCACTGACACTTTGTGTTAAGGCAGACACAGGCTGACAACAACAAAGACACACATGACACACAAAGGCATTGAATGAAAACAGACTGTTGCCAACAACTGTAGACATGTAAGACACACAAGTCATCCTGAAAGGTGGCTTCATATTGTCCTGACAACTGTCAACACACAACAACAAGCCATCCATCCTGTGGGTAAGGTGTGTTCTTCTCTTGCCTGCACACACAAGTCTTCAGCTGCCAGTCTCCTGCTGCCCCCAAACCCCAAGCAGCGAGATCAATGAACAACTACACACCTGGACGAGGAGGGGCACTGCAGTTGAGGACTACCTGAGAGCCAACCCCCCCACACTGCACACTGCACACAGGCTGCTGCACCTGTCCACACACAGCCGGGCCCCCTGCAGGCAGTCTGCACTGACAACACTGAGGTGACACAGCTCCCTGACAGGCAGCATCACCACCAGCAGCAGTCAGCAGGTGATGAACACAGAGAAAAGGAACTGACAATCCCTAGCAGCAACATGCCACTCTGGGTGGAAGACTACCACGTTCAGAAGAAAGATGAAGAACTCAAGAAGACTGCTTCATTCAGATGACAGATGAAGAACTCAAGAAGACTGCTTCATTCAGATGACAGATGAAGAACTCAAGAAGACTGCTTCATTCAGATGACAGATGAAGAACTCAAGAAGACTGCTTCATTCAGAAGACAGATGAAGAACTCAAGAAGACTGCTTCATTCAGATGACAGATGAAGAATTCAAGAAGACTGCTTCATTCAGATGACAGATGAAGAACTCAAGAAGACTGCTTCATTCAGAAAACAGATGAAGAACTCAAGAGGACTGCTTCATTCAGATGACAGATGAAGAACTCAAGAAGACTGCTTCATTCAGATGACAGATGAAGAATTCAAGAAGACTGCTTCATTCAGATGACAGATGAAGAACTCAAGAAGACTGCTTCATTCAGAAAACAGATGAAGAACTCAAGAGGACTGCTTCATTCAGATGACAGATGAAGAACTCAAGAAGACTGCTTCATTCAGATGACAGATGAAGAACTCAAGAAGACTGCTTCATTCAGAAAACAGATGAAGAACTCAAGAGGACTGCTTCATTCAGATGACAGATGAAGAACTCAAGAAGACTGACAGATGAAGAACTCAAGAAGACTGCTTCATTCAGAAAACAGATGAAGATTTAAAAGAGGACTGCTTCATTCAGATGACAGATGAAGAACTCAAGAAGACTGCTTCATTCAGATGACAGATGAAGAACTCAAGAAGACTGCTTCATTCAGATGACAGATGAAGAACTTTACAAGGCCGACCCTAGCACAGTCACCCCAGAACATCACTACTTTTCCTCCCGCTGCGCAGCCTACAGCTGTGCTGCTTGTCATGCAGTAGAGCTTGTCAAAAACTGCTTCTGACACACTGCCTGTCAAAAACTGCTTCTGACACACTGCCTGTCAACAACTGCTTCTGACACACTGCCTGTCAAAAACTGCTTCTGACACACTGCCTGTCAACAACTGCTTCTGACACACTGCCTGTCAACAACTGCTTCTGACACACTGCCTGTCAAAAACTGCTTCTGACACACTGCCTGTCAACAACTGCTTCTCATTACCTGCGTTTTGAATACTACTGGTCCAAAAGAGCTCTTCAGATCAGCGGAGTGACCCAGTGGCAGTGTACAGAAAAGGGCTGCAGTTTCACTCAGCCCCCGTCTCCATTCCTCCTGCTGCTGCTGTCCCCGTGTACAGCACAACAGACAGGAGCTTCTCTTGTCCAGCTGGGACTCAGGAAGGATCAGTCTGCTTTCTTTCCCTGAAAGACTTGTGTATGCAGAACATGAGGTGAACACTGCTTATACTCCAAAGCATTACAACATTTTGTCATTTCTTCCTGACACTTTTGTCTCTATATGAACTTTTATGTCCAGACATTTTCTATTCCATTCTCTGGTCACCATGAATCAGTAAAAAGACATCAATAATTCCTATTCATAATCAACAATGCCACTTCCATTTTCACAAAGGACTCATAAGCAAAAAAGCTGGTACCATTTTCACAAACAAAGCATTCATTAATCAGCAATGCCAAAACCATTTTCACAAACAAAACACTCATAAGCAACAAAGCTAATACCATTTTCACAAAGAAAGCATTCATAAGTAACAAAGCTAATACCATTTTCACAAAGAAAGCATTCATAAGCAACAAAGCTGATACCACGTTCACAAACAAAGCATTCATAATCAACAAAGCAAGTTCCATTTTCACAGATGAAGCATTCCTAATCCATGGACACAGGTCAGCCAGTATGAAAGAATCCTCAACACATGGCGCTATCTCTCTCTCCCTCTCCACCCAGCACCACCTCTTGTCCACAACTTCGATGATAATTACGCTTCCTTGCTGCAGTCACCCCAAGAGCACAGAGAGTACCACACACTGGTTTGCAGAGCCTGGCAATGCCGCCAGATTTCCACAGGGCAGGCAGGCAGGCAGGCAGGCAGGCAGACAACGTTTCTGATGATGAAGACACTGGCAAGAAATGTTCCCCAGCCGCCAACACGAGGGGAGGTGACTGGTGAGGAGCTGATGATCACAGACTGAGGTTCCTCTGATCCCAGGACCCTGCACCCGGCCCTGCCCTGTCCTGTCCACACAAACATCACCAGCTCTGCATCAACACACCCAGGTCACAGAAACACTGGTCTACTTCTTTCCTGCCCTCTTACCATGAAACTCTCATGTAGCTGAAGCAGACACTCATATGCACATGTTAAATCCTGTTCCGCTTCTTCGTAAGAGTAGGCCATTGTGTGCTGGTGGGAACAGATGACAAGATTTACAAAACTGCATACACAATACACACGGGGACTGGATGTAAAAAAGCACAAGAGTGCTTATTTCATTATACTTGATGTAAAAGAATAAAAGAAAGAAAGAAAGGAAGGCAGGTACACACATGCACAACATACACACTACTAACACAGGACCTGTATTTCACAGGCATTAATTAGCAAAGGGTGACTGAATTCTCATGGCCTTCATCATAAAATGTGTCACTGGGTGCAGTGGCTAACGCCCCACTCAATGACACTGACAGGTGAGACACCATTAAAACAAAATCCTGCTCACACCTCTCAGTCATCTTTGTTATGTGACCACGATTCAGTCAATAACACAGTGGACACTGCAGTTAAATGGTTAATACTATTTAACTTCAATCCCAAGGGTCCATGAAGTCATGGGTTCAAATTTTGGCATCATCTGGTGAATTAAGGGTGGGGATTTTTATATCTCCCAGGTTTTGTCAGTGTGCGCCAATGTGTCACAATGTGTGTTACAATGTGTGTGTCTATGTGTCACTTCAGATCAGACTATAAACCAAGGTCCTGTGTGCGAACGCACATTGAACATGCGCACATGTCAAAACCTGTTACGCTTTCCGGAAGAGTGGGCCATTGTGTGCCGGTGGGAATGGATCACAAAATTTACAAAACTAGACTGGACTGGATGTAAAAAGCACATGAGTGCTTATTCCATTATCTTCAAAATAAAAGAATAAAATTCAATTCAATTAATAAACAATGAGTGTATGTGTCTGTGAGTGTGTGCATGTGTACAATGTGTGTGTGTGTGTGTGTGTGTGTGTGTGTGTGTGTGAGGTGAGAGAGAGAGAGAGAGAGAGAGAGAGAGAGAGAGAGAGAGAGAGAGAGAGAGAGAGGGAGAGGGGAGGGGGAGAGAGAGAGACAAGGCAAGGCAAGGCAAGGCAAGGCAAGGCAAAATTCTTTTATTCGAGGATAATAGACAAGCACTCATGTGCTTTTTTACATCCAGTCCCCGCCCCTTTCAGGGATAACATCAAGATAAAAAGACAGAGAGAGAGAGAGAGAGAGAGAGAGAGAGAGAGAGAGAGAGAGAGAGAGAGAGAGAGAGAGAGAGAGGGAGGGGGGGGGGAGGAGAGAGAGAGAGAGAGAGAGAGAGAGAGAGAGAGAGAGAGAGAGAGAGAGAGAGAGAGAGAGAGAGAGAGAGAGAGAGAGAGTGAGTGCGTGTGTGAGTGTGTGTGTGTGTGTGTGTGTGTGTGTGTGTGTGTGTGTGTGTGTGTGTGTGTGTGTGTGTGTGTGCAAGTGCGTATGTGTGTGCATGCGTGCATGCGAGTGCCTGCGTGCATGGGTGGGTGGTGTGGGTGATGTGGGAATTTGTGGGTGAGTGGGTGGGTGGGGGTGAGTGGGTGAGTGAGTGAGTAAGTGCGAGAGAGAGAGGGAGGGGGAGAGAGGGAGAGAGAGAGAGAGAGAGAGAGAGAGAGAGAGAGAGAGAGAGAGAGAGAGAGAGAGAGAGAGAGAGAGAGAGAGTGGGTGTGTGTGTATGTGTGTGTGTGTGTGTGTGTGTGTGTGTGTGTGTGTGTGTGTGTACAGATAACCACTCTTACCCTGGAGGGAGGGAGGGAGGGAGGGAGGGAGGAGGTGTGCTATACAGTGGTGATGGAGGCTTTGGAAGACATGGAGGTGGTGTCATCCTGGTCACTGGGGCTGAGCTGTGTCTCCAGCTGAGAGCTGTCCTCCTCTTCCTCCTCCTCATCCTCCCAACGCTCCCTCAGCGCCATCTGGTAGGCGATTTCAAAGGCCTCGCCCAGAGTCAGGATGATCTCCCCTGCCAACTCCTGAAGCAAGCAGGAAAAGGAGGATGAACACAGGGTGGAAGGGGGAGGGGGTCAGGGTGGTTGTGAAGGAGAGGTCAGGTGTCTGGGGATGGCGGGGTGACATCACATTTTTGATGTATAAAGACAGCTGTCAGTTTCCCCCTACTTTCAGCTAGGGGGGACAGGATAGCCTAGTGGTCAAAACATTATGCTTGCAATTTGACGACCCGAGTTCAATTCCCGTTCGAGGGGATTTTTCCCCTGGAGTTCACATCAGTGCTGACTCCATTCTCCCCAAGTCCTTCGGATGAGACTGTAAACCGAGGCCCCATATGCGAACACACACAAAACATCTAGCGCTCTTGTTAAATCCTGTTCTGCTTTTCATAAGAGCAGGCCATTGTGTGCTGGTGGGAACAGGTGACAAGATTTACAAAACTGCATACACACAGGGACTGGATGTAAAAAAAGCACATGAGTGGTTATTCTATTATCCTCAATATAAAAGAATAGATAAATAAGTAAAATAAAATACCTTCAGCTGCTATCCATTGCACCCCATCCCAGTCCAGGCCAGGCCAGCTGGTACCATACCATTCCATTTATTATTGTTCATCGCCCTACCAACCACAAAAGCCATATCAGGGCTGTCACCTCATTCAGTTTCAGTAGCTCCAGTAACTTTTAACTTCAGGTTCAAAACCAACACCTAATACCTTCAAATATCTAACACTGTCCATCTGAAAAAAAAGTTACATGACAGAATACCTGTATCATTTCATTCCTTCAGGCTAAACCAGGCTGTGCTAAAGACACCAGCCATTCTACTAAATTTTTTATCCCCAGATTACCAACACAAAAAAACATGTAAAAAGGATAATAAATATGTTACAGTGCAAAAAATCCATAAAAGTGCTACATGGGGAAATACACTGCAGAATGGACATCCTGTGCCCATCCCAGTGTCTAAGTATCACTAACTGGTTGCCAGAACAAAAAAATTCAGGCAGTGTCATATAATGAAAACAGAACATTGTTTGAAAGATTTGCTTTAAAAAAGGCAGGAGAGTGGACTGGGAAGGCAGAAAATAAGCAAGAGAGATGACAGAAAGGTAAGGACAAAGACAGAAACAAAGAGAGAGGTATCAAGGTGGAAATTTCTTGCACAGAATTTCTCAAAGGTGGGGATGCTATTTATAGTGAAAGAACCCCCACATCCCCACAGGGGACCCCCAGCTGGTGCTGGTGACTGCAGGAACTGACCACTCCTGGTGCAGGGAAGGGGCACACTAATGTCAGCGCTGGGCCCTGGCCCTGACTGAGTGACTGAGTGATGCTGGACCTGTGCACTGTGTTCAGGGACTTCACCTGCTGCAAAGGTTGACTGTGCAGCCCAGTGCAGAGCAGAGTGGAAATAGTCAGCAGCATCACAGTGGAATGGGTATGGCTGTGGTTCTGTGGTGTTATCATTTGACCTTCCTATTACACACAGTCCTTTCAGACCCCAAGGCCCAAGGCAGAGGACAACGTTCTTAAAACCACTCTTATCAGCCATGGGGAAAAAAGCATGCACACACACATACACTACAAACCAAACACACACTACAGAACACACACACACACACACACACACACACACACCAGAACTCAAGACACTACAGAAAACACACGCACGCATGAACGCACACATGCACACAACAGAACACTCAGACACTACAGACCAAACACCAGAACACATACACAAACACCCACACTTACACACCCACTCACCCCCACACCCACCACCCCCCCCCTTCCCCACACACACACACACACTTACACACCAGAATACCCCCCCCCCCATCCCTACCCAACACACACACACACACACACACACAAGAACATCTTACGCACACGTTAAATCCTGTTCCGCTTTCTCGTAAGAATAGGCCATTGTGTGCCAGGGGGAACAGATAACAAGATTTACAAAACTGCATACACACGGGGACCAGATGTAAAAAAAAAAAAAAAAAAGCACACGAGTGCTTATTCCAGTACCCTCAATATAAAAGAATAAAATAAATAAAATAAATAAAAAACCAAATACAAAACGGACCCTGTTTCGCACACTGAAGACGTGGCAGTAGTGGCGGCTGGTCTCCTTGTCCTTGGTGACATAGGCAAAGAAGTTCATGTGCTCCCCGTCCTGACAGGCGCAGAAGATGTTGGCAATTTCGTGATCACACACCACCTTCTGCACACACACACACACACACACACACACCACACACACACACACACACACACACACACACACACACAGAGTTCATCAGCATCAGTCACTGGCAGGCCCACAAGCTCTGTCAGAGGTGGACACAGGCAGAGAGCAGGCCTACAGGGTGTGATCTTTTCCACTGCCTTCATCCATGACAAACTCTCAGCACAGCAACCTGTCGTCTCTTTAAAGTGGCCCAGGCCAAAAGCTGTGTCAGTTAATGATGTCAGCTCATTGCCAAGGCCTACACTAAAATGTTGTGATGTTGTAAAATGTCGTGTTGAGATTGCCTTCAGCCATGACAAGCTCTTAACAGAACACTCACCTATACAGGAGACAAAATCCTCTGGTCGGAGTATGGCTGCCTATATGGCAAGGTACTTGAAAACAGTCATACACGCAAACTTCTCATTCAGTGTGCAATACCAATCTCACAGTGACTCCCAGGTGGAAGTAGTGAGTCAGAGGGCACATTCTGGGTGACCCTCAGAGTGTTAAGCTGAAAAACAAAACAATAACAACAATCTCCTTTAAAGGAGATTAAAAAAAAATCCTCTGAACTCAGAGTATGGCTGCCTGCCTGTATGATGAGGCACGTACCTGAAAACAGCCACACTGGCAAAGGTTACACCCAGAGAGTACTCAGTCTAGCAGTGATTCTCAGGTGAGATGATGGCACAGAGTGCAAATGATGATGCACAGAGTGCAAATGATGATGGCACAGAGTGCATATGAGATGATGTCACAGATGCAAATGAATGATGGCACAGAGTGCAAATGATGATGGCACAGGGCAAATGATGATGGCACAGAGTGCATATGATGATGGCACAGAGTGCATATGATGATGGCACAGAGTGCATTGATGATGGCCAGAGTGCATGATGATGGCACAGAGTGCAAATGATGATGATGGCACAGAGTGCAAATGATGATGATGATGGCACAGAGTGCAAATGATGATGATGATGGCGCAGAGTGCAAATGATGATGATGATGGCGCAGAGTGCAAATGATGATGATGGCGCAGAGTGCAATGATGATGATGTGCGCAGAGTGCAAATGATGATGATGGCACAGAGTGCAAATGATGATGATGGCACAGAGTGCAAATGATGATGATGATGGCACAGAGTGCAAATGATGATGATGATGGCACAGAGTGCAAATGATGATGATGATGGCACAGAGTGCAAATGATGATGATGATGGCACAGAGTGCAAATGATGATGATGATGGCACAGAGTGCAAATGATGATGATGATGGCACAGAGTGCAAATGATGATGATGGCACAGAGTGCAAGTGATGATGATGGCACAGAGTGCAATGATGATGATGGCACAGAGTGCAGTGAATGATGGCACAGAGTGAGTGAGTGAGTGAGTGAGAGTGAGTGAGTGAGTGAGTGAGTGAGTGAGTGAGTGAGTGAGTGAGTGAGTGAGTGAGTGAGTGAGTGAGTGAGTGAGTGAGTGAGTGAGTGAGTGAGTGAGTGAGTGAGTGAGTGATGGTGAGTGAGTGAGTGAGTGAGTGAGTGAGTGAGTGAGTGAGTGAGTGAGTGAGTGAGTGAGTGAGTGAGTGAGTGAGTGAGTGAGTGAGTGAGTGAGTGAGTGAGTGAGTGAGTGAGTGAGTGAGTGTAGTGGTGTGTGTGTGTGTGTGTGTGTGTGTGTGTGTGTGTGTGTGTGTGTGTGTGTGTGTGTGTGTTGTGTGTGTGTGTGTGTGTGTGTGTGTGTGTGTGTGTGTGTGAGCAAGTGTGCTGTGTGTGTGTGTGTGTGTGTATGTGTGTGTGTGTGCATAAGTGTGTGTGCATGTGTGTGTAAGTTCACATGCACAGGTGCTTGTGTGCATGAGCGCTGGTGTGTACAGCCTACACAAGCCATTGTTGCCATACGTACTGACCTTTGACTTGCCGTCAATGAACTTGACCCCTTTGTAAGAAATGGAGAGCATGATGGTGGGGATTTTGTTGATCACCTCCGTTGACTTCTGCACACAAAACCAATCCTCAGAAAAAGATATAAAGTCATCTTCAGTGTTGCCACCTGTCAGACGCAACATCATTACTTTAGTCACAGCGATTTCACATGATCAGACAAAACAGACCATGTTTTCTCCTGGCTCTCTGAAAGTCTGAGACAATGTGCCTGTAGTGGAAAAGCTTCACCTGGTCACAATGCATACATACCTACAGTCACAATGTATACATACCTACAGTTACAATGTATACATACCTACAGTCACAATGCAGTGTTGATTCTAGGATTTCAAAAAAGGGGGCCCATGGGCCCCCTGAAATGAAAAAAAGGGGGCATTTGCCCCCTCCCCCTTTTCTCTTCATAAAAAAGGGGACAAGTAGTAAGTAGTATATTTTGCTCATAATACCGTTAGTACTCTGATTTCTGCTATTTTTCAAGAACCAGAAACAAAACAAACAAGATGGTATGTAGGCAGACAGTACTTAATATACACCTTATGTATTGCAGCTGGTCTGTAAAATGATTTTCTTACACAGGAAAGAGAGAGAGAGAGAGTTTGGGGGGGGGGGGGGGGGGGAGAAAGGGGGGGGGGGGGGAAAGATTGTGGTACATTCAGATGTGGAGGGATACATACTACAATGTAACATAGATACAAGAGGAGATGCATTGTTTGTATACAAGAAAGAAAGAAGAGAAGAGAGAGAGAGAGAGAGAGAGAGAGAGAGAGGAGAGAGAGAGAGAGAGAGAGAGAGAGAGAGAGAGAGAGAGAGGAGGGGGGGGAGGGGAAGGAGAAAAGAGAGAGAGAGAGGGGGGGGGGGGGGAGTGGAGGGAGGGAGGGAGGGAAGGAAGGACAGAGAGTCAAAGTCAAATTTGTATTTCCACATTTTGAGTTGGAGAGAGCTAGATCTAGATGAAAAAAGAGGCAAGAGCCAAAATCAGTCTTACCCCCCCCCCCCCCCCCTCCACCATATGTGTGTGAGAGAGGTGAGGAGAGAGAGAGAGAGAGAGAGAGAGAGAGAGAGAGAGAGAGAGAGAGAGAGAGAAGAGAGAGAGAGAGAGGTGGGGGAGGGAGGAAGGGATATTAAAAGTCCATTTTGTATTTCCATTTAGAGTTGGAGGGAGAACTAGATTTAGATCTAGATGAGAAAAGGGGTTAAAGCCAATGTCTAAGTCTTCTTTTCCTCCCATATGGCAGAGAGAGAGAGAGAGAGAGAGAGAGAGAGAGAGAGAGAGAGAGAGAGAGAGAGAGAGAGAGAGAGAGAGAAGGGGGGGGGGGGGGGGGGAATCAAAGTCAATTTTGTATTTCCACTTTCAGAGTTAGAGAGAGATCTAGATCTAGATGAGAAGAGAGGTGACAGCAAATATCAGTCTTGCCCCTCCCCCCTCCCCATGAGGGAGGGAGGGAGAGTGAGAGAGAGGGGGGGGATGGAGGGAGAGAGAGAGAGATGTTCTGTTAAAGAGAGGTTTAGATCTAGATGAGAAAAGAGGTGAAATCCAATATCAAAGTCTTTTTCCTCCCATGCAGAGAGAGAGAGAGAGAGAGAGAGAGAGAGGAGAGAGAGAGAGAACTCGAACTCGAACTCGAACTCGAAATGGTTTATTCAGTATAGGCACTAGCCCCTTACTGAAGGGGGTACAATACACCAGTTTCAAAGCCAAACAGTGGCCAGGTGTTCCAAATCTTAATTTGTAAACATGTCATTCTCAATATGTAGATTAACAAAAAGTACAAATATTTTTGACAGCAAATGGTTTAAGTAACCTGAAAACAGAAATGTGTTGATTATGTTCATTCCAGTTCTGTCATCTTTAACTTGTCATCTTTAACAGTAAATAACAAAACACAATCATCACATGTATACACCTGTATCTGATATGCATAAAACGACCAACACATTTACCAAATTAGAATATATACATTCAGTTTGATACACATGTTTATTATATATTTGCCATACTTCATTTTTACTTAATCCTCAGAGCATCTATAACCAGAATATGACATACCTGTAATACTAAAACAATGAGGATCTTTTTATCTATAATACTCAACAATACATGCACATTTGAAAACTCTTAAATCTTATCCCAACGCTATTTCAGAAATAATCACACCACTATCAACGTCAAAATGATGAATGTTCTGATAGTAAGTAAACACAAATGCACAATATGTCCTTAGCCAAAACTAAATGATCTTTTCGATGTAATGAGCATGATGATGGTATTATTTCGACGATGTTTTATTTCTTTAATATACTCTGATAGTTCCTTCTTGATCCAACAAATCATCCCTCTGGATTTTTTTTGTTGTGAATAGGATAGCTAGCTGGTTTAAAATACACTGAAGTTGTAAGAAAAACAACAACAAAACATATTCAATCGTAAATTTCCACAAAAGTTTCCATACAGTATCTGGAAACAAACATCACCATATAACAAAACATGTTTTTAGTCATTTATCTTTGACACCAATAAATTGACTTTCCAATGCCGACAGTAAGCACAACAAGGGTTTAATTCTCTCTCTCTCTCTCTCTCTCTCCCCCTCTCCCCCCCCCCCCCCCTCCCTCTCCTCTCTCTCCCCCCCTCCCCTCCCCCCCCTCTGCCCCCCTCTCTCTCCCCCTCTCTCTCTCCCTCTCTCTCTCTCTCTCTCTCTAACACGTCATTAACCATATCTAACCAAAACCGGGTTATTGTTGTTTTTTTTTTTCCTTTCAGAAATCAATTTCTTTTAATCGTGCCCTTGAACTTGGAGAGCTGGAAAAGAGAAAAGAGAAGCTGCTTCACACGGTTTACACGAACAATAACGTCAGCTGTAACGTTGACATAGTTACAGTGTCAGCAGCCTGTATGACAAGCCTAAGAAAAAATTCAGTGCAGTTTGCATGTGAAGAAGAGGGGGTCAAAATTTTGAATAGGCGGTGTCTAACTTTCATTTGCTTCCTTTTATTGATAAGCAAAAAGCCAGGGAAAATACAGCACAGAGACTGGTAAAGTAGTATTGGCTTAACTTTGAAGTAAACCAGCCAGAATGCTGAGCCGTACTTGTCAGAATGGACCTTCCTCCAGATAGAATTTCTTGCCATCAATGATCAAATGGTCATAGATCATAAACGCTCTTTTTCCATCTTTTCTAGCGTCCTTTAAATGAGGAACAAGTTTCCTCCTGACATCACGGACACGTGGGGTAAAGTCTTCTGCAATGAAAATATTGCTTCCACGGAGTTTTCGTTTAGCCTTCATAACCATCTCTTTATCCCTGTGGAATGTACATTTCCCTATAATAGGTGAGTTGGGGTTCCTGTTAAGTCGGTGAATCTTGTCAAACGCCATGTCTCTGTTCAGTCCTAGTTTGTCAGCCAGTACGTCTTTGATCAGTCCTTCACATTTGTCATTTGTTTCATTGTCCAGTCTCGGTATGTTATAGAAAAGGATGTTGTTTCTTTTAGAATGCCCCTCCAAATCATCAGTCTTCAGTTCTAGCTTTTCTACTTTTTCACACAACTTTTGGTTTTCATCTTTCAGTCTTTTGTTTTCTTGTTTAAGTTCTTTAACAGTCTCTTTCAAGGACGCCATTTCATTCAAAATGCCGGAACATGTCTCTTTGATTTGCCCCACCTCTTCCTTCAGTTCTTTAAACATGGAGGTCAGCTCCTGCAGGCTTGCTACGACCTCTTTCAGTGTAGGCTCCTGACTTGTGCTCTTAGGAGACGAAGCAGCGGAACCAGCACCAGAGCCCAGCTGGGTTTGACGGAGACTGTCCTTCCTTCCCTTAGGTCCAGGTCCAGGGTTCAGCTCCACATCGCCGCACCGATACAGAAAAACGCCTAGGTACAAATAGGCGAGGAGCAAACATACCGTAGTAGCACCGTCATGCAGCCTGCCCAACTCTAATGTCGAGATGTACAATGATTTTCGCAGCATTGCACGTTGCGACATGAATGCAATGAAGGTAGCCACAAAGCAGCCACACAGGGCCCTGATACTGAAAGCCACCTCTGGCATGATGTCCTCCACTCACTTCACTGACTCAGGCAAAGGCACAGGAACGTACAATTTACATTTAACTCTGGAGCTTTAGTCAACAGTTGTTTACATTTCAACTGCCGGAAGTGTTCCCCCAGAGAGAGAGAGAGAGAGAGAGAGAGAGAGAGAGAGAGAGAGAGAGAGAGAGATTTTTTATATCCAGCCGATAGTCTACCCTATGCCATCATTATTGTTGCCAAGCATGGGCTACTTGTCTAGCCAGATCTGAAAAACCGCCTAGAAAACTCTTAGGTCTATCAGCTTTGAACCCTGCTGGGTCGCTGCTCCTTCCACTAACACCACTAACGATCTCTAGCACAATGACGTCACTTGTTTCAGGAGTCACGGCTCCTTTGAAAAATGACGTAATGACGTAAATGAGTAGGGCAATGACGTCAGACCAGCCGCTTTGTGATGGTTGTGACAACTGTAGGCGCTAATCAGTGCATCCTGCTGTCCCTGGGGTATCAACGTAATGACCAACGCATGTAGCGCTATTTTGAAACTATACAAACGGCAGTTGCGGGGGCGCACTGTTTGTTCAAATATGCGTTATCCACAGTTTTTTTTGCGTCCGTTAGGGCGCACTGGTCACATTATTTTGCGGCAAAGTTGAAAAAAATGCGGGAATCCCGCAAGGGCGCACCCTAGAATCAACACTGACAATGTATACATACCTACAGTCACAATGTATACATACCTACAGTCACAATGTATACATACCTACAGTCACAATGTATACATACCTACAGTCACAAATACATACATACCTACAGTCACAATGTATACATACCTACAGTCACAATACATACATACCCTCATACAGTCACAATGTATACATACCTACAGTCACAATGTATACATACCTACAGTCACAATGTATACATACCTACAGTCACAATACATACATACCTACAGTCACAATACATACATACCTACAGTCACAATGTATACATACCTACAGTCACAATGTATACATACTACAGTCACAATTGTATACATACCTACAGTCACAATGTATACATACCTACAGTCACAATGTATACATACCTACAGTCACAATGTATACATACCTACAGTCACAATACATACATACCTACAGTCACAATACATACATACCTACAGTCACAATACATACATACCTACAGTCACAATACATACATACCTACAGTCACAATGTAGACATACCTACAGTCACAATGTAGACATACCTACAGTCACAATGTAGACATACCTACAGTCACAATGCATACATACCTACAGTCAATGCATACATACCTACAGTCACAATGTATACATACCTACAGTCACAATGTATACATACCTACAGTCACAATGTATACATACCTACAGTCACAATGTAGACATACCTACAGTTACAATGTATACATACCTACAGTCACAATGTATACATACCTACAGTTACAATGTATACATACCTACAGTCACAATGTATACATACCTACAGTCACAATGTAGACATACCTACAGTTACAATGTATACATACCTACAGTCACAATGTAGACATACCTACAGTCACAATACATACATACCTACAGTCACAATGTAGACATACCTACAGTCACAATGTAGACATACCTACAGGCTGGCCCTGCAGTTTCTTCTTTAAGCCAAAAGCAAGCAAACCAGAGAAAAAAGAAGACAGAAAAAAAGAAAGGAAAACACTGATTAACTGTCCTACATGAGCCCGTCAAAACCAAATTCATCCTCTTCCTCCTTTTCCTCACTCTCCTCTTCATCCTTGTGCGCTCTTCTTTGCGCCCTTTGTTGTTCATTCCTGTGAGGTGTACAGTGATGGCTCTTTCAATCTTATTTAAACCCGCTTAGTCCCGACCCAGGATTTGCCGGGATTAAATTATTCCCTCCCCTGAATCCCGATCCGGGATTTGCTGGGATTTACACACGGTAGTTTTCCATCACGCAGTGACCTTCACTGATCGCTACCACATGCCGAAGCTCTATCAGGCCAGAGGCACAGAGCCTGCTGCGAGTCTGGAAGTAATTATAGCTGCTGGAATGTACTTAGAAGGAGGAAAAGGTGACTGAGCATGTGTACCTGACCTGATTTTGTGAAGGAATGCGAAAACCTAGGGGCAATTTGAGTAACTCAGAGAATCTGAATGCAAAAGGGCTAATGTCAGGTACTGACTGTACAGTGTCACCAGTCATTCCTGTGACACTGGTCATAGTCCTGATTTTCCTCTGTCTGTCTTCACTTTTCAGCACACAACTCCTCACACACAATGCTATCAATTTCCACAAACCCTGCCACCAATAGACATTTTTGGGGTGTAAATTGACCCACATAAAAATCAAAGGATAGTTTTCTTTCTGAAAACATTTTCATTTTTAGCACCAAATGTTACATTCACTTAATGTTTCATGCTGCAGTTAATTTTAGAGAGAGAGAAGGTTGGGGGGGGGGGGGGGGGGAGAGAAGGGGGAGAGAGAGAGACACTGACACCGAGACTGACACAGTTTTATTGTCCATACAGCATTACAGCCCTGTAGACAAGGGGGAATAACAAGTTCAGATAAATTTGTGTAACATAATAACATTTTTCAAATTTACCTCTCACTTGGCACCTACATATACCACTGCACAATCTATTTGCCACACAGGTGAGACACACACACACACACACAGAATCTATAATGGACCATCTAGGGACTAGCTACTCTGTTCCATTATCGTTTTCCTAATATTTATTGCTTCTCTGATAAATTTAGCTAGACTTTTTATTTTTTCTTCACTGCTGACAAATAATATATTTGCAACAGAATTCATATCAGCAGTGTCTTTAAACACACTTAGCACCTCACAGTTTCTGCGTTTATCAGAATACACCATACAATCGAAAAGAAAGTGAACTTCTTCTTCTGTGGCATTTCGGCATGAAGTGCACATATCATTTCTTTGCACTGTTTAATGGAGAAGATGATATACCACAGCAAGAAGAAAGTGGTGAAATTGAAGAGGGTGAGTTATCAGATATTTCCATGGCGACATATAATGAGCCAATTTCTAGACAAGAGGTTGTAGCCAGCATTGGTAAACTCAAGTCTGGAAAGAGTGCAGGTCCTGACAAGATTGTCAGCGAAATGTTGAAACATGCTGGTAATGAGGTCATTGACTTTCTTGTTGCCTATTTCAATAAACTCTTTGATTTTGGCCTTCTTCCTGTGGAATGGTCAAAATCAATGATTGTACCCATCTAGAAAGGAGATGTAGACCAACCAGGTAATTATCGTGGAATAGCCTTAACTAGTGTGGTTGTCAAGGTCTACACAGATATGTGAACCAAAAGGCTTTCTAGATAGGCTGGGGAAGAAGATAAAATAGCCTTAACTAGTGTGGTTGTCAAGGTCTACACAGATATTTGAACCAAAAGGCTTTCTAGATAGGCTGGGGAAGAAGATAAAATAGCCTTAACTAGTGTGGTTGTCAAGGTCTACACAGCTATTTGAACCAAAAGGCTTTCTAGATAGGCTGGGGAAGAAGATAAAATAGCCTTAACTAGTGTGGTTGTCAAGGTCTACACAGATATGTGAACCAAAAGGCTTTCTAGATAGGCTGGGGAAGAAGATAAAACAGCCTTAACTAGTGTGGTTGTCAAGGTCTACACAGATATTTGAACCAAAAGGCTTTCTAGATAGGCTGGGGAAGAAGATAAAATAGCCTTAACTAGTGTGGTTGTCAAGGTCTACACAGCTATTTTAACCAAAAGGCTTTCTAGATAGGCTGGGGAAGAAGATAAAATAGCCTTAACTAGTGTGGTTGTCAAGGTCTACACATATATTTGAACCAAAAGGCTTTCTAGATAGGCTGGGGAAGAAGATAAAATAGCCTTAACTAGTGTGGTTGTCAAGGTCTACACAGATATTTTAACCAAAAGGCTTTCTAGATAGGCTGGGGAAGAAGATCAAATAGCCTTAACTAGTGTGGTTGTCAAGGTCTACACAGATATGTGAACCAAAAGGCTTTCTAGATAGGCTGGGGAAGAAGATAAAATAGCCTTAACTAGTGTGGTTGTCAAGGTCTACACAATATTTGAACCAAAAGGCTTTCTAGATAGGCTGGGGAAGAAGATAAAATAGCCTTAACTAGTGTGGTTGTCAAGGTCTACACAGATATGTGAACCAAAAGGCTTTCTAGATAGGCTGGGGAAGAAGATCAAATAGCCTTAACTAGTGTGGTTGTCAAGGTCTACACAGATATTTGAACCAAAAGGCTTTCTAGATAGGCTGGGGAAGAAGATCAAATAGCCTTAACTAGTGTGGTTGTCAAGGTCTACACAGATATTTGAACCAAAAGGCTTTCTAGATAGGCTGGGGAAGAAGATAAAATAGCCTTAACTAGTGTGGTTGTCTACACAGATATGTGAACCAAAAGGCTTTCTAGATAGGCTGGGGAAGAAGATAAAATAGCCTTAACTAGTGTGGTTGTCAAGGTCTACACAGATATGTGAACCAAAAGGCTTTCTAGATAGGCTGGGGAAGAAGATAAAATAGCCTTAACTAGTGTGGTTGTCTACACAGATATTTGAACCAAAAGGCTTTCTAGATGGGCTGGGGAAGAAGATAAAATAGCCTTAACTAGTGTGGTTGTCAAGGTCTACACAGATATGTGAACCAAAAGGCTTTCTAGATAGGCTGGGGAAGAAGATAAAATAGCCTTAACTAGTGTGGTTGTCAAGGTCTACACAGATATTTGAACCAAAAGGCTTTCTAGATGGGCTGGGGAAGAAGATAAAATAGCCTTAACTAGTGTGGTTGTCAAGGTCTACACAGATATGTGAACCAAAAGGCTTTCTAGATAGGCTGGGAAGAAGATTAAAATAGCTGAACAACAGCAGGCTTACAGCAGGCTACTCTACAGTTGACCATATTTTCACGCTTTTTGCTATCGTTCAAAAATTCTTGCAACGAAACACTAAACTTTAGGTTGCCTTTGTAGATTTTAGAAAGGCGTTTGACTCGAAGACAGAGAGAGAGACGGAGAGAGAGAGGAGGAGAGAGAGAGAGAGAGAGAGAGAGAGAGGAGAGAGAGAGAGAGAGAGAGATGTCTTGAGTGACTCTGTGTGTGTGTGTGTGTGTGTGTGGGGTGTGTGAGACGCCAGCATGCATGTGAATGGACGCTGTGACGATGGACAATGTGAATGTGAATGAACAGACAAATAATACATAAAAGTAAACACTTAACTAGTAAAAAAAGTCATGCCACCAAACACTGATCGATACAAAAACAGTGTTATAAATAATACTGGGAGAGCAACAAAATCATTTTCATCTGATAAAAGAATACCACACAACAATAAAAACAACAATGAATCACATACACACATAAACAACATGTATATTGCAGACCTGTGCACCCCTTTACTACTGATTTCAGTATTTTCATGGCAATTTTCAGTATTTTTCACCGAGTTTCAGTATTTTTGCGCGTTGTTCGTGACACTTTTTCAACATGAAGCATAAATGTCTTTTTTTTAATTGGGTTTTTGTATCTGTATTTGTTTGCTCATCCCCCTTCCAATTTCTTTCCATTGTACAAAAGCTCATAAGCTTTTTCTTTTATCAACAAGCAAATCTGGACAGGTCCGATGACTTCATAAGTGATGTAATATACAGAGCGTAGAATTGGGAGAGAAAAAAAAAAGAGGAAATGAAGCCGGGGTCCAGGGGCTGCTTAGGCCCCGGTGGGGTGCAGGGGCAAAGCCCCGCTGGGGGGCCCAGAGGGGCGAAGCCCCCCGGCCAAAACAATTTTTCGCATTTTAAAGGCAGTTTGGAGGCCTCTCCAGGCACTATTTTGTGCAATGTGGAGGCAAATGTGTGTGTGTGTGTATGTGTGTGTGTGTGTGTGTGTGTGTGTGTGTGTGTGTGTGTGTTGTGTGTGTGTGTGTGTGTGTGTGTGTGTGTGGAAGAGAGAGAGAGACTCAGACCTTCCATAAAGAACCACCAGAGTATGTCAAACTTGTTTTAAAAAGATCTATTCTGGGTAGCAGTAATATAAGTTTGTGTGTACCACTGTGATGGTTAATGGAAAACGTGGAGAGGAGAGAGAGAGAGAGAGAGAGAGAGAGAGAGAGAGAGAGAGAGAGAGAGAGAGAGAGGAGAGAGAGAGAGAGAGAGAGAGAGAGAAAATCAATACACTCTCTGGTGAAGATTTAAGAAGATCCTATGCCTTTCTCATTTTAATTTTTAATCTGATTTCGGTGTGGACTCACCATGACAGTTTGCATGGCCAGAAAACAAGTGCTGTGTATGTGTGTGCTCTGCTGCTGTCCAGTACAGCACCAGAGCGGAAGCCGTGTTCGGTACGATATAACTTCAGAGCGAGTCTTGATGTAACTTCAGAACAAGTCACTTTGCCGTTTTAACGATCAACTGATTTTTCGAAGATGCGAGAAATTTTACTGTTCCATGATTTTCCAAGAAATCAGCGCTTCTATAAATGAAGAGTCATGGTTTGCTATGTTCCGACCGCATTCCAATTTTCGACACCACTTGCGAATGAAAGTTCAACTTTCACTAGCGAGTAGCCTGATGCGAGAGACGTAGTGCAGGTTACAAACTTTACTCGGCAAAACGAACAGCCAATTTTGCTGCTTATGCATCTATATCCGCAACTGTACCTCTTTTAGCCCCATCCTGGCCTGTTAGCGTCATTTTGCATTCACTCCGCGTCTTTCTTTGCTTAAAGTGTATCAGTTTGGTCTGTTTCTCCGCGAACGCCACTTTCCGCCATTTTGTTTTGAAGATACTGGGGTTTTTTTGGTTTTGTTTTGTATTTTGTACCACTTTATGTCACGGCAGATTTCTCTGCGTGAAATTCGGGCTGCTCTCCCCAGGGAGAGTGCGTCGCCACATGTGCAGCGCCTACCCATTTTTTTTTTTTCTTTTTCCTGCATGCAAGTGTATTTGTTTCCCTATCAGAGTGGCTTTTTTCTACAGAATTTTGACAGGGACAACCCCCTTGTTGCCGTGGGTTCTTTTACGTGCACTAAATAGTGATGTGTAACACACGGGACCTCGGTTTATCGTCTCATCTGAAAGACTAGCGCCCAGACCACCACTCATGGTCTAATGGATGGGGAAAAAGTTTTGGGTCAAACCCTGCACACTCCGACCCAGACTTTTTGCTTTCTAGGCAAGGCACGTGACCACCTAGACCACCAATCCACCGCGCATGCGCACGCGTCATCAGGGGAGATAAGTAACTGAACGATAGGGCCTGGCAGACGACGTAACGCGAGATAAACGGCATCGCTGAACAATAGAAGACGATGTTTTCGATTTCCGGATTTTTCGTTGACAAAAAAACGGATTTTGATTAATAAAATCGTATTTCCGTATTTTCCAACTTTTTCCTGAACAAATACGGAAAAATACGGAAGGTGCACAGGTCTGATATTGCCCAAATTGACATTTTAAATCAATACCAATGATTTCAACGTCATGAAACAGCCCCAAGCAACGCTGACCCCCCCCGCACAAACACACAGCACTATAGGGCAGACATTCGGTGAAGCTGGTCTCTAACAGGAATGCCCGACACAACACCATCTGGCTTTACTTCTCTTCACCCTTTGCTGCCTTCTGTCAGGATTTATTTATTTATTTATTTATTTATTTATTTATTTATTCTTTTATATCCAGGATAATGGAATAAGCACTCATGTGCTTTTTTTCATCCAGTCCCCATGTAAATGCAGTTTAGTAAATATTATCATCTGTTCCCACCGGCACACAATGGCCTACTCTTACGAGGATGGCTCAGGCACCAGGATCTGGTGGAGTCCACACCTCTGCAGCTAACAGGGAGCATGCTGGGTATGTCATATCATCCATAGTGGATCCCCCCCCATCCGCTAACCCCCCCCCCCCCCCCTGCAGCTAGTTAAGAGGGGGTATGCTGGGTGTGTGGAACCATCCATGCCACCAGCCATAGCCGGCCTCTTCTTCTACCAAAGGTGGATGGGTTTTCAGGTGGGATGGTGTTGGGCATAAAGGACCCTGCCTGACCCCATGTCTGACATGGTTGTACCTTTCAGTGTCTGCCCCATGGAGGACCTGTCTCAGGACTCTACCATGTCTGACACAGCTGTACCTGTCTACAGGACTGTCTGACCCCATGTCTGACATGGTTGTACCTGTCTACAGGACTGTCTGACCCCAGTCTGACATGCTGTACCTGTCTACAGGACTGTCTGACCCATGTCTGACAGGCTGTACCTGTCTACAGGATGCTGACCCCATGTCTGACACAGCTGTACCTGTCTACAGGACTGTCTGACCCCATGTCTGACACAGCTGTACCTGTCTACAGGACTGTCTGACCCCATGTCTGACACAGCTCTGTTACCTGTGTTCTACAGAAGGACTGTCTGACCCCATGTCTGACACAGCTGTACCTGTCTACAGGACTGTCTGACCCCATGTCTGACACAGCTGTACCTGTCTACAGGACTGTCTGACCCCATGTCTGACACAGCTGTACCTGTCTACAGGACTGTCTGACCCCATGTCTGACACAGCTGTACCTGTCTACAGGACTGTCTGACCCCATGTCTGACACAGCTGTACCTGTCTACAGGACTGTCTGACCCATGTCTGACACAGCTGTACCTGTCTACAGACTGTCTACCCATGTCTGACACAGCTGTACCTGTCTACAGGACTGTCAGGGCAGTGCAGCCAGTACCCGTGTGTACACCCCAGGGCACAAATCCCTCAAACAGCCAGCTCAGTGCAGATTTGAACCTACAACCTCAGTGACCTTAACATACAGGTTTGATCGCTAACTGCTGGGCCACCCTGCCCCATGTCTGTACAGGTGCAACAGACACACTATGCCCCATGTCTGTACAGGTGCAACAGACACACTATGCCCCATGTCTGTACAGGTGCAACAGACACACTATGCCCCATGTCTGTACAGGTGCAACAGACACACTATGCCCCATGTCTGTACAGGTGCAACAGACACACGCAGGGTTCATACAGATCTTTGGGAAGAAAATTCAAGGACTTTTCAAGGACTTTCAAGGACCTCACTCTCAATTTTCAAGGACCTCCATCGACAAATAGTGCTTACATTTTAACAATGTCTACACACTTTACAGCTGAAAAGAAAATATCTATAGCCATTTGGTCCAAATTTTCTTCATAACAAGAAATATTTCTACAGCACGCTGGGCTAAATCAAAAACAATTGTTGGCCTAAAGTGTGCACTTAGCTTAAAACAATTTCAATCTAAGTGATCGCCCATCTGTTCATTCATAATTTCTCTGCATACTGGTTCTCAAAGTCTAAATATGTGTAAAGCTCCCTGTGAGTTACTTTACCAGGAGACTAATAGTTTACAATAGTAAACATTCATCCTCCTGGATAACAGGTTGGAAGGGAGGGGGGGGGCTGGAAAGGGGGACTAGCTGATGGTATTGCTGTGGACAGATTTTCACATCACAACACATTGACATGGGTGAAAGTGAAAAAATCTCTCAATCCTGAAACCCAATTTTTTTTTGTCCTCTGGACATTCCAAATCCTGAAGAAAAAAAATCAATCCTTAAGCAATTTAAGTATAATTCCCCCCTTATATAACTGTATGCATCCCCCCCCCCCCCCCCCCCCCCCCCCCCCCCCCCCCCCCCCCCCCCCCCCCCCGTTGTGTCTCTGATGCCCCATCAAGTTTCAGTGTTGCAGGGATAGGAATTGACAGACTCAAAAAATCATGAAAGGTGGAAGGGGGTCCAGGGGGCATTGCCCCCTGCCGGGGTGAAGGGGCAGAGCCCCTTGTGGGGGTCAGGGGGCAACGCCCCCTGAAGCTGAAGATTTTTCAACAATTCTAGCCTGTTTAACGGCCTCTCCTTGAACTAATTTCAGTTCTTGATACTAAGCAATTTCTGCCCTGAAATAAGCTCTCCAAGTATGACTTTTTCTGTCATTTCTTCAATCTAAAGGAGGTTCTATTCCCAAGTAATCACATAGCAAAAATGAGTATATTTCTAGACAAATGTGCACTAACGCAGATAGAGGAAGAAAGAGAAAGAAAGGACAGACACACATAGACAGAGAAACAGAGAGAGAAAGAGATAGGGGGGGGGGGAAGAGGTGTGTGTGTGTGTCTGTGTGTGTAAGAGACAGGGAGAGGTGGAGAAAATGAGAGAGAGAGACAGAGATAGAGAGAGACAGAGAGAGAGAAGTTGTGTGTGTGTGTGTGTGTGTGTGTGTGTGTGTGTGTGTGTGTGTGTGTGTGTGTGTGTGTGTGCGTGCGCCTGTGTAAGTCAGTCATTTACTTCCAGTGTGTGTGTGTGTGTCAGAGAGAGAGAGAGAGAGAGAGAGAGAGAGAGAGAGAGAGAGAGAGAGAGAGAGGGGGGGGGGGGGGAACTCTCCATGAAAAAGGGGAGGCCGGTGGCCTGCTGACTGTTATATTTAATTTAATATAACCATTGCTATCTGACCCCACATGGAACAGCCAGTGAAAGCCCCCTCTCCCTTTCTGCCTTATATTAGAGCTGCTAGTCCATCCCTATCATGAAACTTGACACCCATTGTTGGTACACATGGTCTTTCAACAGAAAAAGTTGTCTTGTTAGGCCTACCTAGACTTGAATTGCCTTGTGACATAAAGCAGAGAAGGGGAGTAATAACTAACCGGCATGGAAGAGTTATTTCCCTTGGCCTGCTTTCGTAGATTTTTTTTTCTCCTATTTTTTCTTCTTCTCTTTTTTTACTTTTATAAAAATTACACGAATTTACAGTCAGTACCATATCTGATCTTACCATGCCAATCTCTCTCTCTTACTCTTTATCCTTCTTTTTTTCTTTGATAACAGTAAAATTCAAGGACTTTTCAAGCACCTGGAGGCATATGCCTGATTTTCAAGGACTTTCAAGGCCTTGAAAAGGGGGGTCCAAAATTCAAGGACTTTCAAGGACTTTCAAGGACCGTACGAACCCTGTATACCCCATGTCTGTACAGGTGCAACAGACACACTATGCCCCATGTCTGTACAGGTGCAACAGCACACTAGCCATGTCTGTACAGTGCAACAGACACACTATGCCCCATGTCTGTACAGGTGCAACAGACACACTATGCCCCATGTCTGTACAGGTGCGACACACTATGCCCATGTCTGTACAGGTGCAACAGACAAACTATGCCCATGTCTGTACAGGTGCAACAGACAGACTGGTCAGACATCAACTCTGAGAGAATGCTGAGAGAAAGTGAAAGAAAAAAAAAAAAACAATACAAAAACAAAACAAGCAAAGCTCAAACTAAAGCCAGCCACAGAAATAACCAAAGAGTTAATTCAGCACACAGTGTTCAGAGGAGGGGAGGGGGGAGGGGGGGGGGGAAACTAACTCTGTTCCTACTGAAGCAGTCCCTGCCATCCACACACACCTCAATGTTTCACACCAGAGAGAGAGAACTTTCCCAACTGATGCAGGAATACAAACGGCAAAAACTCAGAGGAACCACAGAAGGTCAAACAGGCACAACAACAAAAACACCACGAAATAAAGCCACACTGTTAGGCAGAGAATGGGGAGATAAGCAACAACAATAAAAGAAAACAACAATAATAACAACAACAAACAAAAAAAAGAAGGCAAAACGACTGCCTGTGACTGCAGCGGAAATACCAACAACACAGCCCTCCAACAAACCTGCAGTTTTCTCCGTAACCTTTGCTGCAGCGTTTAAAAACAAGACAGTCACTGTTATAACATGGCTATGTCTACATATGTATAAAATGTCTTCACACACATTCACTTGCATGTACACACACACACACACACACACACACACACACACACACATTAACACATATTCATGCAGGCACACACACACATCCACATTTGCACACATGCACACAACTCGTGTCATGTATCACTGCTGCCAAGCTGCCATTCTCCAGGCAACACACAGTCTAAGCTCTGAAGTCTTCCGGAAACTCTGAACAGAGAGAAACAGAGACAGAGAAAGACAAAGACAGAAAGACACAGAGGGCAGAGATATATGAAAAAGACACATGCACATACACACAAAGCAAGTGACACAGAGAGACAGACTGAAAAGCAGAAAGAGAAAAAGAGGGGAGAGAGAGAGAGGGGGGGGGGGGGCAGACAGACAGACAGAGAAAGAGAGAGCCAGAGAAAGGGATGGAGACAGTCCTGGATGCCCCCTGGAAGGCAGAGATGAGGGAGGGGGACACAGCGGAGGGAAAGCAGACAGCAGTTGTTCAGGCAGTGGTGTCACACAGCCAAGTTACCTTCAGCTTGGCAATGCCTTCTTGGGTGGATATGGACCCCTTCAACTCCTTCACCACTGTCGACCCTAGGTACTGAAACAACACATACACACACAGCCATCAGTCTGTTGTTGGTGTTGTTGGTGGTGTTGTTGTTGTACTGAAAGACACACACACAGCCATCAGTCTGTTGTTGGTGTTGTTGTTGTTGTTGTACTGAAAGATACACACACAGCCATCAGTCTGTTGTTGGTGTTGTTGTTGTTGTTGTACTAAAAGATATACACACACAGCCATCAGTCTGTTGTTGTTGTTGTACTAAAAGACACGCACACACAGCCATCAGTCTGTTGCTCCTGTTGTTGTTGTTGTTGTGCTGAAACACACACACACACAGCCATCAGTCTGCTGTTGATATTGCTGCTGTTGTTGGCTTAAAGTCTGTTTGCAATCAGTAATATCCGACTGAGGAGGGAGTTTGGGGGGGGGGGGGGGGGGGGGGGGGAGATTGAGAAGAGGAGAAGAGAGATGATAGCAGGGCATGAACGGAATACTGAGAAACAGCCCTGTCTACCTCAGTCACCTCTGTTCAACAACAAAGTACACTGTTACCAACAGACTCCCCAAATGTCAATGCCACAGTTTCCACACATAGAAATTTACATCAGTCAGTGTGTATGTGTACGCATAGAATTTACATCAGTCAGTGTGTATGTGTACACATAGAATTTACATCAGTCAGTGTGTATGTGTACACATAGAATTTACATCAGTCAGTGTGTATGTGTCCACAGAATTTACATCAGTCAGTGTGTATGTGTACACATAGAATTTACATCAGTCAGTGTGTATGTGTCCACAGAATTTACATCAGTCAGTGTGTATGTGTACACATAGAATTTACATCAGTCAGTGTGTATGTGTACACACAGAATTTACATCAGTCAGTGTGTATGAGTGTCTGTATCAGAAGTTTCTTTCTCTCTCTCTCTCTCTCTCTCTCTCTCTCTCTCTCTCTCTCTCTCTCTCTCTCTCTCTCCCCCTCTTTAATCTACATACAACACTCAAAAAATAAAATGTCATTATCATTATCTCTCTTTACCAACCTCTCATTTGTACTTGTACAACTACTTGTACATAACTGTGATGCACATCCATAAACATTCCTCTACACTTGTCTACATATATGCATCAATTCTTGCTTGTGCCACATCCAAACATAGCATTAGTTCAACACATAAATAGTACATCCAATTTGCCACTCCATCTAAACATCATTCATCCATACATGCAAATATATAGGTAAAGGTAAAGTAAAGGTGTCCCATAACCTAAGTGCTTGTAGGGAAGCAAGGCATCAGAGACCTCATCTTCTCTAGGAGCCACCATATTGAGGGTGGCATCCATCTCCTCTCCCTCGCTGC